>LPNX011018793.1:13178-53833 GCA_001517045.1 Pseudotsuga menziesii
TGTTCGGAACAGCCCTAGGAGGCCCTTGCTTTATAATTACAATTAAAACATCAAACAAATAACGTTAGTCATGTCTATTAAGTAACAAAAATAAAAATGATACAATATACAATTACAAAAACTCTCAATATAAAGACCGAATGATATATAATCATGAATTATATTGACTTACCAATGGATGATATTCATGCCCCCCCTCAACATGTCCATGTTCTCTACAATGTCTTTTAGTTGTTTTGATCAGTAACCTTCTCGTATTAAAGCCCCTACATCGACTGCAAGGACAATAACATTTTCCATCACCCATTCTTTCGACTCCATCCCACAACCTAGCAAGCAATTGTCGATTTTGTTTTGCCGGATCTTGATGACCTGTAACATCATTGTTACGTGGCATTTTATTACTCAAACCCTAAGAACAAAGTACGAGCAAACCCAAGTATATGATGAGTCTTGTTTTCCACAAGGGTTAGAACCAAATCCAAAGAG
Organism: Pseudotsuga menziesii; assembly: GCA_001517045.1. Lineage (NCBI taxonomy): Eukaryota > Viridiplantae > Streptophyta > Pinopsida > Pinales > Pinaceae > Pseudotsuga > Pseudotsuga menziesii. The sequence continues at coordinate 13,668 of LPNX011018793.1, forward strand.
CAAGACCAAAATCCAAGACCAAGTGGGAAGATCCCCACAAAAGAGCAACGCCAAAATCCAAGACCAAGTGGGAAGATCCCCACAAAAGAGCAACGCCAAAAAAAAACCCTTAGGAATTTCGCACTTCTTGTCCAAGAGATAAGTGCGAGACTTAGTGTGTGAGATAATGAACCTAGGCATACATCTATTTATATGAGTGTGTGTAGGAAAATGAACCGACGCGTCGGATAAGCGACGGTGCTTTCCATTTTAAATAATTAACCAATTAAATGTATTTTATTAAATGATTGAGCAATTTAAGCGCCATCGCTTAAGCGACGCTTAGGAGGATAGTCGTCGCTTAAGCGATGCTTATAATCCTAGCCGTTGCTTAAGCGATGCTTATGCCCACCATTTCAAAAAAAAAAATTATCTTTCTAATTTTTGGTACAGTTAAAAGAAAAAATCCACGTGCCGTCGGAAAAAACCGTCGGATTTTGGATCGAAATGTAGTAGTGATTGGACAAGTAATATAGAATCCAAGAGGGAAGATAGCTTGGGAAATCAATTAGACTTAAACCTAAGTTGAGGTGATTGATATTAACAAAATGTAAAGGGGTGATAAAAGAGAGGACGAGTCATAAGCAGTTAGAACAAAGAGAAAGCTAGTAATGATGTCTCCCTACTATATAGTGAAAAATCATAGAAGAAATAGAGGATGGCATATTTTTAAGAGGGTCTCTTAAGTCAATTTTTGGGATTCGACATATTTATATAGGTATTCAACTTTTTAGATAGAGTTTTGGATGCGTATTAACTCTATATTATGCTTGTAATTTTTCCTTTGTAATATTAATTTCACACATGTTCTTTATTCATGTAAATTTTCTTGAGATATATCAAAATATCCAAACAACAATCTTTGCATCATGTTTTCAACATTGATATGAATATATTCTAAGTATCATGTTTGGGATAGATATTTCACTTTATGAGCTCTATCCTAACATTGATGTTCATTTGTTAAATAGTAATTTATGGTTACTTTTGCTATCCAAATATATGACTGTTCAAGATTCCATTTTTCTTCAATAACCAAGAATGATTTGGATAATGTTAAACTAATAAATTCTTTATAATATTAATGCATTTTATTCCACACTAAATTTGTAAGAACTGTATAAATGGAACCTTGAACACTTCTTTTATGTTTCCACTTTCTCAATTCACCCTCATCTACAATTAATTATTGAATATGCACCTTGAAATTCGTCTAGAGTGAAATCCCTAACTTATAGTTTATACATCATCCCCATATCTGCAATTTTTGATACATTCACCATCAATATCATCATACAAGAAATTGTAAGCTCTAAATAGTTAATGATTGAGACTTTCCATTCCTTGGAATAGTCTAAATTTAACCTTGGTATATCTTAGGGGATAATATATGTTTTGAAACAACAACGGTTTGAAGCATAGCACTAATATTTTTTGCATGTTCATATCCTTGATTCTCAACTTTTAGTTTAGGAGGTTATGGATTTACCCACAACAAATTTATTCTCAATCCTTTTATAACTATCTTGTTGTACCAATTCTTTGTTTTTTTCCCTCCTCCTTCCTTGGTTTATGTAAAAAATGTGCATTCACTTTCAAGAAAGTATGATGAAATAAAGTGATCCATATGCATATAATTTTTCCTAGATATCATATTCAATAATGCTTGAATATACCTCTCCACTATACAGATTTTCTATACTATCATCCTCATGAGAAACAAGCGATGCCATCTCACAAAGATAACAACCAAGGAGTAAGTATAATATTATACTATTCACATATTAGGTGTAATATGATGATATTAAATACTGTGATGAATGAGTTCTTTTTCGGTGTTTTGAATAAATTTACAGCTTCATAAGCTAAAAATTGACATAATAGCTTATATTCTAGTTCTCATTACTAATTTGCTTAAATTCTTCGAAAAATACTTAGTCACTCTAACTAGGAAACTCTATTGAATTGTATGGAGTTTACATCATAGACATATAATTTTCAATGAGTTCAAGGTAATAATATGCTGAGATAACACCCTAATTTCAGTTTCAAATAACTTATATTACTTTTCACATGTATAGTGGAGGGTTTTCTTACTATTTTATTTGTGTTATTGATAGTGCAAAATCATTTATGTTTGTAAGAAAATCACATACTAGTAATATGGGGAAAATAAGGGATCTACATTTCACACATTACATTCACATGGAAAAACTTCTTGCTACATTAGTCACTTCCAGTGGCCAAAGGGTATGATGACATAAAATATACTTCTTTCAGCATGTATTTGTAACTTAAGTCCATGTGTACTTTTGCAACAAAATTCTCCATTCATCCATAAGCTATTGCTCAAGAAGCTATATAATTCTAGAAAGGAAATCTATAAGTGGATATTGACAAGATTCATGATACACATATTTAATAACACATATAATATTATGTATCACCATGTTGTGTGGGGTAGTATAGTGAGCACACAAACTTATCTAACAGAGAGAATTAGACCATAGAACTATCATTTTAAAAAAAATATATAGATCATGGTCAGATATTCGATGGACCATCCCACGATATCCGACATGTATTCCATACCACTGACTACAACTCTTGTCAGTTTTTCACTTTTATGTTGTTAGATATCCGACGTCCTTCCCCACATTTTTTACTTTCATGCCATACCTCTGACGACAAATGGCATCATCTATCCAACCATTTGTAAAGTATTTGGGTCGGTTATCTGACGGGTTTCTCATATGATATCATTCCTTATATAAAGTATAGGGGTTCGAATATCTAACAAGTATGTTGTATCATATTTGAAAAGTGTATCGTAGAATATCTAACGTGTATGTTTTGCATATTTGACTTGTATATTAATATATTTCTGGTCGGATATTCGACCAGTTCATGTCGGATATCCGATGAGCCCATATTTCCATTGGATATATAACAAAATTCAACTGGCATTTATAAAATACAAGGATTGTTGTATTGTCCATAGATTGATGTTGAAACTCATACATATATGCTGTCGGATTTTGGGTTCAGATTTTCATGTGTCTTTTATTTTTTAAATGAATTTTTTGTTATAACTAGCATTTCCTTGACATGTAGCAGCCACATAAATATATTTTTCATCCATTAGATACCTCCTATACACATGCACATGAGTATTGGATGTTCAATTGCATGTCAAGATTTTTCATAAGTATGGGAAGTGATGGGTTTCCAACTTGGCTTTGGGATCTTGACATCCTTTGGAATACCAACTTGTTCCAAATGATCAAGATGGAAACTGGAACGTTGCATAAACCATGGTATCCAATAATTGCATGGACTGATATAGTGTTAATAATGTTATGTGTGTTTGGGATAATGCAACATATTCAGTGGGATCTAGGAGGGAAAGATAGCCTCGATTTCCAAAAGTTCATCCACGAGGAGAAATGGTTTGATTTACTACATGGAAAATCATATGGTGGGAAGACTAAATGCTCTCCTTCTTGGTGGGTTGGGATTTTTCATAATGCTCTTAATGGAGATACTAACTAGTGTAGAGGATGGAGTAGGAGACATTTCCTCAATCTTATATTTGTTTGGGACCCTGGGATCATGTTTGGTCTCAACTATTTCAGATGGAAGATTCACGTAGAGATATGTTAGGTAGAGACACCTTTAAAGAGGGAAAAGATGTAAAGATGTATTAGGTTAAGTCTTCTCCCAAAATTTATCTTTACTTTGGACATCATCATCAGATTCTCCTAAAATAATATTTTTTGCAAGGAACGTCTCCTTGTTCCCATTATGACCATTCTGGATTTTTATGCATGAGAATTGGCTTGGCTTATGCACTTGTGAATTCACCATTTTACATGAGAGGATCCTATATAAAAAAATTGGTAATATTGAGTGTATTCTATTTTATTACATTTTGGTTCATGGGAGGATGTTGAAATAATTGTACCCTTGGTTTGAAATCTATGTCATGAGTTTGGTTAGAGCAATCATTGCATATCAATTTATTGAACATGAAGTTGGAAGGATATCGATATTGCGTTTTGGTCCTGGGATTGAAAATGATAAGGGTGACGAAACATGTGGAGATTCATTTCACTCATAACATATATGGATCTCCAAGGAAATCAAATCATTTTTCCTTGGAATGAAGAATATGGGAGAGTTTTCAAAGGAATGAAGAAGGTAATAAAAACTTCAATGTTTTCCATGCCTCATTTTGCTCCAACACTTGTTATTAGATATATATGGAAATACCTCAATGATGAGGGATTTCATTATGGAAATGGTGTTAGAATAATCAACCCATAGTTTACCCATTTAGACATTAATTTAATTATTTCTGTCTTATTAGTCTAGTTCATGTGTCCCACCTTGTGCAAGTTGTCTATTACCTATCCATAGTGGTCAAAGTTGCCTTATTTGACTCATGTAGCACATGGGAAATCCCAAGGAATCAAATATGCTTTATTCCTAGCCTCCTAGGCACCCTTCTGCTTTTTCTGCTTTATTCCCTGCTTTTTCAGTCTTTTAAGGCAAATAGAAAAGCTAGACTAGGTGAGGTGAACTAGTTTTTTGTCCTCTTCATCCTCCACTCTTTTCTCCATGAAAAAGCATGTATGGGCTTCCATTCCACCACTCTTTATATTGCCTAATCCATTTTTCCAATTCGTGAGCTCCATGACAGATTTGGGATCAGCTTTTTACACCTATGGGGGATTTGCTTATTTTTAGTAAGCCTGCTTTATGCTAGATTAGAATTGCTCCTCATGCATTCGAATCCCTGATGTATGTTATTTATTAAAAAACCTATTATGTTACTGGGTTGGCTATTGTACACTGAGTTAATACAGTTTAGTGTTCAGCTCCAATTTCAGTCTCTTTTGTAAGTGATTTTGCATGATCAATTGTTAATTGTTGTGAGTAAAATTAATCTATCATTGGGTTCAATTTCCACATGGTATCAGAGTGCTTGTAGATTGTTTTCTCTCCTCCAAAATTGTTCTGCAGGTTCAACATCAGTGACTGGGAGCCTTCTACTGACAGCCAAGACAGATTTTCTAAGCTATGGATCAATCACAAAAAACTATGTTGACTCCCTTCAATTTATTTGGATGGAAAGAAGAGATGGAGATACTGTTGAGAGTGAAAGGCCTCTACACAGTGACTATGGCAATAGAAGCAGGTCCCAATGCAGCTGCAGAGAAGATTAAATGGCACAACAGGAGGGATGAGGCCTATGGTCTCCTGTGTCTGAGTATTTCCAGAGACCTCCTTTTCCACCTTGATGGATTGACATTACCGAATGAATTATGGGAGAAGATTTCTGATCTTTTTGGAAAGACAAATGAGATGAGGGGACATCAAATAAAAAATGAGCTGATTTCTCTGAGTCCAAATAGATTTGAATCCTTGCAGCTATATTTCTCCAAGTTCAAAGCACTAGTTTTGCAGCTGAAACAGTGTGGGATCAAAAAGAAATATGATCAGCTCTTATTGGCCATCCTCTTGAAGCTAGGCCCTGGCTATTCAATGTTTTTTTCGACCTTCTATGCCACAAAACTGACAGCTCGAACCTGGAAGATGCCTAGCCTTGCAGATTTCATGGAATCTCTCACACAAGAACAGAACAAGTTGGTGATGATGGGAACCATCAAACCATCCAAAGATCAAGCTTTAATTGCTGGAGATTTGAAGGTGGATTTAAAAAGAAAAAAGAAAGCTAAAAAGCCACCTGAGAAAAAGAGAGACAAGAAACAGTCTTCAGAGGATCCACAAGGTCCCAAGAAGAACTACCAGAAGAAGAAAAACAAAGGTGAAATGAGCAAGTGCGCATACTACAATAAGGGCAATCACACTGAAATCTCTTGTATGAAGAAGAAAATAGATATGCTGACCCAACTCCTGGAGAAGAATGGCATCTCCCTTCCAGAAAGCTCAAAGAAGAGCTAAGGAGGATCAAGTTCAGATGACAGAGAGAGAGTTCATGCTCTAGTTGCTGGCACATCAAGATCACCCAGTTTTATCATTGATTCTGGAGCTTCAAGACACACGGTTTCAACTAAGGAGGCCTTCTCCTCACTGGACAAGTCGAAAGGACCATCTATAGTACTAGGAGATGACTCTCTCACTGAAATTTTGGGTAAAGGAAGGATAGATCTTGATCATGGTCAGTTCAACAATGTGCTGTATGTGCCTGGTATTGCCTCCAACCTCCTATCAGTGTACCAGATGACCCACACTGGGTCTCATAAGAAAGTCATATTCTCACCCGATGAAGTTGAGATCATAGAGATCTCAAGTGGTAGAGTCATTGCAAAAGGAGTTGTGAATCATGCTCAAAAGCTATACATGTTCTCACACTTCCTACCTTACTCAAACCCCTCTGCTCTTCTGATTCATGCTAATGAAGCAAGAAAGCTTTGGAATGAAAGATTTGGCCACCTAAACTACAAATATCTTTCTGATCTTAGTGAAAAAGAGATGGTCATAGGGTTACCCAAGATAAAATTTTCCAAAGGAGTCTGCCAAGGTTGTATCCTGGGAAAACACCCAGAGCACAAATTTGAGAGAGCTAGTCATGAGAGAACCTCTACACCCCTGGAGCTGATCCACAGTGATGTTACTGGCACATTCCCTCATATGTCCATGATTCAGGCCAAATATGCATTGAATTTCATTGATGACTTTTCCAGGTATTGCTGGGTTGACTTCCTGAAACACAAGTCTGAAGTTTTTGGCCTATTCAAAGTCTTTAAGGCTTTGGTTGAAAACCAGTCTGGAAGGAAACTCAAGGCCCTCAGATATAACAATGGTGGTGAGTATGTCAATTCTAAGTTTATTAATTATTGTGCAGATGCAGGTATTCAGATGCAGCATTCTATCCCTTACACACCACAGCAAAATGGTGTTGCTGAGAGGAAGAACAGATCACTGAAGGAGATGGCAACATGCATGATGGAGGCCAAAACTTTGCCACCAAAGTACTGGGCCGAAGATATCAACTATGCAGCCTATACTCAGAACAGGGTGCCTCACAAACAGCTTGATGGCATGACTCCCTTCGAAGCATGGAGTGGGCACAAGCCAGATGTGACCCATTTTAGGATTTTTGGCTCAAAGGCTTGGGCTAGAATTCCAACAAAGAAGAGGAAGGCTTTGCAGCCCCAAATCCAAGAGTGTATTTTTGTTGGATACTCTGAATATTCAAAAGGGTACAAGTTGATAAATCTGAGCACAAAAAAATCCTTCATTGAAAGGTGTGTTCAGTTTGAAGAAGAACCCCTTGCAGCAGTGGAAGTTGGTGAAGCCTCTTCACCACCTGAACCTCAAGAAGTAAGTAAAGAGTTTGTTGAACATGATGATTCTGATTTTTCTGATGGAGATGAGTTTATTGCAGACCCTAACAGCCCTACAAGGCCAAAATGGGCAGGCAAGACACTACATGCAGCAGGAGAGCTAGCTGGGGATCCCAATGACCCAAGGAGGACTAGATCTCAGTTTGAGAGTGGTCTGTGCATGAAGGATCCTATGTTTGCTGAAAAATTCTATTTGATGGTGGATTCTGATCCTCAAACATATGAAGAAGTAGCAGGAGATCCAATATGGCAAATAGCCATGATGGAGGAGTTCAGCTCACTCCAGAAGAGCAACACATGGGAGCTAGTGGATCTTCCCCCAGGGAGAAAACTAGTACAGTGTAAGTGGGTCTATAAGACCAAATTTGCTGCTGATGGTTCACCACTGAAGTATAAGGCTAGATTGGTAGCCAAGGGCTACTCATAGGTTCATGGCATAGATTACAATGAGACCTTTTCCCTAGTGGCAAAGATGGATTCCATCAGGCTAGCCTTAGCCATTGCAGCCTCAAGGCAATGGGAGGTACATCACATGGATGTAAAATGTGCCTTATTGAATGGATATCTCACTGAAGATATATATATGCAGCAGCCTCAAGGTTTTGCTACTAACCCTTCTCTTGTGTGCAGGTTGAGAAAGTCATTGTATGGGCTAAAGCAAGCCCAGGGCTTGGTATGCCAAGATCGATAGCTTCTTGCTATCACTGAATTTTGTTCGGTGAAAATCAGATCCAAATGTCTATTTGAAGTTAGTTAATGGTTCATTAATGATAATTGTGTTATATGTTGATGACCCCTCATTACAGGAAGCTCAAAGGCTGAGATTGCTTCCTTAAAAGGAGCTATGAACCAAGCCTTCTCTATGATAGATTTGGGGCTCTTAAGTCAATTTTTGGGGCTTGAGATAGCTCAAACCAAATCTGGAATCAAGGTGCACCAGTACAAATATGCCTTGGACTTGCTGAACAAATTCAAAATGAAGGATTGCAAAGAAAGCAAAACTCCTTTCCTTTCAGGAGTGAAGCTGGAAGAAGCTGATTCTTCACCTATGGTAAACAATACACTGTATAGGCAATTGATTGGATGTTTGTTGTATTTGACACATACTAGACCTGATATTTGTTATGCAATGAGTGTGGCTTCTAGATTCATGGATCAGCCTCAAGAGATCCATTGGAAAGAAGCCAAAAGGATCCTTAACTTTGTTCATGGAACAAGGACACATGGGATCTTCTATAAAGCAAAATCTGATCTTGATTTGATTGGATTTACTGACAGTGATTGGGAAGGTGATAGCACAGACAGGAAGTCCACATCAAGATATTTTTTCATGCTTGCAGAAGGGCCAATCAGCTGGTCAAGCAAGAAACATAGTTCCATTGCACTCTCATCTACAGAAGCAGAGTACAGAGGAGTTGTTAATGCAGCAACTCAATGTTTATGGTTGCAGGGTTTACTTGGAGAGTGTGGCTTCAAACCAGAGTACTCAACTACCATATACTATGATAACCAGAGTACCATTTGAATCTACAAATATCCAGTTTAGAAGTAGAGAACCAGACACATTGAGATCCATATGCACTACATCAGAGAACTTGTGCATGATGGCACCATTCACCTACTTTTCTGTTCATCTTCAGAACAAGGATATCTTCACCAAAGTATTTTGTGAGAAGACCTTCAGCAATCTCAAATCACTGCTGGGTATTGTTGATCATGCTATGAAGCATGAGTGAAGACAAGATTCTACAATTTTGTTTTGCAGTCCATGTTTAAGGGAGGATTTTCCCAAGTTGGTTTTGCCTCTTTCCTTGTTTTAAATGGACATGCAGTATGTAAAGGGTGACTAAGCCTTGTTGCTAGGCCCTATAATTTTCTGATATATTACTCATAAGTCAGGCTTAAGGGGGGGTGTTAGAATAATCAACCCATAGTTTACCCATTTAGACATTAATTTAACTATTTCTGTCTTATTAGCCTAGTTCATGTGTCCCACCTTATGCAAGTTGTCTATTACCTATCCATAGTGGTCAAACTTGCCTTATTTGACTCATGTAACACATGGGAAATCCCAAGGAGTCAAATATGCTTTATTCCTGGCCTCCTAGGTTCCCTTTTGCTTTTTCTGCTTTATTCCCTGCTTTTTGAGTGTTTTAAGGCAAATAGAAAAGCTAGACTAGGTGAGGTGAACTAGTTTTTTGTCCTCTTCATCCTCCACTCTTTTCTCCATGCAAAAGAATGTATGAGCTTTCATTCCACCACTCTTTAGCTTTCCTAAGCCATTTTTCCAATTCGTGAGCTCCATGACAGATTTGGGATCAGCTTTTTACACCTATGGGGGATTTTCTTATTTTTAGTAAGCATGCTTTATGCTAGATTTGAATTGCTCCTCATGCATTCAAATCCCTGATGTATGTTATTTATTCAGCAACCTATTATGTTATAGGGTTGGCTATTGTACACTGAGTTAATACAGTTTAGTGTTCAGCTCCAATTTCAGTCTCTTTTGTAAGTGATTTTGCATGATCAATTGTTAAATGTTGTGAGTAAAATTAATCTATCAATGGGTTCAATTTCCACAAATGGTTGTATCCCATTCCAACAATATGAAACAGATCATATTTATTTTCTACTATCTCTACAACTACTAGAGAAAAAATGGGTAAATAAAAATTGTTAAAGTCTTGATTTGATGATTTTCACTATTATTTTGGTGCATGATAGTAGTGTTTCAAGAAATATCATTAAAAATTACTTGATGTATAACCCATATCCTCTTGTTCATAGGAATGGGATTTTATTGATGCATGATTGTTTCCATGGTAAGTGTTTATGCATGTTTTGTTCAAGTTCAATCCGGACCTTACAACTAGATATGGATTATTTCGAAAACAAGATCATTCATGAGTTCATGGTAAAAATGGAAATTGAAATATTTTCAAGGGAGTAATATTTTAAGGATATGAATTTCAAATGGTGTATGCATCATCTTACATAACTTTATGGAAAAGTGTCCAAATGTTACATTATTCATATTTTTCCTTGCTTGAGGACAAGCAACTTTTGGGAGGAGAGGGTTGTCATCTACCCATTTTTGTGACACATAGATCATCCTATTAGATATTTATTCCTTGTGGTCTTAGAAGTAAAATAAATTAAGTTCTTGGGATTAAATGCTAAAAACTAGGCAATTAATTAGATAGAAGTAAATATTTCTCCTAATGTTTGAAATGAACTTAAGTTAAAAAAATTTCCATGAATAGATTTTATTGTTGATAAATTAAATGAGGATAATAGACCATAAGGTTTCAAAACAAGAAAAGATTTTACAAAAGCAACCTTGCAAAATAAGAAATAAAGGATAAATCATCTTATCTTCCAAAAGAAGAAATAAAGACAAAAGCACCTTAAAGCTAGAAAGCAGGAAAAAAACGAAATACGATAAAGCCGTCAAAGTTGGAATAAAGAAGAAAGTAGAATAAAACATAAATCGGGCCAAACAAAAAAAATAGGAAAAAGAAGGATAATCCAAAAAAACAAGAAAAAGTAGGATAAGGAAATAAAGCAGGAAAACAGAATCAAAAGCAAAAAGTAGTATAGAAAAGAAAAGCAAGAAAACCAAAATCATGAAAGCAAAGCAAAAAGAAAATCTCTTAAAGAAAAATATTTATAATATAACTCATGAGGGAAAAATTGGTCAAGATAGCTTGGAAAATAAGAAATATTATCTATAAAAGAAATCTAGTGCATCACTTTCACATCTTTTGATAGTTTCTGAATTGAATTGAGAGCATTGTGCTTCTCTAACTTGGGAAATGTGCCCTTAGTTCAAGCTGGGAGACGTGCCCATGTTTTTGAGAGGATTATGTAGTTCATCCATTGTCATAGATATTTATTGCAATTTTTGAAGGAATCACCAATCAAGTTTGGATCTCAGAAGAAGACAATTCAATCCATAGATCAAAACATCCTATTCTTCTTCTTAATTCTTAATATTCTCAATTATATGTAGAAGTCAAACATATGATGTAATAAAAAATAATTAGGGAATACCATATGAGTTTATATATTATTATGAACTATTTATTTGATTTCTGATTTCTTTTCACTAAAGGAGTTGGTCATTCTATAGTTGTTTCCAAAACCCTTCCTAGATTCACACATAAATTGACTAGTCTTCAATAAAATCTCAATAAATAAACTTATGCAAAATTATTTATAATGAATCATGTTCCTCGAGTTATTTAATATCATAATAATCATCATACATGTCTCATATTTTTAAAATTTGATATCATTTGAGGTCATTTGGAAGGTCCTTAATTTAGACTAGTTGAGTTGTCCCAGAGTGACCCTAGCTAGAATTTTCCTCCTAAACTCTGATAAACCATTCCTAAAATATAATTTGAACCTAATACAATATCAAGGATCTAGTTTCATATGTTGGGGTTCCTAGGATCCTAGAACTGGAATTTAACCTCACTTATGCTCGAAGCCTAAATGGTCCCAGTGATTTGAGTAAAGGAAACTTGAGATTGTGCAAATACTTTCAATGAATTTTGATATGATGTTCCTATGGTATTATTTTTCATACCTATCATGACCATTTTTCATAACCATCCCATGAGTCTTAATGAACATGAGAAGCATCCAGCACTAGTTTGAGCAAAACTACTCAATCCCAATCTATTTCTAGAACCTAGTTTTAAGTCTTTATGTTTGATTGTTTGTATTAGAATTGATATATCCTCATATTTAATTTGGGGATATTACAACATTAGTAATTTTATTTTCATCAGTAATATAATAAAATTATATGAGCTTTCAATGAGAAATAGTTTGAACTGGTAAGCATAATATCAAAATTTTATGCCAAATATTCACTTTAAAGGGTTGACTGTATGGTTCATGGCCTTTATCATTTCCTATAACCTCAATAATCTTATGCTACATTAAAATGGAATGTTCCCTTTTGTTGGAATTTTTAAATTTTTAAAATTGTAAAAAAAAACAGTGACTTCATTGTATAGTATTGAATAGTAAAAATGCATTTTATTATATAGTTTGTTTTTTCAATTTTAACTATTTGTAATCTATACTGTCGAAAAGGACATGATATAATTTATTAAATTATTGTTATTTTTTAAGACTATGACTATATGGTTGGAGATATAGATTATTAAATCAAAAGTAGATGATTACTTCTTTTTCCACAACATTTTACGTATTTCAAGTCCATTTTTTTCTGATATTTAGTTGTATGGTGTTGTCAAGATTGCATATGCTTAGATAGATATCATTAGTTTTTAATCCAAATTCATAGTAGTGTAATATGTAGAATCACTGAAAGAAACACAATCACAAGATAGACATTGGTTTATCCTGGGAAACCCTCAAGGGGAAGAAAAACCAACAAAACTTTCTCTATATAGATGTATAAGATAAAACCCCAAAACATGTGATCCTCCTCCTTGATGGTATGCATCTCTCTCTCTCTTATGTGCTGTACACAAGTGAGTGTGTGTTTTCAAATGAGGAACACTACTCCTCTATTTATACTCTTTCTGTCACTTGAATTTTACCCTAACAAGTCGGCCCCACTAAACTGACTGGACTGACTTCACCTAATAAGACTTAAAACATTATTAAATTATATTCATTGGGGTAATATTGACCCAACTTACAATGGAGGTTATACCTCATGAATCTATGATGACAAAATAAAATAGTAACATCTCGGCAGAGGAATAAGACATATCCCTTCGGGTACATCAGTAAAATACATTTAGAATATTCTTCGAAGTTACAATATTTCAACACTCCCCCTTAATGAGAAGGGTATTATACTGACAACAACATCATAAACTATATGAGTAATGAGAGAGATAATCTTTAATAGTATCAAGTTAATATATCTATACGTCATAGGATGTTTTCAACAATCATCGGAAACTGGAATATATTCAATATATTAAGTACTAGAAAACCATCTTCTACAACACATAGTATTTATCTTCTATAGCACTTGATCACTTGATCCTTTGCATAAACACTTCGATCTTCTTTATCCTTTGTAGCAACACTTTTATATTATTGATCCTTTGTAGCAGCACTTCGATATTCTTGATCCTTTGCAGTAGTACTTCAATCTTCCCGATCCTTTGCAACAACACTTAGATCTTCCTTATCCTTTGTAGAATCACTTCAATCTTCTCCATCCTTTGTCACAACACTACCTGCAGTACAAATGATCTCTTTGTGGGATTATAAAACCCTATTAATTTAGGAAATAGGTCCAAGGATGATGCCATCCTCATCATCCTACTCCCCCCTAACAAGGAGGGTCCATAGAATCAACCAACTAGATTGTACGCAAATGAATGCAGGACCTATTTTCCGCAAGTACTCATTGTAGACCATCCTCATCCTGTTAGAGATAGGACCACTCCCAAGCGAATGTTATTTTCTATGACATCTATAAGTGAATTTATTAATAATTTCCATGAGAGAGTATCATCTACAACCGAATGAAGATCTCATGTGGAACTGAACGTATGACCTGTCATTTGTCGGCACTCATCGTAGACCATCCTCAACTTGTTATAGCTAGGAACACTCCCAAGCAAGTGTTATTTTCTATGACATCTACAACTGAATGTAGGAACACTCTCCATGTGAGAATATCATCTACAATACCATGCTCAACTAGTAAGATCTAGGACCACTCTCATTAAGAGAGTGTTATTGTCCATAAAACCATCATCAATAGAGGGTATTATCGTCCACAAGGAAATGCCATACTTCATCATCATCTGTAGGCTTACTTAGCCTCTCTGGTATTCAAACATCACGGCCATCCCATCATCAATGGCAATCTCATCATCACTCCCCCTTTCCGAGGAGGCTTGTATCATCAACCTGCTACCCCTTTTTCGAGGAGGGTTCATATCATCATCATTCCTTCTTACAAGGAATATCTAAATGATAATCACTGTTCCTCCTTGCGAGGAAAGTATTTTTGAACTACAACAAGAATGTCATAGAATTACTCAAACTTTACTTTAGATAGAGGCTTAATAAACACATAAACAACTTGCTCATCGATACTCACATACTAGAGTTGTATAGCTCCCATGTATACCATATTCCTTATGTAAAAATATCATATTTCTATGTGCTTTGATTTATCACAGAACACACAATTTTCGGTGAGATTTATACAACTCTTGTTTTCACATAGAATCATTGTGGTATCCATCTCTATGTTAAATAGACCCAACATCATCTTCAAAAGCCATATGGATTCACAACTAGCGGAGCAAGATCCTATGTACTTTGCTTCAGTTGTGCTGAAATAAACATTGAATTGTTTCTTGCTAAACCATGAGATCATGGTGGATCTCAGACAATAACATCCACCTAAGGTTCTCTTACTTTCTGCAACACTTCCTGCTCAATCTGAATCTGTATATCCATACAGTTTGTAGTCATGATCTGTATCATATTATAGTCCAAATTCTATCATATCTTTCAGATACCTCATCCCATGATTTGCAGCTATTAGGTGAACATGTGTAGGGATAACTAGATACCAACTCAAGGTGTTCAAAACAAAGAATATATATTGCCTAGTATTCGTCAGATACGTTAACGACCCAATAATTTGTTTATACTGTCACATCCACTAACTCTGATGATTCATCGAATAATAACTTCAGGTTGGTATCCATGGGTGTGGTCATGGCATTACAATCCAACAAATCAAATATTGTTAATATTTCCATGACATACTTTCCCTAGTTTAGAAATATTCCTTTTGCACTCTACCACACTTCCATCCTAAGAAAATAGTGCATCAATCCAAGATCTTTCATCTTGAATTCTTCAACTAGATTCTTCTTTCTTTCTACAATTTGTTTCTCATTTCCTGTCAGAAATAGATCATATACATATAGTAATAATATGATAGGTTCATCATCCATAAGCTTAAGGTAAAGGTTAGGATCAAATTTACTTTTGGTAAATCCCAAGCTTTTCAAGAATCTATCTATTCTTCCATACCAAGCTCTAGTATCTTTCTCTAGTCCATATAGAGCATTTTTAAACTTACATACATGACTCACTCTGTCTTCGACTTCAAATTCTTGTGGTTGTTCGATGTATACGTCTTCCTCAATCACATCATTCAGGAAGGTTGTATTTACATCCATCTCCTGTGGATTCCACTTCATCATGGAAGTAAGTTCCATGATGGTTCGGATGGAAGTGTACCTTGCTACTGGTGTTGAATGTCTCTTCATAATCAATTACCTCCTTATGAGAGTATCCTCTAGCCACAAATTTTTCCTTGTATTTTTTCGATAATTCCATTAGTAGCATGTTTTATCTGGTATGTCCACTTGGAAGATACCACACTCTTTTTTCCTTGTTTGGGTGCTATATCCCAAACATCATCCTTCATTATTTACTGGTATTGTTCTATCATTGCTTCTACCCATTCTTTTTTCTGTACAACTTCCTCATAACTGTTAGGTGCTTGATCTACAACATCACAAATCAAAACTACATAGTTTGAGAATGGCTTTGATCTCTTTCTTGTTCTTGTGGATCCTTCTGGAGCTCCATACATCTCTGCTTCTTGTATGATTTCTCTTACCAAGGTAGGTTTTCTCTTTTGAGATATATCCATAGTAGAGGGATCCTGAGGTTCTAGCATATCATGATCTTCTCATGCTACTATTTCAGGAGAGGGTTCATGTTCTACCTTTCTACTCTTCATATACTTATTCAAGCTGACACATTCTAGATTACTTAAGAGTTGTTTCTTCATCAAATGTTACATCCCTAATAATATCTATGTGATGAAATCCTCAAATGTATATACTGAAGCATTTGGAGACTTCACAGTATCCAATAAATATTCCCTTCTTTCTGAAAGGATACAACTTGGTTCTCTTCTCTTTTGGAATGTGTACATATACTGGACAATCAAATATCTTGAGATGGTTCAATTTAGGTTTCTTTCCTATATACATTTTTTTAGGAGTCTTGAATCCAAGGGCACTGTGAGACAATCTGTTCTACAAATACACAGTTGGTCTTGTTGCTTCCACCCATAGATGCATGGGAAGATATTGATCATGAATCATTTTTTTCATTGCTTCCATAATGCTTCTATTCTTTATTTCCACAACACCATTATTTTGGGGATTGCAGGGAGTGGTTAGTTCCCTCTTGATTCCAGCTTCTTTGCAAAATACTTCAAATTCTTTTGAAGTATATTCTCCACCATTATTTTTTCTGAGTGTCTTGATTCTTCTTTTTGAATGGTTCTCTATCAAGGCTTTGAATTACTTGAATTTCCCAAACACTTCACTCTTTGTCATAAAGAAGTATATCCATGTCTTTATTTAGTCTTTATTTCACTCTTTGAAAATGGATTCTTTATATTCTTTCCTCTTGAACATCCTTTCCAAGTATCTTCATGATCGATATTCAAATATGGTAAACTTGTTACCACTTTGCTAACACAGGGTAATGCTTTGTAGTTTATGTGAGTAAGCCTTCAATGCCATAGTTCACTTAAGCTAGTGGTATCATGGATAAGGGTTGTTTCTGGATGTCCCTTGAGTTTGTACAATACTCCTTATTCTTTAGCAATGACCACATCATCTTCAAGTGTCTTTCGTTTGGTCCACATGAGTACTTGTCCATCTATAAAATAAACTCTATATCCTTTCTTATCTAATTCAATATGGAAATTAAGTTCTTTTTCAAACATGATACATATAGTACTTCCTTCATCTTCATGGAGGTTCCAGAGTCAAGCTTGTAGCTTGATTCACCAATGCCTTTGATGGGATATTGAAGGTCATCTCCTAATGATACTTTCTGAGGAGAGTTCTTCTCTTCAAGTCTTGATAGATTTTGCATATTACCTATCATGTTCTTTGAATTACCATTAACAATAAGCCATGTATCTTCTACATCTTCTTCTTTTTCTTGTCTCTTTTGAGGTCTTTCTTCTTATTTTTCATCCTCATCTTAAACTAGATGATCATGATGTCTTTTGTTATTGTTCTTATTCAATGGAAACTCTCTGGAAAGGTGTCCTATATTATGATATTTATAACATCGATATTTGGAGTACTCTTTTATTTCATTTTTATTTTGATTGATTTCTCTTTTCCTTTGAAAATTCTTTGGCTATAATCCTTGTGACTATTCTTCTTGGAGTTTGATTGTCTTCTTCTTCTGGTACAATGTCAAACTTCATACTTTCTTTTCTGGCACACGTAGTTTATATGAATGAATCCCAAGGTCTAAAGAGACCATTGAGAGCAGTCATAAATAGTTCATCTTCATCAAGAGAGTCTCCAATGGTATTTATTTTTTCCTTGGACTGTGCAACCCATGTGAAGTAATATTGAATGGATTCTCTTTTACTCATCTTGGTACCCTTCAGTTGACCTCTCAAATTCATATTTATGTTAATTTTATTTCCCTCATACATTTTGGAAATGTTATCATACATTTTATTTGGTGTATTTTTAGATGAAAATTGAGCGATCAAGTGATCTTTGATAGAATCAGTAATGATCGTCATTTCCTTGATTAGGTCCTTCTGGTGCTTCTCCTTAGCTTCATCTTCTTTCGGTTCTGCAAATTCATCTTTGATGTATTTTTCAAGATCATTTTATATAAGAATGAGACCAATCATATAGTTCTGAGCTAGAATTTTTCTATTCCTTCCAGCTTGTCGTCAAGCTTAGTGCTTGTGGCCATCTTATGTAGAAAGTCACTAAAAAATTGAAATTTATCAAAATGAAAAGCTGACCTTACAAGGATATGTTCTTGACTGAGGCGAGTTAATTGCTCCACTTGGTTTCTGGAGATTCCAAATATTCACCCTTCAAAACGTGCTTGTGATATTTCAGTTTCTGCATATTTGTGGTTCTAGTTTTCTGTAGTTTTCTCCCTCATGGTGAAACTAGGGTTTGGATTTCCCATAGATTCACCCACTCAAAAAATTCAATCTAGGGATCAATAGATGTGATCTAGAGATGAACAAGTTTCCATGCAAGAAAATATTCAAAATCCCAAACTTTGCAGAAACCCTAATTTCTTGCTAGAGGGAGAGGAGAGAGAGTCTCACCTTGTAAACCGTCAAGGGAAAGAATACCCAGCAAAACTTCCTCTATATAGATGTATAATATAAAACCCCAAAATAGGTGATCATCCTCCTTGTTGGTATGTCTCTCTCTCTCTCCTATGTGCTATACACAAGTGAGTGTGTGTTCAAATTAAAAACATAGCTCCTCTATTTATACTCTTTCTGTCACTTGACTTATACCCTAACAAGTTGGCCCCACTAAACTAACTTAGACGAATTCACCTAGGAAGACTCAAAACAATATTATATTATATTCATTGGGATACTATTGACCCGACTTACAATAGAGGTTATACCTCATGAATATTTGATGACCAAATTCAATAGTAACATCCTGACGAGGAATAAGACATCTCCCTTGGGGTACATCAGTAAAATATATTTAGAATATTCTTCGACGTTACAATATTTCAACAGTTATGATATCAAAGGTGAATACAATATGTGTCTACTAATGTTTCTCACGACAAATAGCTATTGTTTGATTTTTTGTTTTCAAAAGTCATCCATGTGCATAGTGAAAAAAAGATTTCCTTTGAAGATTTCTTCTAGCTACCATTCTCTTCAAGCTCTATTGCAATTTCATTTTAAACGTCTAATATCATTCTAATATTTTGTTCAAGAAATGGTTTTTTCGTGAATTATATGGCTCGTAAAACACTTCTTTATGTGTTGGACATCGATATGAAAACTTGCATAGAGTCAATCTCAATGATAGTCATCCCATCTAATGGGTTTGCTTTTATTATTTATTGGAAACTTTTTTTAAACAAGCATGTGTTGCATTGCATTGTTGAGATACAAGTATCAATGCACTCTTGTCTTAAGTGTCTACTGATTAAGTCTCTATGCAAAATTTTCAATGTTAGGTTTCAAAATTAACATTTAGGTAAAAATGATCTAAATCTTTAATGTTTAATGGAGAATTTTAACACTTCATGTTGCGAATAGGTGTGCCTTACAAACTATCACACATAGTGTAGGTGTTATAGTGGTAATGACCTAGATTTGAACATGGGTCTTGGGTCTAGGTTGTGGCTCAAGGTACTACTAGGTGTGGATTTCATGCATTTTCATCTAGCCTATGTTTTATAGCAATAGGGAGATGGATTTGAACCTTAGTCTTTCGCATCTAATCTAGACTAGTTTTGTATTCACCTAGAACTGAAAATAAATCAACTTGGAACTGGAGTATGATGTAAACTAGGATATTTGTAAAGCTATAAAGGTCATTGTATTTCTATAAACTAAAAAACATACAAGGGTTTGTGGCTGGAATGACATTGGGAAAACTAAACGAACCACATAACAATAGTTTTCCATGTATATACAATATGTAGAGTGTGATAATAAGATTATTAAAAAATAGCTTAACCCTTTCTAGTATATGCAAACTATCATATTGGTGTATTTTTAAAGTAAAAAAAATCAAGATAAGAAGAAACAAATAATATTCCATCAAAGTGAACAAAACACAAAACAAAAGAAAGAACCTATATTTCATCATCTCAAATAATGACAATAGGAGCTTTAGACTCTTGGTTAGTATTTCTAAGTTTCTCTTCAAAAGAGGAATTTTTGAAGACCATGCCTATAGTTTCCATGGAAAGGAAACTAACATTTGCTGCAAGATCCATGATCACTTTGGAAATTAAGTGAATCTTGGGATCCACTGTAGGGATTTGTTCTCATGTGTCATCAATTTACAATAATATCTATGTTTCCCCTTCCTTGTTGTCCATCATGGACCTACACATTAAATCCTTCATATACGTGTACAAAGACACAAAATTGGCAGATGTTGTTTCCCTTGTGAAGGAAAAACCCTTATTAAGAACCCGAGGTTGCTTTTCCTACCGAATCCCTTTAAATCCTGTTTGAAATTTACCTTGTGTAAAAATATTTCACTATAAAAACAACCACAGATATGCTGAGAATCGATATTCTGTGAGCCTCAATGCAACACCAACCAAATAACAATGCTAGATGATTCTAGCACACCAGTGCTATACTTTAGTTGGTTAGTATGCAACATTATTACACTACTCTATGAATAGTTCTTGGGGAATTGAATCATTGACACTTACGATTGTGAAGCTATAACCTCCCACATGTCCTCCAACAACAACCTAACCTTGTGCTCACTCAAGGCCAATCATGTAGCATTTCAGCTTTAGGTTATTATTATATATTATTTACAATAAAAATGGTATAAAGTTAAATTTATCAACATTAATAAGACTTACTCATTGATACCTTTATGACTTGGATTCATAATTTGATACAAATAGAACTAAACTTTGTTGTATTGTTTTAGTAATTTTTTTAGGAGTGAGTTAAAAAGAGAACAAATAAGTTATTCTTTAACACACTCATTTTTTAAAATTGAGATAAAACCTCCAAGCTCAAATTTCCCATGAATTAGGTGGAACTCTAACTTCAACATTATTCCTATTATATTATATTTGCATAATAATTTTGATTATAAAATGATGAATTTGTCCATTTTTTAATATACTTTTTTTGGAATATTAACAAGTTTTATTTTTTAATATCTTAATAGCCACTAAAAATTATATCAATTTTATGAACATTATTTTTTAAATATTGGTATAAAGAGTCGTTAATGTAATTGTAACTTTGGAATATATTCACTTGTATATTTCATATTGTAGTTTATTGTACCCCGAAACAGATGTTTATTTCTCTGATTGGGAGAGTCATTATTGTAATTAATCCATGTAAAGTCATTGAGGTTAACTGTCCATTATATGTCGGGGAATTAGACCTGAGAGTTAAGTTGTATTAGTGTTATTATACACTCCTAGAGAAGTCGACCCTATAAGACAAATAGTCAAGTGGAAAATATGTATAAATAGAGAGTGATACTCTCTATTTTAACACACACACTCACTCATCAATTTCACATGAGAGGGAGAGGACTATCTCGCACAAGTGAGAGAGAGAGAGCAACTATCGAAGATCATCTTTATTCATTTGGTTTTTACTTTTTCTATTGGTGCTCATTCTATCTCTTAGGAAGTTCTAGGGTTTTCTCCTTTATGGTTTCCCCAAGGAAAATATTTATGTCTCTTGTCTACTGTGATTATTGGTGTGCATATTATTCTCTCAGATAAGATCCAAGATCGTATTGAATAAACGATAAAAATCTAACACGGTTCCAAATCCAAACTGAGAAGAAGGAATAACGTAGCTATAGAAGCTAGGGATTCTTATCTTTTGGGTCTCTCTCAAGAGATCATAAAGGAAATGAGGATAGCATAACTATCCTTTGAAGGGTGCATCTTGTCGTAGAAGCGGAATCTGATTCCAGGCATTTTCAGTTTTTGGCTTGTCACTACTATGGGAAATTAGGGCATTTCAAAGAAGTGGAATTTTAGAGTGAACCCATCATAGTATTATTCTCCTCCTCAAAAGAGAAATTTAGACACCAAGATTGAAATTTTTGGTTGCGTAAAACTCTAAGAAAGTAAAACCTTAATTTGACCCTAGACCATAAAACCAACATTGCAAAAGATCAACTCCAGATTTAGTTAAAACATCTCAATTTGGTAAGATCTAAATTTTTTGTATTTCCATTTGATGTTTTTATT
The DNA here is from genome assembly GCA_001517045.1 of Pseudotsuga menziesii. Lineage (NCBI taxonomy): Eukaryota > Viridiplantae > Streptophyta > Pinopsida > Pinales > Pinaceae > Pseudotsuga > Pseudotsuga menziesii. The sequence continues at coordinate 35,867 of LPNX011018793.1, forward strand.
AAATATGTCTCACCACAATAAGGTTGAGGATAAGCTTCAAAAAGATGATAACTTCCGAGCATGGAAGTACATGATTTCACTAGTCCTTGAAGAGAATGAATTGGACACCGACATAAATGAAGAGGTTCTCATTCTATAGGGAGATGAGGATAAAGCCTTACACAAGAAGAACTTGGTCAAGGACAAGAGGATTATTTCTCATTCTATCAACGACCACCTGATACCACATGTGTCTTCCTTAAAGACACCTAAAGAGATGTTTTAGTCCTTGACCATGCTATTTGAAGGAAAGATTATAAATCAAAAGATTACTTTGTGAAATGAGTTGAAGAATGTAAATATCCAGAATGCAGAGACCATATAGTCATACTTTACACAGCTCTCTCAAATCAAAGAACAACTTGAAGCTATGGGAGAAGACATATAGAATGGATAAGTTGTGATGACAACCATGAATGGTCTCCCTAGGTCATGGGACTCCTTTATTAAAGGAATTTGTGCTAGAAGAAAGTTAATCAATTTTAGTAGGTTGTGGGAGGAATGCTTACAACAAGAAGCTCAAATTGTAGCTCGAGAAGAAAAGATGGGAAATGAATATCAAGCTCTCACAACACACACCAAGAATAAAAAGAGGGAGTACTCTCATCACAAGAAAGGAAATCATCACCACCAAATCATAAAGATAACCATAGAAGACCCGGGAGAGATCTTTCTAGTGTCAGATGTTATACTTGCGATGAGAAGGGACAATTTTCTAGAGATTGTCCCAAGAATAAAAGGAAGAAGAAAAACAATAAAATACATCATGCTCACACTACAGAGGATGATGAACCTCCCAAGAAGAGAACCAAAGGAGACAGTGAATATTCTTCAAGAGATGAAGAATATGTTCTGATTTCAGCTCTTACAAATACTATTTCACATGGCAGCAATGATCGGCTTGTATATAGTGGGTCTTCCGAGCATATGACACGATTTAATGAATCCTTTGTGAATCTATCTGAACATGAGTCACCCCACATGGTGAAACTCGGGGACGACTATTGATATCCTATAAAAGGAAGTGGTGAAGCCTCTTACAAGATGAACTCTGGAAAATATTTGAAGATGAAGGATGCTCTATATGTACCAGGACTCAAGAAGAACCTTCTCTCCATATCTACATTGGATGAAAAATGTATAAGGGTTGCATTTGTTGATGGCCAAGTTCTTATGTTTCCAAAAGGAAAGATCATAGATGATGTAGTAGTGATTGGAGAGCAATATGGTATGCTTATAAAAATGGAAAGGCCAACCTGAACAAGCCTTGCTCCATGATTCCATGGACCCAAGTGAATTATGGCACAAAAGTCTTGCACATGTTCACTATAGAGAATTATCACTTGCAACAAAGCAGTCAACGGTCTTCCTGAAATCCAGAAAAAGCATGAAGGAATATGAAAAAGGATGTGGGAAGGGAAAGAACATAAAGAAGACATTTCCAAGTAGTGAGAGCAGAGAAAAAAGAATCTTGGAAGTCGTCAAATCTAATGTATGCAGTACAATGTCATCCAATTCATTGAGTGTGTATGTATATTATGTTTCTTTCATTGATGATTTTTCTAGGAAGACCTAGATATATTTCTTGAAGAGAAAAGATGAAGTATTCAACAAATTTAAGGAATTCAAATTCATGGTGGAGAATCACATAGAAACGAAAACCAAGACCTTTCAATCAGAAAAGGGTGGAGAATTCACATCAGTAGAATTCAAGGAATTATGCAGAGATTCAAGGATTAAGAGTTGAACACTCCATACAATCCACAAAAAATGGAGTTACAAAAAGGAAGAGTATAATGATTATGGAAGCAGCAACGGAAATGGTTCATGATCAAGATCTTCCCATGCATGTATGGGCAGAAGCTGCAAGAACAATCATGTATGTACAGAATCATACTCCACACTGAGTACTATAAAATAAGACACCAGAAGAAACATTCTCCGGTGAGAAACCAGAAGTCAGCCATCTCAGGATATTTGGCTTCCTAATGTACATACACATTCCAAAGGAGAAAATAATGAAGTCAGACCCTTCGGGAAAGAAGGGCATATTTGTGTGATATAGTGAAAAATCAAAGGCTTACAAAATATACTTTCCAGGATATAAGAAGATCAACATCAGCAAAGACGTGGCATTGGATGAAGACTCATCATACAACAAATCCATAAAACTACATGTATTGAAGACATTGAAGAACCCGAAGTACCTAGGATATGAGATACAACAATGAATGAAGCAAATCTAGAAGAAGATCGAGAAATAGAAGAACCTCAAGAACCTGTAGATCCACCCCATGAGAAGAATTCTCACAAGAGGAAACAAACATGGGTACAAGAGGCTATCCTAGGTGTAGAGAGATATGGCACTCTAGAAGGAATGCACAAAGAAAGAAAGAGACCTAGGCCATACTCTAGTTATGTAGCCGTGTTGTGCGACATCATTGACAAAGAACCTTCCAACTATGAAGAAGCGATAGAAAAGAAAGAATGGAAGGATGTGATGATCAAGGAGTACTAGTCGATCATGAAAAAAAATGTCTGGGATGTGGTCCAGAGACCAAAAGGGAAGTATGTTGTGACTTCCAAGTGGATCTACAAGATTAAGAATGTTGCAGATGACAACATAGAGAAATATAAAGCGATATTTGAGGCACGTGGCTTCTCTCATAAAGAAGGGATAGATTTTGAGTAGACTTTTGCACCTGTATCCAAATATACTTCCATCAAAACAGTACTTACTCTCGCTGCAATGGTGAAATGGAAGATACACTAGATGGATTCCAAGACAACATTCTTAAATGGTGTAGTGGAAGAGGAATTGTATGTGGAGCAGCCACTCAGATTTGAGACACATGATAGGCAGAATCATGTGTGCAAATTGAATAAAGATTTGTACGGATTGAAGAAGGCACCCATGACATGGTACGATAGGATGGACAACTTGCTAAATAGTTTGGGCTTTACCAAGAGTAAAGCAGACTCCAACCTTTACTACAAGGTTGAGGAAGGGAATCGAGTGATACTCCTACCGTATGTACATGACCTATTTGTGACATGTGAGGATGGGTTGATTTCATATACAAAGACGAAGCTTGCTGGCAAGTTCAAGATGAAGGAATTGGGCATGATGCATTATTTTCTAGGTATGGAGGTGTGTCAGAGTACATATGGAGTATTCCTTGGTCAAGGGAAGTATACAATAGAGATCCTAAAGATATTTGGGATGATGTACTGCAAGGAAATAACCACACCCATGGCATTGAACTTGAAGCTACTTTGTGATGATTCGTCAAAGTTAGTTGATGACACAACATATCGTTACATCATTGGATCATTGATGTAACTAACGAACATGAGACCAGGCATATGATATGCTGTGAACACCTTGAGCCAGTTCTTGATGGATCGAAGGCAAGTTCACCTAGTTTTTGCAAAGCATATATTGAGGTACCTCAATAGTACAATTGATTATGTGATCAGATATGACATAAATCAAAAGGTTAACCTGGAGGGTTATGTTGATTTGTACTGGGATGGAAGTGTCGTAGATAGGAAGAGAACTTAGGGGTGGTTATTCAATATGGGATTAGGTGTGATATTTTGGGTTAGCAGGACCAGTCCCATGTGGCACTAAGTACATCCAAAGCATAATATGTCATATATTTTTCAGCTAGATGTGAGGCAGTATGGCTTAGAAATCTAATGTCGAATTTTTTGATCTCTAATTAGAGGCGACTTGTATCTTCTGTGACAACCAGACTTGTCTGAGAACCTAGTGTTCCATGACAATTTGAAGCACATTGAGATCAAGTACCACTATATTAGGGATATGGTGTAGAGAAGAGGAGTGAAGCTCCAGTATGTTGCGACAGATGAGTAAATAGCCAATGTGTTAACCAATCCATTATCTATAGTAAAGTTTGAATACTTTAGAGAGAACCTTGGTGTGCTTCAGATCGAGGTTCCTCCCAAGGGGAGGCGATCGTTTCGGAAGGCACAGATGCATGAGAGTTATTCTCACATGGTGGTAGGTGTGTCCTCCCATGCTGTAGATGTAAGGGTTGTGATCGATATGTGTGCATATGGGCTATGCTCTGAATGACGATGAGGTGATATGAAGATGACAAGATGACAGTAGGGGACTCATGTTTTGCAGAGGCATTAATCAGTCCCGAGATGCTCCTTCAAGTTTTGCAGAGACATATAATTAGTCCTCGGAGATCTTTTAGGTTTTGAAGAAGCATATAATCAGTCATGGGATGCTCCTTCAGGTCTTACAGAGGAATATAATCAGTCTTGGGATATCCTTCAAGTTTTGCAGAGGCATCAGAGGAAATTTGGTGTCTAAAATGGGCCTTATAAGAAAATGCTCCAACAATAAATTTTGTGATTTGGAATTCAAGAGCTAATAGAATTTCAATTAAATGAGTCAACCATAATGGTTGAATTGACATATTTGTCATAAAGAAAAACTACTCTTTTTGTTCGTATTTTCGACATATCTCCTTGTGTTTTTACTCAAATTTTAGGCGTGAGAGCTCGTTGGATGCGGATCATCATCACATTTTTTCAGGAATTTCTTGTTTTTAGGGTAGTGGGGTCTGTCAAAAGTATGCAGTGCGGGTACTTGTTGGATGCGGAATTAAATTCTGCATCCAACGAGATCTTCTGCTCGAAATGTGAGTAAAAACACAGGGAGATATGTCGCAAATACGAAGAAAAAAAGTAGTTTTTTTATTCTTCCTCCAAAATTAATAGTTAATTTTATTATTATTTTAACTATTATTTTATTATTTTAACTATTATTTTATCATTTTCCTTTGGAGGCCTATTTTAGACCTCAAATTTCCTCTAATGCATATAATCAGTCCTCGGATGCTCCTTCAGGTTTTACAGAGGAATATAAGCGGTCCTTGGAGATCCTTCAGGTTTCATAGAGGCATATATTTAGTCTTGGGATGCCCCTTTAGGTTTTGCAAAGGCATATAATCGGTTTAGGGAAATCCTTCAGTTTTTGCAAGGCAATAACTCTTTATATATACCTACTTGATGATTTGAAGACATACATTGAGGATAGGCCTACATCCAGCATGGAAAAGGGTTGGTTCCGTAGAACTTCCTATGATGAGTAAATTCGAGAGATAACACCATTTGATCGAGATGATGAGAACGATAGCACCAATGATGATGATGATCAAGCATTGAAGACTTGTGCCTATATGTATTGATTTTTGTGTCAAGAGGATACCTTTCTAGTTAAGAGGGAGTGTTAACGTAATTGTAACTTTGGAACATATCCACTTGTATATTTCATATTGTATTTTATTGTACCCTGACGGAGATGTTTATTCCTTTGATCGAGAGTGTCGTTATTGTAATTAAGTCATGTAAAGTCATTGGTGTTAACCCTTCATTCTATGTCGGGGCATTAGACCGCGGAGTAAGTTGTATTAGGGTTATTAGACTCTCCTAGAGAAGTTGTCCCTATAGGAGAAACAATCAAGTGGAAAATAGGTATAAATAGAGAGTGAGACTCTCTATTTTAACACACATACTCACTCATCAATTGCGCATGAGAGAGAGAGGACTAGCTCGCACAAGTGAGAGAGAGAGAGAGAGAGCACCTATTGGAGATCATCTTTATTCTTCTAGTTTTTACTTTTGCTACTAGTGCTCATTCTATCTCTCAGGAAGTTACGGGGTTTTCTCCTTTATGGTTTCCTTGAGAAACATATTTGTGTCTCTTGTCTCTTGTGATTATTGTTGTGCATGTTATTCTCTCAGATAAAATCCTAGATCATATCAAATAAATGATAAAAATATAACAAAAGTTCTTACGTTTTCACCAACAATTTATTGTTTTACATTAAATATCTATCAAATTTAATAACCAACATAAATATCTATTTTTTTATACACTTTAAACACTTCAACAACCATTTATATAAATTATAATAAAAGTCATTATTTTTAATGACTCAAAATCATTTTACAAATTATTAAATACCTTATTTTAATGTTTCCCATACTTTTTTATATAGTGTTTAAAAAACTAAATATTATATTAAAATAATTATCTTTATTATATTAATTTAAAATATTTTTCAAAATAATTTAAACTTGATTAGTTAATGAAATTAATTAACAATGTAATGAGATTAATTAAGAATTTAGTTTAAATATTTCCTTATTAGTATATAGTCACTATTGTGGCTTGGGAATTTCTTTCTTTGAAAAACTTAAAATTAATTGATATTCTCATTAAAAATGATATATATAGATTATTAAACCATATATACTTACTACAAAATTATTAATATGATCCTATTATACACAATGTTCAAATTACAAAATTAACCATCTTTTACATAGTGAAATAAAAAAGGCTAAAAACATTTAAGAACCATTTTCTTTTAAGAAATTATGAAACCTGAATTAATTGTTACAAAGTATTATACACATAAATACCATTGTATTAATCATATTAAATATGATTATTATATTGTACAATCATAACATGTAAAAATATTCTTTCTCTTAGAAGTATTTCACACTCTTACCTCACTTTTGAACTTTAATTGTTTTTATATTTAAATTTCAAGTAAAAAATATAAAAAAACATTTAAAAACCCTAATAATGAGCAATAAAAAATCCACTAAAGAGAAACACCTATACCTTAATCATAAATATTGTAAGAACTAAGTTAAGAAATACTAGTTCTTCAGCTTCAACCATGCGAGTAAGTTAAATAGATTGAACTAATGATATATAAGTCCCAACGAGTCCCAATGAACTATTTGCTTACTCGCCTTGCTCAACAAATCTACATTTAAACCAACAAAACCCGCCCCCTTCCTTGAGATCCCGCCCATGCCTTGGGATCGGAGCAAGGTTAATCGATCTACTTCTCTCTTGACCATGACAACTAAAAACACACGACCCATTCATTATATAGAGTTTTATTTAACACCTCTTTATAATAAATGCTAATCTACTCCTACCGAGAAATGTCAATCCAACCCTTATCCCATTTCTATGCCTTATCCCATTTATAAGTTAAGTGATGTAGAGTAAGTGTGTGTATCCGACGCGGTAAGGGTCACTGTGTTAATTCATGTTCCGTCTCGTTGTTGCGTACGTGCAACCTCTCATGTTTTGTCTCGTTATATGCATCCAGGTATCATGTATGAACGATTAACGATTGTTGCGTAGGTAACCCATGGGTCGTATGTAAATAGCTGTTCATCAATAACATCTTTGGTGATCAAGTTTAATCATCCCCGGGAATGGTACACGCACCTCTGCCCCGTGTCTTGACAACATGTATTCAATACGTTATAAAGGGAATGGTATGCGCACCTCTGCCCTGTGCGTTGACAGCGTGTATTGAACGGTGCGCCAAAATTAGGCAGGGGCAAATTTTCTCCCCATTTTAAAACCAAAATAGTGTTTAATAACCATTTTTTATCTGTTTTGAGTACAAAATATATATGACATTAAAAACCCATTTTGGTAACAATTAATTAAAATCCATTTTTTTGGGCAAACATTATGGAACTAGAATTAACACCGACAGATGTCTTGATCTTTTGTATAAAACATTAATATAATACGTTGGTTTACCATATGAGAATAGAATGGTAAAGGTGAAAGAGCTTGATTGCTGGAGCTTCTTATCTTTTACCATTCTCTTCTGATAGGGTAAATCAACTTGTTATGTGATATATATATAATGGTTATTTTATTTTTATTTTTTTAATATAGTATTTGTATTTTTAGTTATTTTATTTTTTTAAATTTTTTTGTTGTTTTAGTTTTTTTTTTATAAAAATTATTTTCTTAAGGTATATTTTTATTTATTTATTTATTTTATGTTTTAGAGGTAAGAATATACAAGTAAAATTTTATACATAAAAATTTAAATCTTATCATCTCTTCCAATATTGTTTTAGCATTATGATTATCTCGATTATTATATTAATAGGTTTTTATATTTTACAACCTAGGGTGGATGAAGAATAGTCCACTTCTTCATCTAAATTTGAAATAAACAAGTATATTTATAATATATGATTACCAAAATATGTGTTAACCCAATTTCTTGTAACATCTCTTGAACCTTTTTCTTTTAATATGACGATTGAATTCCATTGCAACTTTTTTCTATGATACCCCAATTTCTTATAAGATTAACTTCTACCATTTTCTTTTAATATGACTATTAAGATCCATATAAACATGCTATCAGATAACCCAATTTCTTATAACATCTTTTAAACATTTTTCTTTTAATATGACTATTAGGTTCCATTGCAGCGTATTGATCTGATACCCCAATTTCTTATAAGATTAACTTGTACCTTTTTCTTTTAATATGACTATTGGGATCCATTACAACATGCTCATAGTGCAATTTCCTATACTTTATATTTTGATGCTCATTGTCACTGTAATTGCCTACACTTTGATGCTCAGTCTTGTGCACTACATCTTTGTTTTCATTTTTAGTGTTAACTTAGAAGGAGATCTTTGTAATGATTGCATTGTTTGCTTATTTTTACATAATATTTAAAACTTGTCTATATGTTTATTTATTTACTTTTATATTTAATAACACGATAACAATATTAGATAAGATTTAAAGTTTCTCTATATTTGTAAAAATGAAAATAAAAAATCAATCTACTATTGTTGTAAAAGTAAAAATAAAAAAATCAATAAATGCTTATCAGCATAAAAAAAATTATTAGTTGATGTAGAGATAACTAGTAGATACATGGGTAACTCTTCACTTATGCATAGATTAAAAAAACACCTGAAAAACACTTCGACCACTCTAATTTCAAGAAGTGTGTTTATAATGATAATAATAAATATGTGAGAATCAAACAAATAACTTATTCCTAACAATTAAACCATACACAAATTAAATGACTCTGCTAATAAATAAAGAAACAAAAAAATCACCAAAACATTCGTTTGAGTCTATGAAGACTTTCATCCTCAAAAACCAAAACAAAAAGGACTCTTATTAGCTTGACTCTTACATTACTACACATTAGCTAGACTCCTAGATGTCGAATGCAGTTGGACTAAGCATTACGTGATTAGAGTTGAAGTTAAGCTAATCTAATAGTTGTAAAATCATTGGCATTAAGCTAATAGTTGTATCCAAGGATAATTTTAGGGGCGAATTTTAGCCCAGTGGGCTATTTTTCCATGTTTTTCTCCCAAAAAAAAATCGTCATTTTGCATTTTTTGAAGCCCTGTTTCGCCCAATTTTGATGGGGTAAAATTTTTTCACCCTAAAAGTCGCCAAATTATTATATAAATGATATAAAATCCTTGGAAATTAAAATATTTTTTGAAAAATATCGCCAATAATTTTATAGTTGGTGTTTTAAGAATTGATAATATTCGCCAACATTTATACACTTTTAAAAAAGTATGGTTCCTTAAAATCATCCCTAGTTGTATCTAATAGTTAACGTAATAGTTATCGAATATAAGTGTGATTAGAGTTTAAGTTAAACTAATAGTTCTAGAATTATTGGAGTTAAGGTAATAGTTTTATGTAATAATAGATGGAGTTAACCTCGTAGTTGTATATATAATCAAATTGTTAAAAATTAATTTTAATTTTTACAATTATCACTAACTGTACTTAATCACATGTTAAAATAGTTGAAAAATAATTTAAATTTTTACAGTTATCACTAACTCTACTTATCACATGTTAATCTAGTTATTTTTTATTTCTTTTTTAATTATTAATTATTAATTTTAGAGTAACGCCCATAGAATCAATCTCCATAGTACACTTGTCTCATTCTCACGCCCATAGAGTCAATCTGAATAGTACACTTGCCTCATTTTTGTCAGTAGATGAAAAAGCATAGATGGTAGTCCACCCCAAAATTATAATATATATACGCCTATCTCCGTAATTAATGCTAACTCACATAAGTGTGTGAAATTATGATGAAGAAGAAATTATTATGTTTTTTTTTAATAAATGGGGAGTCCTAAGTGACATAAGAGTAACATCATCAAATTTTGATGAAAAAGAAATTTTTATGTTTTCTTTTGTGTTAGATTATGAAAAATATATTACCCAAAATGTAGGTTTTTTTATTGCAAATTACCTATAAATTGTTATAAAACTATTATGTTTTTATGTGTTCCATTATTTAATTGCATGGAAGAGGTGCATTTTACAACCCATTAGGTGGAGATGTGTAATTCCTTATGTGCTCATCCTAGACCTTACAATTGTATTTTGAAAAAAATATATATATTATAAAAAATTAACATGTGAGCTCAAATTAGATAAAAACATTTACATGGGCATATAAATAAAACTACACAAATTAGATAAATTAAAATGCTTCCTCAACTTTTACACTCTAAAAAAGGGTTTTGCAATCAAAAAATTTGGTCCTTCTCTAGGCTTGGTTCATCCACTTTTAGTATGGATCTATGTTGATTATATATGAAAGAATTTGAAAAGGAGATTATGCAAAATGCAGGTTTTCTATTGAAAATTACCCCTAAATTTTTATATAAGAAGCATATGAAAAAGAAACATTTAAGCTATGGGAACCCACAAGAAGCTGCTACCCAATTATGATGCAATGGGAGCGCGCGAGCAGAAAAAAACAAGAACACGCATGCACCCTTGGATGCCCTCCTGCTTCGGCAGTGGCGAACCTCCACGCCGCATTGCCAGCGTGGACAATAGGAGTGCACATGTGCCCCTAATGACACGCACACATGCAACTACGTGCATGCGTGTGTTTGGGGCGCTTGCATACTGGGATGCATGTGTGTCCATGTGTTTTAAAAAAAATAGTGAACAATTTTTTTATTGTTCACAACACACCTGCAAGCATGCAATTTGGAAAAAATGACATCCAAGGAGGTGAAAACAACACCTAAGGAGCCCAAAGGAAGTGTCCAACCTACCTAAAATGACACCCACGATGTTGGAGCAAAGTAGATTGAGTAGTTTTTGCAATGCTTTTGTTTATTTTAAGGTTTTTCTTGATTTTCAAATAAATTAAAAAATTAAAAAAATGGCAAATGAATTGAAAGGGAAAAAAATTGATATTCGAGATGCAAATTACCTAAACATAATGACAAATACCAATGAACCATCCAAAGAAAGGATTTAAACAAACCAATGACAGGACCCAAACCCTGACATAGACAAAGAAAACCCCGAAGATGAATTACACGGGGATTTAAATCAATTAAGAATAATGGGTGAATAACTGAAGAACACCAGGGAACCGACCTGGGTTTCCCTTGACACATAAACATAATAGAGTTTATCAACATTTCCCATAGTGAGAAAACCAATTTGAGCCAATATAGGGATGAAATGAGAGAACATTATGGAACTGGTATATCGAAAGAGGATATAATAACCCTGAATATCACAAAAGCCCAAATGTGGAGAAAATTTACAAATTCGAGAACAGGACAACCTCCAAATGTGAGGAAGAGGTGAGTTTGCATGGCGAGAAAACCAAAGGAAGATATGGTTCATTGTTTTTGACAAGTCTCCATGCAACAATGTCGAGGTTCCACAGTATTTTCTCACGAAACTATGGGTTGAGTTTGTGTTAGGGTTCCATGTGAACTACTTCGACATCACCGAGTTCCAAGGCGTTGGTTCTAGATCAAATCTAGATCGACCTCATGCCCCTCTGCAACCCACTCAGAGGACCTCCTGCACCTAGGTGAGATCCAAACACACTTCCTCAACCCCCTGTGTTAGGTAGCAAGCTAGATGAGATCGATGAGTCTGTTAGAATTTCCACATGGCACCTTCTGAAAAATACCACATTTGTGGCTATGTCCTCGCAGAGTAAGCATGACCACCCGATAGACACACTTCTGCACAGTTTACTGGTGACGAGTGAGGGAGAGTAGCTACATGTGGTAGACATGATGATCCATCCAGCTCGATGGGACCAGTGCCACATCATTGTTCTTGTTGTGGGAATCCATGCCATGTTCCCACGCAGGAGCATGACACAGAGTGATACCTACACTAGGTTAGATATTGTTTTATTTAATGTTCAAGTATTGATTACATGTTATGCAATCTCATAATTTGTAATAAATTTAACTTAGAATCATATGTTGATTACTTGATTTGCTTTAATGTACAACTATTCAATGTTGATCCTCCAACACCCGGGTGAGAGGAAGTTGGTTCCTTCAATGTAGATTGAGCCATGGCAGCTACAGAGAACATCGTGGCACCATACACACAGGTATTTTTCTTTCAATAATTAAATTTAATGTTAGTGGTTAATCTTTCCGTCCAATGTAGTTAATATTTAGTAATTGAATCTAAATATTTTTGTGCAAATGAGCAGGTGTCCGCAGAAGTGAGTGACCAGCCATCCCCGTCGGGGATCAATAGATCCCCTCGTGATTAGGTATCTTGTAATAAAGTATAAATTTAATTTCAGTTTGGATGTCTTATATTTTTGTAGTTATATTTTTTATGTACTAATATACGAGGCCATGAATATGTATGTAGGTTCGAGAACATAGGCACGTCGATGTCACTGTCTCTTCATCGACTGCCTTTTTTCCACCATATATGTCAAGTGTAGCCCCTAGAATACATGTCCCTTTCCCTGCATACCTCCCCACCCCGTTCCATCCATCCCTTTCCTCACATCTACCACTACACTTCCATCCATCTCCCCCTTCTTCGTCACAACCTTTGCTTATTAATCTGTCACGGTAATCTAGGGACTAAACACAAGTCTCATCAAAGATTAATAACAATAAAGCATGAAAATGGTGTAATTGTGCTACAAAATGAGTAGTCACTATGTATATTCACACAAATAATGAGTAATACAATACAATGATCATGCTGTAGGCATGAATGACAAATCAATTCGAATTCCCAAGCAAGCCATTCGAATTGAATGAGTGGGTCTAGCTTAACTGACTGTAAGCCATAGTCAACACTCAAGTTAACCACTGATCAAAACCCTAATTGACGCAAGTGAGCCCTAACTGAAGTCGGAGTGCAATAAATGACTAAGTCTAACTGAAATTAGGTCAAACACATTTCATAGCAAGCCAACCAACAAGTGTTAGCACATCAATGACTCCAATGAACCTCGATGAGGTTAACTGAAGTGTAACTAAACATCAAAAGTGGTTGGAGGTGCCCCTGTTGACTCTAGTTCATTAAATGATCAATAAATAATCAATTTAATGAAGGAAGGTGCCTTCACTGCTGTATTTAACCGATTTTAACCATTAGTTAGCAATATGGGGCATTAATGACACTCAGATCACCCTCAGAGTGCTCTAGTTAGCCTCCTTGAATGTAGGAGAAGGCTAAGTTAGCCTCCTCGACTAAAGGTAGGCATGGGTGTGATCTAGTTGATTTCATCTAGTGCTCCTTTGATGTCAATTAAGTAAATAAAACTTAGGATAGTGGTTTAACTAGACCAAATTGACCTAAATGAGTGTGTATGGTGGTAAATGTCTCCAACACTCCCCCTTAAGCTATACTCAAGAGGAGTAGAAAACATAAAAAATGCTAGGGCCCCAGCAACTAAGGCCATAGGTCACCTTGTACAATACTGAAACTGAAACAATGCTAAAAAACAAACTAAGTGAGGAAAAGAGGGAAAACCCAGTGGGAACCCCCCCCCCCCCCCCTCAAGCTGAACACTGAAAGTAGTCTGATCACCATGATGGACTCACCCCCAATAGTGAACAGAGGTAAGTGAACTTATTTTTTGAAAATCTCTTGGTGAAGATGTCTGCAATCTTCTCATGAGTCAGGCTGTATTGCAGAATGATGGTCCTGTCATGCACTAGCTCCCTGATATAGTGCATGTGGATCTCTACATGCTTGGTCCTCTGCCTGGTAACTAGATCTATGGATATCTTGATAGCACTTTGATTGTCACAAAAGAGGACAATGGACAAAATACTACCAAGATCAAACTCTGAAAGAAATCCTTGCAACCAAACTACTTGGATGCAAGCATTCACTACTCCTCGATACTCAGCCTCTGCTGAAGAGAATGCTATGGCATCTTGATTTTTTCTAGACCAACAAATTGGGCCACCACCAAACATGAATACATATCTGGAAGTAGACTTCCAACCAGCTCTAGCTCGGAGTCTGCAGCATAGTGAATGTTGTAGGTCCTGGTTCCCTAAATATACTGGAGGATACTCTTGGCTACCTTCCAATGAAGATCATGAGGCTGCTGCATGTATCTTGATATAGCATTCAATGCATAACAGATATCAGGCCGAGAATGTGTCAAGTACAACAAGCTACCAATCAACTGTCGATAGATAGTGCAGTCCATGGGAGGTGTGCTTTTTCATTCTTCAAGGCTAATCCCTGAAAGGAAAGGGTATGGTGCAGGCATACATTTAGCCATGTTAAAATTGAATAATAGGTATGATATGTATTTGGACTAAGTGACCATTATCCCATCATAAGTTTGCTCAATTTCGAGCCCCAAAAATTGTTTTAATAACCACAAATCGCTCATTTCAAAAGCATTATGGAGAGCAGTTTTGATGGCTGAAATAGAAGCAACTGTGCTACCTGTGATCAGTAAGTCATCAACATATAAAAAAATAATAATCAGATGACCATAATACTACTCTATATACACATTTGGATCTGATCTACAACTTTGGAAGTTTTGTGAGAGAAGGAATCCATCTTGGAATACCACTCTCTTGGGGCCTGTTTTAACCCATATAGTGACTTCTTTAGCTTGCAAACCAAATATGGATCAGAGATGTAGCCCTTGGGCTACTTCATTTATATCTCCTCATGAATATCTCCATGTAGAAATACTGACTTAACATCCATATGATGCACTTCCCAATGCTTAGATGTTGAAATTGCCAAAACTAGGAGGATGAAATCCATTTTTGCAACAAGTGCAAAAGTCTCATGGTAGTCCACACCTTGGATTTGAGAGAAACCTTTTTCTACCAGAATTGCCTTATATTTGTGGGTGATTCCATAATCATAAACCTTGGTCTGAAACACCCACTTGCATTGAACCAATTACCTTCCCAGAGGAAGAGAAACTAGCTCCCAAGTAGTGTTTTTCTGAAGAGAATTCATCTCTTCATCCATGGAAAATTTCCATCTCGGATCCTTCCGAGCATGGTAGTAAGATTTTGGGTCTGAAATAATCATTAAATAACAAGTTTTGGACAGCAAATTATTAGGAAAAGAGAGCGCAATACCTGCTCTTTGGAAATCAGACCGGGTTCTCCTTGGATCATCCAGATTTCCAATGCTATCTCCTGCAGAGGAGAGTGTCTGTCGGGCCCATGTGGGAAGATCATTTTGTAATTCAGGTTCTGATTCAGCATCTGATTTTTTCTGTACACTGATATCAGAAATCAAAGGATTCAAATCAGGTTCATCACCCCCAACTTCATCATCCAAATATTCAGTAGAATAGGAAGGAAATTCAACAGTTTTCTCCTTCACTAGTTCCACTTCCTGAAGAGGCTCATCGAACTTGACACTCCTTTCGATGATGATCTGTTTTTTTTTTTATATCCATAAGCTTAAAACCTTTTGATTCATCAGGATACCCAATGAACAGACATTTTATGCTTTGCGGTTGCAAATCCCTTCTTTTATCAAGTGGAATTCGGGCCCATGCAGTGGACCAAACACCTGCAAGTTCCACACATCCGGCTTGTGTCCAAAGTATGCTTTGAAAGGGGTCTTCCCTTTCATGGATGAGTGTGTCACTCTATTCTAAATGTATGCTACAGCATGCATGGATTCATCCCACAAATTTGCAGCCAACTTCTTTGATTACAACATACAGGTGGTCATCTCCTTGATAAACCGATTCTTCCTTTCTACTACACCGTTCTACTGGGGAGTGTAGGGAATTGAATGTTGGACCTAAATACCACTTTGGGAGCATATGTGTAGTAACTCATTACTGACATACTCCCTACCATTATCAGATCTCAAGATCTTGATCTTAATCCCAAAGGCATTCTCGATCAAGGCCTTTAGTTCAGTGAATTTTTCACATACTTCAGACTTCTTTTTGAGAAAGAATACCCATTTGTACCTTGAAAAATCATCAATAAAAGTCAAAAGATAAATGATCCATTCATTTATGTGATAGGAATTGGACGCTGATATCAGAATGTATCAGCCCCAATATGCATGTAGCTCGATTTTCCTTCCCCTGATTGAACTTGTGCTCAGGGTGTTTTCCAACCACACAGCCCTTGCAAATCCCAGTGGTTTCCTTAATGACTAGGAGGCCTTCAACCATGGAGTTTTTTCTATAATTGCTGCAAATATTTTAAATTTATATGGCCAAACCTTTCATGCCACAGCCTACTAACTTCATTTCCACGAGTTAGCAGAGCGGTGGGCTTTACATCTGCCACAAAGTGGGAAAGCTCATAGGCTTTTCCATGATGGTTTGTACTGGTATTTAGCAACAAGTTTCATGGATGCAAGTTCCATTGTCTCAACATCATTCAGGCTGAAATATACTCTTTTAGGCACTCCTATATGTGTCATCTGATAGATACTAAGGATATTTGATGCCAGAGATGGTACATACAAAACATTTGAAAAATAGCCATTCTCAAGATCAACCGTACCTTGTCCTTCTAAAATGATGGTGGAGTCATCTCCCATGTGGATGGGGATGGATTTTCCAATCTCCAAGGATGAGAAGGAGTCTCTTTCAGCCATCATGTGGTTCAAAGCTATAGAATCAATCAATAGTGCTTTGGACTTCGAAGTGCTTTCCATGAGGGCATGACCTCTTTCATGCTATGGTTCCTGATCTTGCTGATCTCTCCTCCGAAATCTTTCCAGAAGATTGATGTGATTTATTTCAAGGAGAGAGGTAGCTTCATCAAGCTTCTTCTTCATGCAGGCATGTTCAGGGTGGAAGCCCTTCCTGCAGTATGAGTACTTGACTTTTTCTTTTCCTTGATTCCCTATTCCTTTTTTCTTCTTTGAGCCAGAAGACTCATTAAGTTGCTAGTTTTCAACTTTAGGTTTAGGAGCTTTGAATTTAGTTTTTGGGTTCTTCTGCTACTTTCCTTTACCCTTTAGATATTTGGTCCCCGAGACATGGAGGGCTTGATCATGAGAGGATCTGATGATCCCCATCTAGACAAGCTTATCATGTTCACTTGTTAGGGACTCAATGAAGGAATTGAGTGTAGGCATATTCCATCCATGGGTTGTGAGATTCCCCACAAGGAATGTAGAGACAAAAACTTAATAATCAGCTCCAAGTTTGGAGAGTATAGAGAGGATGAGTTGATCATCCTCCTTCTCCACTTTGCATTGCTTCAACAGTAATACAATGTGCTTGAACTTTGTGAAAAAGTCATTCAAGGTCTTGAAATTGGAAGGCTAGAGAGACATCAATTCATTTTTGACCTGGTGAACTCTCAAATCATCCTGCTTTCCATATAGGGTTTCCAATTTATCCCAAATTTCCTTTGGAGTCTTTAATCTTGAAAGATGGAAAAGAAGATCTCGGGAAATAGAGAGGCACACGAATCTAAATGCTTCATCCTTCTTGTTCAAGAATATAGCTTTATCTGTCACAGAAGCAGGCTCTTCTTTCGTGTCCATAGTGACCCTATAGAGTCCTCTGGAACGTATCTGGATCTCCATATCTCCTTTCCATGAGTGGAAAAATCGAA
Organism: Pseudotsuga menziesii; assembly: GCA_001517045.1. NCBI lineage: Eukaryota > Viridiplantae > Streptophyta > Pinopsida > Pinales > Pinaceae > Pseudotsuga > Pseudotsuga menziesii. Next base: position 53,646 of record LPNX011018793.1, read on the forward strand.
CGGAGTGAAAATATCTACAGAAGAAGCCATCTGAATTTGTTGGAGCGAATGCTTTCACCTGTTAAAAACCTGAAAATCACAACAAAAAGGGCAATGTAAGGTCAGACATCCTGCACATTTTAGGCTTTCATCACACCCAGCATAGTCAATCAAGCAAGCTTGATCAACAAGTTCCTTACTTGGGGTAT
>LPNX011018793.1:53879-101895 GCA_001517045.1 Pseudotsuga menziesii
GAATTTTTGAGCTATTGCTCAATTTCCATGCAAGATCTGTCAAAAACCTTGTTTTTGAGAGATCTAAGCTTCATCCCATTGCGAGCTCTGATACCATATTAATCTGTCACAGTAATCTAGAAACTAAACACAAGTCTCATCAAAGATTAATAACAATAAGGCATGAAAATGGTATAATTGTGCTACAAAATGAGTAGCCGCTCTGTATATTCACACAAAGAATGAGTAATACAATACAATGATCATGCTACAGGCATGAATGACAAAGCAATTCAAATTTCCAAGGAGGTCATTCAGATTGAATGAGTGAGTCTATATTAACTGAATGTAAGCCACAATCAACACTCAAGTTAACCACTGATCAAAACCCTAATTGACTCAACTGATCCCTAACTGAATTCATAGTGCAATAAATGACTGAGTCTAACTGAAAGTAGGTTAGACACATGTCACAACAAGCCAACCAACAAGTGGTACCACATCAATGACTCCATTGAACCTCGATGAGGTTAACTGAAGTGTAACTGAACATCAGAAGTGGTTGGAGTCACCCCTATTGACTCTAGTCCATTAAATACTCAATAAATAATCAAATTAATGAAGAAAGGTTCCTTCATTGCTCTGTTTAACTGATTGTAACCATCATTTAGCAATATGGGGCATTAATGACACTCATATCACCCCCGGAGTGCTCCAGTTAGCCTCCCTGAATGTAGTAGAATGATAAGTTAGCCTCCTTGACTGAAGGTAGGCATGGGTGTGATCTAGCAGATGTCATTTGGTCCTCCTCTAATGTCAGTTAAGTCAATAAAACTTAGGATAGTGATTTAACTAGGCCAAAATGACCAAAATGAGTGTGTATGGTGGTAAATGTCTCCAACATTGCTTAGTCCACTTTGACCCACCCATCCACCTCCCCTTTCTTTGTCACAACCTTCACTCACTCCCCCCTACCCCACCCATCCATCCCCTCCCTAGAAATTTTCCATTTTTCCACCCTCCCCCCTCCAAACAGGATACACCATCCATCCACATTCACCCATACCTCCACCTTATCCTAGGCCTCCTTCCCCTTTCCTGCATTCCCCCACCACCTTCGTTTCCTCTTCCAGGGTGGCTCATTCCATTCTACATCCAGTTGGGGTTTATTGTCATACATCACCACTTCGCCTACTCCAGTCCACGCCCTCTCCCACCGTGCCCCCTAGTTTTGTAGCCAATGTCATTGTGGCTACATCCTCTGCTATGCCATCCATCATAGAATTATATCAGGTTGTCCAACCCACTACTCCACCTACCACCCCTGAGGACCAACTGATTGCTCCACCTTCCAACACCCAAGACCAACCTGTTGTGTTAATAGTGAGATTGATTAGTTTATGAAAATCTCATGCAATATTAACAAAAGTTAACATAGGAAATACATTGTATGAGTTATCTTATTGTTTAAACATTACAGGGAGGCATTTTCGAGAGACTTGGATCATGGAGGAGGGTAGCCCTCTCACCACTTACGGTGTCTTATGAGGTGAGATATTTAAGATTTGAAAATTTAATTTTTATTTTTAAATTGTGTTTTATACTTGTATAATTTCTTGTATGATTTGACATTTAATTCTTGTCGCTTCAGAGCCCAAGGGGAGGTGTTTGAAGTGGCCAGAAGAACCAAACTTCCTCTAGCTCGAAGAAGAGGAAGATTGATTTTAGAGGTGCACTTGGGAGCTCCGAGGGTGGGCAGGAGGATTGAGAGACCCTCCTATGTACACTATCCATGATGTGCCATTTTGGCATGAGTTTCCATATTTTGTATAGGGCACGAGTTTCCATATTCTGTATACACCACAAGTTGCCATATTTTGTTTATGGCACGAGTTGCCATTGTATAGACATTGGGAACGATGTTTCATTTTTCACTACTACTATATATGATTGGAAATTTGTGTGTATTAATATATCATTTTAGACTTCTCTATATTAATTTACCTTTTATTACAGATTTGCATAAATTATGTTGAATGCAGTAGTAGTTTATAGTTGATGTGCTTGCAATACTTATTGTTGACGAAGCAATAAAGTATGTATGTTCACAATAAAATGCATAAACAATTTAACAATGTAGATTAGTTAACAAAAAAGATACACAACTGCATAAATGTGAACAATAACAATGATAATTTTAAATACAAAATACCTCATCTTGTTGGCTTGCATTTGTTACATCTACTTGGCAAACATTGATTTTGATAAATTTGGCAATTCATATAATTTGAAGATGAAGTTGACCATGCTTACTCTCATTGAATACATACATATTTTTTATGCTATTATTGAGTACTTGCAATTTTAACGATCTATTGTACTTGTTGGAATTTTAACAATTTAAGTGTTAGCATGCATAACCTATGGTTTAGAATCAACAAGGAAACCCTAATCCTAACTGAAGTTTAAAGGTTAGCATGAATGACCTAGGATTTATAATCAATGAGGAAACCCTGACCCAAATGATATTTTGGGGTTAGCATGCATAACCTAGGGTTTAGAATCAATGATGAAACCCTAAACCTAGGAGGGAAACTTTAACACCAACCCTACCTAACCATCTCTTGTGGCCTCTTATAAAGTACCCTTTTGCTTGTATATCAGCATGCCTAGGATTGTAGTGAGATGTCACATATTCGTTATAGACTAATCAAATGAAATACTTCAAATCTTAAGCATTTATCACTTCACATAAGCTAGGGTTAGAGCTTCATGAGAACTCCTTTTATAAACCATAGTGAAATAAGTAAAACATAGCTCATATTCCACAACTCATACATTAAAAAAACATGAGAGAAAGAGGATCTATAATAGTCTTATGCCTAGTGTTGATAAGAATAAATTAACATGCAATATATGAAGAAATGAAGGGAATGATGGGAAATGAATGTATAGAGAGTATCAACCATAGATTTATACGATACTTATCATGCAAGAATCATAGTGAAAAGAAGCTAAAAATTTATTACATGTGTTTTTTACTTACCTTGTCCATATAAATAGGCCTTCTACTCCATTTTATAACATTTACTAACCATTATATTCTAGCCTAACCCTTTCTAAAACCCTTGCCCTAGACTCCTACCTTTCCCTCTCTCTAAAGTAATGATTATTCCTTTCATTTCCACACTACAAAGACCCCCACGACTTTCCCTATATCTCTTATTGTAATATCCATTTTGGATAGCCCTAGAACACCACTAACTCATCCTAAGATACCCTAACTTCTTCAAGGTAATATCCTATTTATGGCAACCCTAATAGCCCGCTTACCCACCTATCCTAGCCTAAGGTCACTTCTTTGCCTTCCTATCTTACCCACTCACTAACGCCTCACCTTAAATTTGTCCAAAACCTAATTTAAAGTGGCACAAAGACACCCTAAATGGATTGTATCTAAACTATCATTCACAACCATACTTAAAAAAATTTGACAATGGTATATAAACCTCCATAACTTGGGATCGTGGCATGGGATTATGGCCAGGGTGTCCTCCTCCCTGACTTTGCATGACCTAGGCATGCCTCCAAGCCATATAATGCAAACTAGGATTTCGCCCAAGTGGAGTGTAAGCAGAATTACCCAATCTCATTGAATATAGCCATCTGGATCCTATCCATTTCTAAATGCCTCCATCAATCTCTCATGCTCTAAATGAGGCATGAAGTAACATACCTTGGTTGAGTTCTTGTTTGAAATTGTTTGTAGATGTATTTCCGTGCCAACAATCAAGTTTTGTGGAGTGATAGACCACAGAACCTGGTCTGTAATCCACGAATAAATTCCCACTAGTTCTTCTTGATTTCCCATCTAGTGTAAGATATTCACCCTCAACCACCATCAAGCCAATAGGAAATTCATTTCCTTCATCATCAATCAATGATCCGTTTAGGACTTACTTACCTCAAATGCATCATTCCAACCAATAATTCATGACGCATTCATTGTATTTTGGGGAAACAACTACATATATGTGTCCTCATTGTATAAGATCTGAGATGTGGTTGTAGTTTTTTGAAATTGCTAACTGAACCTCCTCTAAGTGGGTTTTTTCAATGACTACACATTAGTCTGTTGCAAGTGACACACGATCCCAATCATTGATCCAATCCATCCATTCACATTCATCCCATTCACCACTACTACAAGGGATGCAAAATCAATCAAGTTTCTGCGTCCATATTTCAAATAGGGGTTTTTTGAGCTTTGAACCGAATGAAATCCACGTGTTCCTTGTATTGTTCCATAACTATAGGAACGAGATCGATCTATGTCAACCACATGCCAAAAATTATTGGTTGCCTTCCTACCGCTGTTGATGTATGTTGCACTTTAGTTCGTCTGACATTGTAGAGCACCATTGAACTATGGATTCTGCATCTTTGATATGGGGGTTTCTAGTAAACCTCATCTCCTCCCTTTGTATGCGGTCTTGTTGCATGCACCAACCCCTTCATGCTCACCTTTGTTTTGCCCGATCTCAAAGTAGTTCCATATATGCGACACATTATAAGTCTTATTTAACATACTCATCCATTGGAAGACTTAGGAATTTTTGAACCAGCCCACACAACCATCTATCCATATCCAATGTCAATCCATCTGTATATCTCCCTCCTTTAGTTGATCATAGAAAATTCAAAAATAATGTTGCACATAATGCAGATCATGGCATCTGTCATCACTTATGTAAAATTTTGTATCCTTTTGTATTATCCTGTTTTTAATGCTTCTCTCAAGGCCATGCCTATACGTAATATGTACCATGATGCTGACTTGGTCGAAATGGTAGTATTGACTTTGAATTTCATTTTGTGGTTGAAGGGTGTAGTTTTCTACAAAATCCACAATTGACAATATGGTCCCAATGGGATAGATGTCCTTGCATTTTCTGTACTACTCATCCTTTCATCATGCTACATGCATATGTTGAACATACTACTCGGTTCTCTTGTAGAACTATATCAAAAAATCACATACTTGTATTTGTTGCCTTGAAAACAAGGGTCTTATTAGAATATGACCTTTAAAAAATGTATATGTAGAGATTGAACATGTAAGAGGAAAAACATGCAATAATAATTTGCACTTGTGACTTCACCAATGCAATATTTTTACTTTCATTCGCACTATTTGATTGATAGGTTATGTACTTGAAGCTTTGCATCTCCATGCTCATATTTCCAAATTGATGCTCATTGCTTCCATGAATGCAATGGTTCAAAAGGGAAAACCTACTGCACCTAGAACAATTCCCATATAGACATGATTTTCCACAGTATTTTTGTCCATTATGCCTTGGACACATGATGTTGATGATAAAATCACTCGATGCATTCAGTGGTATTATGGATTGATTGCAGCCCTTCTCAAGGTTAGTATGCAAATCACAAAATATATGTTTATACGTGTCATAAAAATATTCATATTCTACATGGTATCTACAATGGCATGTGTTTCGATCAATGCATATACGAACGTACCATGGTTTACATTTCTCAAAATATCTTTGGCCCATGATCAGTTGTGTGCGCTCATTCTTGAATCTCTCATAGAGTTTAGTATGTGTTATGTCAAGGAAGTGTTTGACGTGGGGTTCATGTTCAGTAGAAGATTTTATTAGCTTTAGCACATCTATTTGGTTAGATGAAGGTCTAGTATGATCATGCTAGAACTTTTGTACTAAGTCCTTAACATCATCAATTAGCTTCATATCTCAACGAGGAAACCTACTCACAAAAACCCAACAATATTTTCCACCTCGAGTCTAAATATTTTCTCTTATAATAAAGTACTTCTTAATATTTTTTCCATTTAATTTAAGTATGTGAGAAGTGTGTGGAAGGAGGTGACATTTTCGTGTGGACTTGCTTACAACTGATTTCGATAACACATGACGAGCTGCACAAAGATCTTTAGTACGAGACATCATCCCAATCGCATTAAAATCGGATTGGATATTTATAACAATATGATTGGTATCCTCTCAACTTATAACCATATTTATGCCCAGAACTCTCCTAACAAGAACTAAACAATTTGACTTTAACAAACATAGTAATAATTGACATTTACCTGCATCGCCTTTCGATTCAAAATATTCCTTCATTAATTTGCTACATTTTTAATCAACAGTGCATTTGGGAAACTTACCTTCAGTTCTTAATAGACAACTTTCATCCACATGGATACATCTAGGAGTCCTTTTTCTTGCACTACACAGTCGAGGTAGGGAAGGTGGACATGATCTACGAATCCCATGGTTTCTTTGTTGTGGTGCTTCATTCACAAGTTGGTTCATATTGGGAGAGTGCTCGACATGGTTGTGGTCTTCTTGGAGATATTGAAAATTAATCATTGCTCCTAGGTCCAACGCTTGATTCTCAGTGTCTCTCACTATACCTATGTCTTCAAGAGCTTCAACCTGGCTCGTTGATAGATTGTTGGTTGGGGACTATGTTGATGTTGGAATTTGAGTTTAGTATGGTGGACGCAACTGCTTCATCCGTGGTTCTGAAGTACAGGTTTTCATTTCATCAAATCTATTAGGATCAGTCACAGTATCAGTGGAAATGTCTGGGCCATGTCTCACTCTCTCCATTCCCAACCTATCCTTTTCTCTTACCTCATTTTGCTTTTCAATGGGAATATTCCTTCTAGTTTTTCTTGCTCTGTTATGTGAGTTTCCCATCTCCAAAATTTTCTTTATAAAAAATATGAGGTGTAGCCATGCATAAGAAGCAACGAATAAGGTATTAGTTCCATTATACAAGAAACATGACACATTCCAACATAATTAACTAAATTACAGATATGTTAGTATGGTAATTATTGGCATTGATACATAAACGTTGATTAAAGGTTTATCTTTATGTTCGAACTAAAGTTTCGTTTCTATACTCTATTCGAGTCAAGTAAAGAGAGTCAAGTTTGCATATATTATAGCTATAGGATTATGACTTCCTTTGTGTTCAAAAATTATTGGAAGTCATATGAAGATGAGTGAAATATTCTTCATTTCCAACACCTTCAGACGAGATGACATTATACGTAATATGCCACATTAATTGTGATGAAAGACACAAGTTGGAATTTGGATATCTTGGGAATAAATTGAATAATTTACACTCATTAAGTTACAAGTTAACTAAAGCAAACAAATTGAATAATTAAACAATGAGGAGGTTGTAAATCCCCCCAAAAAGGAGAATTCATTGAGGTAGAGGGATCTCTGTCAAGCTCAAAGGCATGTTATGATATATCTCGCATGAAGATGAGAGAATTGACAAGTTGGTGAACTATTCAATATGGACCCTCTCCCATGATTTCTTCCAAGGTTTTTATACAAATTGAAGAGTCTCAATAGAGAACCTCATCTATGCCATCCTTGTGGGAAATCAAAATATATTCATGTGCAAATGATTATTGGTCTACATTGCATACTTCATCTCGTATAGAGAATATGGACAACTTGGTGAACTATTCAATATGGACCCTCTCCCGTGATTACTTCAAAGTTTTTTTTTTAAATTGAAGAGTCTTAAGAGATAACTTTTTCTATGCCATCAATGTGTGAAATAAAAATATACATTCATGTTCAAATGTAAATTAGTTAACATTGCATACTTAATCTTGTATGGAGAATATGATAAGTGTTTAGATGTGAAGTTGGGAATTCTTCTTGTGAAATTAAATTTTGTCTATGAGAGAGATATTGTTGTAGGCATATGATAAAACATAAATCATTGAAATGATCTAAAACCTTGTGAATGAAAACAATTATTTACAATTCACCATACCTATTTAAAATGATCTCTTCTTGCAATGAAAACTTGTAGTTTGAATGTATCCACTAACTTCCAAGACCACTAAATATGTTTGTTAGATTCCAAGAGTGATATTCTTTCCAATATATCAAAGAGTATCCAATTTATGATTGAGTGTGAGCCAAAGTGCAATGTTCAGGAGCATAAAATGCACGAACAGTTGTAGAAAAATGATGAAAATTGGTAGCAACCCCAGGAATCCAGATCTCTATATTTTAAACTAGTAACAGGTGCATACATGTTTATTTGAGAGCACGCATGCGTGTATAAGAGCACGTGCATGCATTAACGCGTATGTACAAAAATACATGCATGTGCTTCTGCCTAGAATTTACAATATTTACTCACTAACATTTATCTCATTTAATGACTAACGTTCTTCAACAATGTATTGGTATTAAAACATGTACGATTATTTTTACCATATAGTCTTCACCACTACTTTATTCTTAGGCCCATGGGTGCCATTATGGCTTGTGGAGAGTAAGGGAGGCATCCAACACTTCCTATCATCACCATCATAATCATCATAAGAGCCATCATCATTGTAATCATCATCAACATAGTCATCATCATCATTTTCATCATCCTCATCAACATCATCCTCGTCATTATTCTTCATCATCGTCCTCATCATCATAGTCATCAGCATCATTATTCATCATCAATGTCAACATCACAATCATCATCATCATCATCATCATCACCATCATCATCATCATTATCATCATAGTCATCATCCTCATCATCCTCATCCTTATCATCATCATCATAGTTATCATCATCGTCATCATCATCATCCTCACCTCATCATCATCATCATAGTCATCATCCTCATCATCCTCATTGTCATCATTATCATCACCATCATAGTCATCATCGTAATCATCATCATCATAGTCATAGTATTCATGATCATGATCATATAATCATCGTCATCATCATAGTCATCATCATTGTCGTCGTTGTCATCATCATCATTGTTCATCATCGTTGTCAGGGTCATCATCATCATCATTAACATCAGCATCCTCATCATCATAATCATCATCATCATCATCATAATCATCATCATCATAGTCATAGTCATCATGATAATCATCACCATAATCAACATCCTCATCATCATCATCATCACCATAATTGTTCATCATCATCATCGTCATCATCACCATAATTGTTCATCATCATCATCACCATCATCATGATCATCATCCTCATCACCATCATCATAGTCATCATCCTCATCATCATCATTGTCATCATCCACCTCCTCATCATCATTGTTCATCATAATAGTCATTCAATTGTCATCATCCTCATCATCATAGTCATGCTCATCATCATCATTCCATTGAAAATGCTCAAAAATAAAATAAAAGAAAAATGTCAACTAAACATATCATCATCATCATCATCATTGTTCCTCAACATCATCACCATCATTGTTCATCATCATTGTCATCGTTGTCGTCATCATTATCATCATCATTGTCATTATGGTCATCATCATCATTCCATTGAAAATGCTTGAAAATAAAATCAAAGCAAAGTTTCAACTAAACCTACCATCATCAGCATCACCATCATCATCATTGTTCCTCCTCATCGTCATCATCGTCATCATCCTCATCATCCTCAACATCATCATCATCATAATCATCATCATCATCCTCGTCATCCTCATCATCATCATCATAGTGATCATCCTCATCATTATCATTGTCATCATCCTTATCATCATCATCACCATCATTGTTCATTATCATAATCATCGTCGTCGTCGTCGTCATCATCATCATCATCATCATCATCATCATCATCATCCTTATCCTCATCATCATAGTCATCCTCCTACTCCTCCTCCTCCTCCTCATCATCATCATCATTGTTCCTCATCATCATCGTCGTCATCATCATCCTCATCCTCATCCTCCTCCTCATCATCATCACCATCATTTCTCATCATCATTTTCATCTTCATCATCACCATCATCATCATCATCATTATCATCATCATCATCATAGTCATCATCCTCCTCATCATCATTGCCATCATCCTTATCATCATCATCATCATCATCATCATCATTGTTCCTCATCATCGTCGTCATCATAATCCTCATCGTCATCATCATGACCATCATTCTTCATCATCATAGTCATCATCATCCTCAACATCATCGTCATCGTCGTCATCAACATCATCATCATCATCATAATAATAATCATCATCATCGTCATCATCATCATCACCATCATATTCATTGTGATCATCATCATCATCATCATCATATTCATTGTGATCATCATCATCATTATCATCCTCATCCTCCTCCTCCTCCTCATCATCACCATCATTGTTCATCATCGTTTACATGACCATCATCATCATCATCATCATCACCATCATCATCATTAGCAGCATAGTCATCATCCTCATCATCATCATTGTCATCCTCCTCCTCCTCCTCCTCATCATTATTCATCTTCATCATTCCATTGGAAATGCTTGAAAATAAAATCAAAGCAAAGTTTCAACTAAACCTATCATCATCATCATCATCATTGTTTCTCATCATCGTCATCATCATCCTCATCATCCTCATCACCATTATCATCATCATCACCATCATTGTTCATCATCATTGTCATCGTCATCATCATCATCCTCATCTTCCTCCTCCTCATCATAGCCATCATCCTCATCATCATCATTGTCATCATCCTTAGCATCATCATCACCATCATTATCATCATCATCATCATCAGCAGCAGCATCCTCATCGTCGTCATCATCATCATCACCATCATAGTTTTCATCATCCTCATCATCATCGTTGTCACTGACATCATCATCCTCATCATCGTAATCATCATCATCATCATAATCATCGTCATCATAGTCATAGTCATCATAGTCATAGTCATCATGATCATCATGATCATCATCATCCTCGTCATCATCCTCATCATCATCGTCGTCGTCGTCATCATCATCACCACCACTGTTCATCATCATCATCATCACCATCACCATCCTCATCATCATCATCATCATAGTCATCATCATCATTCCATTGCAAATGCTTGAAAATAAAATCAATGAAAAGTTTCAACTAAACCTATCATCATCATCATCATCATCATTGTTCCTCATCATCGTCGTCATCATCATCATTCTCATCCTCATCATCATCATCATTACCATCATTGTTCATCATCATTGTCATCATTGTCATCATCATCATTACCATCATTGCTCATCATCATCATCATCATCCTCATAATCATCATCATCATAGTCATGATCCTCATCATCATCATTGTAATCATCAATGTTCATCATCATAGTCATGGTCATCATCATCATTCCATTGAAAATGATTGAAAATAAAATGAAACCAAAGTTTCAACTAAACCTATCATCATCATCATCATCATCATTGTTCTGCATCATCATCTTCATCATCATCATCATCACCATCATCGTCATCATCATCATCGTCGTCGTCGTCATCATCATCCTCCTCCTCATCATCATCCTCACCATCATCATAGTCATTGTCCTTATCATCATCATTGTCATCATCATCATCATCATCATCATCATAGTCATCCTCCTCCTCCTCATCATCATCCTCATCCTCATCCTCATCATCATCATAGTCATCATCCTCATCATCATCATTATCATCACCATCATAGTCATCATCATCATCATCATCATCATAGTCATACTATTCGTGATCATCATCATCATCGTCGTCATCGTCATCGTTGTCATCATCATCATCATCATCATCATCATAGTCATAATCATCATCGTCATCATTGTTCATCATCATCGTCATGGTCATCATCATCATGATCATCATCAACATCATCGTCATCATCAACATCCTCATCCTCATCATCGTAATCATCATCATCATCATTGTCATCATAGTCATAGTCATCGTGATCATCATCATCATCATCATCATCATCACAACCACCATCATTGTTCATTATTACCATCATTGCTCATCATCATCGTCATCGCCATCATCATAATCATCATCATCATAGTCATCATCCTCATCATCATCATTGTCATCCTTCTCCTCCTCCTCCTCATCATCATTCCATTGCAAATGCTTGAAAATAAAATCAAAACAAAGTTTCAACTTAACATATGCGTGCACACGTGTTTAATGCGTACGCAATAAGAAGCGTGATCGTGCTTCTGGTGCATGCACGCTATGTTTTAAACTACGTGCAAATGTGATTTCAATTTACAATTTTGGCGGGCAACTTTTTCCAAACCTATGTGGTGGATGACTTGGATGCTTTGGTTTTAAGTTCGGGTTGCTGAACGAAGTGGTTTGGACTGTCTTATGACATAAAACATGTTTTGTACAACTTCTCCTATTTCGTGCATGATTTTGCATATGCCACGCTTGTCCACTCCTAATTAAAATTCACATGCCCGTGTAACTCTGCGTGTAGATTCTGAATATCTAATTTTAATTTAAATCTATTATCTTTTTCTATTTTTCATTTCATTTTAAATAGAGTGGCGTCAATCTAACACAAAAGGTAGGCTATTTGCTTTGACTATAACCGTTGATTGGCTCACCTATTTAGAAAACAAAGAGAACCTGCACAAGAAGACACAAAGACTTGCATTCTAAAAAAAAATATTGTTCATTGATTATGTTAAGACCAAGATGTGGTGGACCAACACTCAACCTTGTCATTTTAGGGCGTCATTGACTTAATTAAAAAAAAATACAACATAAATAAATATGGAAAAGTAACGTTGCACTAGACACACCTGTTACCTAAAACTCTATATAATGTTTTCACAAAATTCCACCATTTGCATACCAAATGAGTGGACCAACGCAAACATATTCATTATTTTTTGGGAAAAAATAACATTCCAACCTTCAAAGAACCTCATTTTTTTTTGGATTTATACTTAGTTTCCATAAATAAAAGTTATACATTCTGGAAGGTAATCCAATTTTCCACGTTTCATATTCTTAGGCCATATTCCAAAAAGTTGTGTAGGTACCTCTAATATTGCTTTTTGACGTTCAGATTTCTGTTTTTACATAAGTCCATTGCAACAAACACATCACAAGTGACCAGCATTAGCTTGTACCAACCCCTATATATTTTAATTATAAATTAGTTTTTATATGCTTTAATTATAGATTAGCTTTAAATTTTTTCTTTTTAAAAGATAAAAATTCATTTAACCCTTTAAAATTATAATAAAAAATAATTTGAAAAAAGAAGAGTCCTAATTTCATTACTTGTCATTTTCTTGCTTTAAATGGGGATTTTTTTATGAGTGTCATTTCCTTTAACATGCTTCTTCAAAAAAATCTTATGATTTGAGGTTTTATGACCTAGAAATAATGATAATGTACAAAGAAGAAAACAAAAAATATTCTAATACATAGAATGGAAATTAGAATACTTAGGTTTTTGAAGCACTAGTTCACAAAGAGTCTCATAAAATAAAGTAAGAAATGTAAAAAAGGTTGTGCTAAATAAGATCTCAAAAAGATTCATGGTATTTTATGCATATCATATATAAACATAAACACAATTGTAACTATTACCCACTAAACTAAAAGAAAATTTGTTAAAAGACATAGAAAGAATCATGTTATAATATGGTGTCATGGATTTTATGAGAACAAAGTGGCTTTTGAAAAGTGTTGGACCTTCCTTTCAAATATTTTATGCAATTTGATTATACTCCTTGTAAACATGTACACATCTAATATCCTCGAAAAATACAACTATTGTTTTCACCTATTGTGCTTCAACTTCCAAGCCATATTTTAAATTGGCACTTGTCCACAGATCCATTTCATCACCATATACTTATAGGCATCTTCTCCCCCTATCCAAAACAAATATTATGAGATAAAAATGAGACATTATTTCTCCAATATTGTTAATCCCACAACCCATATTTTTTTGAAAAAGTATTGAGATTCATTGTCATAATAAGGAAATCCAAAATCAAAAGTCCTATTTTTCCCTTGGGAGGCTCCATCAAAATGCCCCAAGGTTCAATAATATTTTAAATGACAATATTTACTTGAAAGTCTCTTTCTAGAATGAATGAGACTAAATCCATTACTTATGAGGAGACCCTAAAGGTTTTGAGAAGGACATCCTCCAATTAAGAGGCATTCCCTACCAACCAGATCCCCAACTCATTTCCAGTGAACCATGTTTGCAAATAGACTTTAAAATATTAACGTGATTCCAAAATTGACTAATACCAAGAGACTTTTCCATTTCTCTTCACACTTGTTGGAAGCATAGGCTTTTATGGTGTTAATGCTCTTTGCTCTTTGTTGTTGTTATTGATCTATATGCAGTATATTAATAGTGGCACAATGAAAATGATAATGAGTCTTAGTTTATAACATTTTAGAGTGTTTTTTAGATCATTCCATAAAAATAATTTGTTAATTATGCTGGGGTTAAGTTTGGCTAAAGTACCTTATTTTATTTTGCATCTTATGCTTGAAAAGGACTTCCAAATTGAAGTTCCATGGGACATTTAACATGTTTAAAAGGCAATTTTAATAAACAGACATTATTAATGGCATCCTCCCCTCAACAAATCCGTCATTTGATGAGATAAGCTATTTGTGTTATGCTACGATAGTATTATGCTTCAAATAGGACTTCCAAATTGAAGTTCCATGGGACATTGAACATGTTTAAAAAGAAATTTTAATAAATATACATTATCAATAGCATCCTCCCCTCAACAACTTCGTCATTTGATGAGATAAGCTATTTTTGTCATGCTAGGATAGTACAATGGATCATTTATACATATGTAAAAACAGTGCTACCATCCATTAAGTCTTTTAATGGCCTCAAGTTCACTTTTCATCTTTTATGTCAAGAAAACTAACATATGATATGAGCATAGATATTTTGAGTTTGGATTTTGTGATGACATGAAGTTGATGGAGCGGCATAAAATCAAGTTGCAGAATGAAGACTGTGTATTGGATATTTTTGGATTGACATATAGCTACAAACTTCAATCCCATCCAAATCCGTTAGATATGTTTTCGAGACTGGATAACAAAAACTCTGAGAGGCAACACATTTACGGAAGCAGGCATGCTTGGAATCTGTGGATTAATATGGGGTTGCTGCAATCAAACGTGTATACTTGTAGGTTCGAAGTTTTTTGGTATGTGGTAGCAATAATTTTTAATATTTTCCTGAATTACTCACTCGTGTCTCCCATTTAATTTATTTCTACCTAAATCAACATTTTGTTTGGATCCTCCTGCAATGTAGTGGCATGTGAATCTAGGATGTACTCGATTGCCACTACTTGAATTGAATAGTTTTACCCTGTGAATCTATGATGTACTCAATTGCAACTACTTGAATTGAATAGTTTGAATTGGGTAGCAATATTGAGCCATCCAAGTCATTAATCATTATGACCCTGGGGAGCTAAATGAACATTGACTTGCCCTTCACAGGCCCTCCAATGTTGGTTTAAGAAATTGGCATGGATTTGGAGAGATTGAGCAGAAAGTTGATGATGCCATTGGCAAGGCAATGCCCTTGTGAAGTTATTGGAACCATTAGTATGCTCGTCGAAAGTGAGAACTAATTGCACTCGCCTTCAAAATTTTAACACATAAGAAAACCCAAAACCCTCCACCGCCCAATTCAAATGGTCGAGCTGTACTTAAATGGCAATTAAGAAGAAGCTGTAGCAGGAATACACAAAGACCGAAAATACTAAAGAAAAATGAAGAACGCAAATGCCAAACAAAGTAGGAACAACCCATATTTCATTGACTTCTTTTTACATCTAAGTGACTCACGATCGATCCAGGGGCAATGGCGGGTCTCATCTCCAGAGTTGAAAGAGTACTGTTCCTCTACCCATTAGATTACATTTCTTTATATAGGAAAATACGAGCTACGCAAGGAATGGCTAATAAGACTTCATAGCTTCAACTCTATATTCACAATGACTATCTGATTATTCATAGCTTCAACTCTATATTCACAATGACTATCTGATTATTCATAGCTTCAACTCTATACTCATAATGACTTCATAGCTTCAGAAGTTATTTCTAGATTTTATTTGCAGGATTAAGCGGCAAAAGCTTAAGCAGGTCAGGTCTGTCTCAAGGGTTTGGCTACGGAGGTTTTGGCCATAAGTTTTTCCAAGCCAAAGTTATTTATGTGAGCAATTGAGTGTTTCAGGCTTCCTCCTTAGCATCCAAACCCCCATGTGAATCAAAAAGAAAAAGTCCCCTCCCCCTTTCATTTCCCTCTATTATTTTCCAAACTCTCCCAAGTTGAACACAAGTCTCTAATGCATAAATGCATGAATTAGATAAAAACTCTAATATTTACTTATTTTATTTTATCCTTCTAATAATTCATTATTTAGTTTAATTAACTTCACTTAACTTATGAATTGTACAACTTATGTTTTCATAAATCCTTTATTCTTATTATATAAATATTAATGGAGGCTGAAAATATTATTTTGGTGTTGAAAATAACTGTAAATCAGCCAATCTAGTCATGTGGGATAAAAAGAAGTTCTCCTTTGAAACTTTTGTCATCCATGTTATCTTGTATGGTTGTGAAGTATGGGGGTGCAAAATTTCTAGAGAATCTTGAAGGAAGATTGAGCTAATCCAAAAGCGGTTTATAACTTATAAACTCAAAATTAAAAGCAATACACCTTATCATATTCTCCTCAGAGAGGTGGGCCTTTCCCCCATCGAGAGAATTGTATGGCTAGGTACATCATCTACAAGCATAAGATAAATAACATGAGAAACTAGAGTCTTCCTAAAATTTCTTTAAACTCAAGTAAAAACCAATTAGGCCTCAAGATGTGTTGGTGTAAAGATACGATGGCTTGGTTAAACCATTGGGGAATTAATGAAAATGACATTTAGAACATTGACAGTGCCAAAAATATTATTACTTCTAAGTTTAAAGAGAAATTATGGTGTGAGAAAAATTTAGCGTTAAGAGAAATTTAAGATACTAAAGGAGGTCATTAATCCTAACTTGGAAGATTAGAAGTATCTGTTAGTAGTAGCTAGCTCGTGGAAGAAAAATAATATGGCCAAGATTATAACCAACTCTCATTAACTCCATAGTGAAAGAGGGCATTGGTCTATTCCTAAAAATACATGGGTGGAAAGGGTTTGCCATTTGTGTGTGTCTATGAGCTTTGAGGATGAAAATCACCTTCTCTTATAGTGCCTTGCTTACACCCACATTAGATCTCAGTTTCACAGTATTTGATACAATACAAACCTTTATAACCTCCTAACTTGTCAAAACTATACTGAGCTTCGAAAACTTCTTGGTAATTTTTTTTAGCACACTAACAAGATTTTAAAGTAAACCAAGTATTTTTCTTCTTAAATTTCGATAAACCAAAATTGGTGTGAGCAACGTTAATCATCATTATCTAGCCATAAATCTCATTTATTTAATATTAGAAAAGAATACAAAACTAATATTTTTATTTCATATGGATTTTGTTTAATTGTTTTATTAAATTGCCTTTGTTTTATATGGAAGTTTAGTTTACTTTAATTTATTTTATTTAATTTTTTAATAAACTAACATGTTATCTTATTTAATATTTTGTTTTTTTACAATTTTTAATAAACTAACATGTAAGATGAAGAAAGCTTTTATGGACTTTTTTGTTTATTTATTTTGAGTGATTAAAAATCAAAAAGGAAAAAAATATAAGTTGTTATTTTAGTAAATCGGTTAGTGTAAGTGTGAAGTTTAATAAATTGTAATATGTATTTAATTTAATAAATTTTTTATTTTGAGAATGAAGTTTAATAAAATAAATTTTATTATTTATGGGATGTGATTATTTCATGTGAACTTCTGAAACCATAGGTTAGAGGAGAACCACGCTCATTTTAAGGCAATAAGTGACTCACAATCGATCAAGGGACATTGGCGGGTCTCATCTCGAGAGTTGAAAGAGAACAATGATATATCTTAGATAGAACCGATGCAGTACTCTTCCTCTACCCATTAGAATAAATTTCTTTAGATAGGAAAATATGAGCTACACAAAGAAAAAATACATATGTAATGTCCCTTAAATCCGTAAAAAAAATGCATGGTCAATAGAATCGTTAAGATCTAAGGTTCATCTAAAATTAACTTCAGCACTGTGTGAGTTTATTAAGAAGGGATACTTGTATATATATATATATATATATATATATATATATATATATTTATCTTGATTTCTTTCGTAGATTAAAACATGGTGTCCTATTCTCTTACGGTGATATTTATGTCATTTATTTGTATAGTGGGATGGTGTTTTTTTTTCTGTTACAACTACTTACTTCATGCTTGTTTATAATGAATGTTTAACTTAACACAACCTACCCTTGTTTAATCTAAAATGTCATGTCTAACTTACCTCTGCTTCTAAAGGAAAAAGAGCGGGTGGATTTAATAATGACTCAGGAAAAAGGTATGGAGGCCTCCTATGAACTTGGGATTACTTAGTTCATTATGAACTAATACATGAGGAACTCGTTGTTGCACGTGCTAGGTACCAACCCTATGTTGAGTGTATGGTTTAAAGGAGTAATTTGATCAAGCATTAAATGTTTAGGATTTAAAAATAAAATAAACTATGGTTATGTCTGCATAGAGGAAGGAATAAATACAATCAAGGAAGAATTAATGACTATAAGGAGTGGTAAGCCGATTTAAACCTTAGTGGAGGTGGTTGTAGCATTAAAGGAGTCCATGTGAAGGCCTCATGGTCTCCTTCCACGCTAGCTCAGGCCATATAAACAATTTTTCTCTTGTTCCAAACTTCCTTTGCATGTGAAATAGAGGAGGGGAGAGAGATCCTTGTTTGTTGGTTTGCTTGGTAAAGGCATGGACTGTGGGATTATAAAGTCATCATTGCTACTCAGGTATGTATCTCTCCTGTAGCTTATACCCTATTGCTCTATTTCTTTTCATTTTACTCCAATGTTTACTAACCCATTTCCTGGTTTTGTGATAGTGTGACGTAGCGTATAAAGAGGCTTGTGATGAGAGGAAGGGAATACTCCTAGGAAATACTTGGTAATCCCATGTTTAATTTACCTTCACCTATGGTTAGTCGTTATGTGTTTCAAAAAAGGATTTGGGGATGCGTTTTTTGTCACTTTAATGGATTTATATTCAGAGTTACAAGGGTTTGTTATTGATATGACGCTCAAGAATTTCATGGGGTTTAGTGTTTTATGAGCTTATTCACGCGTTTGATGAATTTGTAAATTTAATTTTGACCCTGGGTGAAAAACCTATCAAAAAACCATTTCTGGAAACACAAGGTTGTAGTCGTTCACTCTCATGTACTCTGTATGGGCTTAAATGTTGCTAGTTGGGTGAATGAAGAAGTATTTGTGGAGTGATAATTGATTTGTTTTGAGGTTGTTTAATGTTTCTGTACCATCCCTTAGCTAACAATGTCGAGGTAAAACAAATTGTTCTTTAATCTTCCTCTGTGTGTTTTTAATTTATGAATCTTGGTCTTGTTAAATTTCTGGGCAAAGTGTTAATGGTGAGAATGTATTATATTATGGTGGAGATGCTCTACGTTAGCAGTGCCATTGCAAGCAATTGCACTATGGGTAACTTTGTTTGTTTTACTATTTGAGTGGAAAATATTTTGTTTGCTTCGCTTCTATAAAAGCATGGGAAAATCCCTAACTCTATTTTCTTATTTAATTTTAATGTCACTCTAATGTATCGGCATGCCAATGCTTGAAGCATGGCCACTCCTTCCAAAGGATGACTTGAAACACAACTCTGTGGGATTCGATGTTTGGTTGGAGGGGTATCATGATACACTAGTCAAGCTTATCTATTGCTTTAATTAATATGAATTTCGATTTAAATTTTTTAAGCGTGGATTTTAGCTAGTGTTATGTGTAGTTTTATGGGGTCATGTTTGTAAATTCTGTAAGCATTAATAGTGTAGATTCGGGGCTCCAAGAGATTTGACCTATCGTGAATGACATAGGGTTCTCTATTCTGTTTATGATGGGTATGTAACTGTTTAATTAAATGATAGTTTATTTATGGTCTAAATTTGTAAACCGTGTGTGGTTTCTTTGTAAATTGTGCTAAGTATTTGTTTAGATTTTACAGAGGAAAGTTCCACCATGAGCTTGCTTTGTTAGAGTGATCTTCGCTCGGAAAATGACTCTGTCGTATATGTTAAATGTTTAAATATTGATTTGATTTAAAAAAATTTGTTTCTAGGATATATGATTCTTATGTTTGAGTACTCTCTGTGGATTCAACATTGTTCAAGATGTTTGGAAATAAATTATCATAAAATTTATAGGGAATAAATCCTAGATTTTAACCTAAATCATAAAACTTTTTTTTTCAGATTTCAATGAAAATATTGATAGTTATAAATCTCATCCTATAAACATATTTAAGAACAGATACAAAATATGATATAGGGTAAACCTCTTACCTGCAATTGCGTGGCTTGTAATAGCTCTATCACCCTCCACACTTCAAACAAAAAATTAATAGGAAATACTTTGTTTCTGACCTATGGAGGGGTAATAGAATGAACTCAGAATGCCATGTTCATCCCAACCTTAACCTGGAATCGTTGCTGTGGAAATTGAACCCAAGAGATAGATCAATTACACTCACAAAATTGCTAATCAAACATACAAAATTCACACAAAAGGAGACTGAAATTGGAACATAACTTAATCCTGTATTGAATAAGTGTACATTATTCAACCATATGAAGTAATAGGATGCTCAAATATATAATTACATGAGATATTTGAAATCACCAGGCTTCTATTCGAATTGGTCAAAAGGAAGGATTACTAAAACAAGTCAAATCCCCAATAGGTGCAAAAAGGACATTCCAAATCCATGAAGATCCTCACGAATTAGCTAAAGAAAGTGGGAAATCTAATATGTGGTGGAAAGAAAACTCACTCATGCTTTTGTATGGAGAAAAGGAAGGAGGATAATGTGGTTAAAAACAAGGCAATTTCCCTTAGACTAGATTTTCCTTTATGCCTTAAAACTGTTGTAAAGCAAGGCAGCTTTCAGAAAAAGAAGATATGCACTTTAAGGAACCGGGAATAAATAAAACATGATAAATATGTTTCTAGGATGATTCCAAAGAGCTCCATGACCTAGTTTAGCAAGTATTGACTTCTAGGAACATGTAGAAGTCAACTAGCATAGAGAGGGAATCTAGGATTCTAGGAATAAGAGAAAAATGATTTAATTAATGTCAAATATGGGTAACTATGTTTTGATTATTCTAACACCCCCCTTAAGACTGAATTTATGAGAAAATATCAGAAAATTATAGGGCCTAGCAACAAGGATTAGTCACCCTTTTACATACTGCATGTCCATACAACCAAGGAAAGAGGGAAAAAACTAGTGGGAAAATCCTCCCTTAAACATGGATAGGAAAACAAAATTTTGGAAATATTGTCATCAATGATTCTTCACCACATGATCAACAATCCCCAGTAGTGATTTGAGATTACTAAAGATCTTCTCACATAATACTTTAGTGAATATGTTTGAAGATGCGTAGTGGAGTAGAGCAATGGTACCATCATGCACAATCTCCCTAATATAGTGCAAATGGATCTTAATGTGCTCAGTTCTTTGTCTTTGAACTGGCTCATTGGAGATTCAAATGCTGCTTTGATTTTCACAATATATGATTGTTTAAAACTCTGATTTGAAACCACATTCTCCAAGTATCCCGTGCAACCATAAACATTGAGTAGTTGCATTTACAACTCCTCTATACTATGCCTCTATAGATGAGAGTGCTATGGCACTCTACTTCTTACTTAACCAACTAATTTGTCCTTCTACAAGAATGAGCACATATCCTAAGGTAGAATTTTGATCTATGTTTTCACCTTCCCAATCACTGTCATTAAATCCAACTAGCTCTAAGTCATACTTTCCTTTGTAGAAAATCCCATGAGTCCTTGTTCCATCAACAATGTTTAGGATCCTCTTCGCTAATCTCCAATGGATCTCATGATTCTTATCCATGTATCTTTAAGCCACACTAACTACATAATATAAGTTAGGTCGAGCATGTGTAATATAAGGCAAACACCCAATCAACTACCTATACAATGTATTATTTACCATAGGAGAGGAACCTTCTTCTTTAAGCTTAACTCCTGAAAGGAATGGAGTCTTGCTTTGCTTGCAGTATTTCATGCTAAACTTGGTCAAAAAATATGAAGCATACATTTACTGATGAAACTTGATTCCATGTTGGGATTGAGAAATTTTGAGGCCCAAGATTTGGTTCAACAATCCAAAATTTGTCACACAAAAGGCATGGTTCATTGCATCCTTCAAGGAGACAATCTCTTTCTTTGAGCTTCCTGTAATCAGTAGGTCATCCACATAGAGAAAAATAATCATTAAAGAACCATGAAGAAGCTTCAAATAGACATTAGGATCATACTTGCATCGAACAAAACTTAGTGACAACAAAAATCCATCAATCTTAGCATACCAAGACCTGGGGGCTTGCTTGAGCCCATACAATGATTTCTTTAACCTACACACTAAAGATGGATTAGAAACAAAAACTTCTGGATTATAAATTAGAAACAAAACCTTCTGGTTGCTCCATATAAATACCTTCAGTCAAATCTCCATTCATAAAGGCACACTTTACATCCATGTGATGTACCTCAGACTGCTTCGAAGCTGCAATGGCTAGAGTAAGCCTTATGGAGTCCATCTTTACCACTGGTGCAAAGGTCTCATTGTAGTCAATACCATGTACCTTAGATTAGCCCTTGGCTACCAATATTTCCTTATATTTCAAAGGTGAACCATCAGCAGCAAACTTAGTTTTGAATACCCACTTACACTTCACTAGCTTTCTCCCTGGGGGAAGATCAACCAGTTCCCATGTGTTGTTTTTATGGAGGGAGCTGAATTCTTAATTCATGGTTTTTTTCCATATTGGATCATTTTCTACATATTCATATGTTTGTGTATCAGAATCTATCATCAAATAACACTTCTCAGTAAAGAGTGGATCTTTCACACAAAGAGAACTCTCAAATTGAGATCTAGTCCTCCTACTGT
Organism: Pseudotsuga menziesii; assembly: GCA_001517045.1. Lineage (NCBI taxonomy): Eukaryota > Viridiplantae > Streptophyta > Pinopsida > Pinales > Pinaceae > Pseudotsuga > Pseudotsuga menziesii. The sequence continues at coordinate 76,956 of LPNX011018793.1, forward strand.
CATTAAGATTTCCAGCTAGTTCCCCAGTTGCATGAATTGTCCTTGATTCCCACTTTGATATTGTGGGGCTATTAGGATATAGAATTAATTCATCATTATCAAAAATATCAGAATCAACAAACTCACTAGTCTCTTCACTTACGATCAATGGTTGTGGTGGTGAAGAGGACTCTCCAACTTCAATTCCTGCTAAAGGCTCTTTTTCGAACTGAACACTTCTTTCAATGAAAGATTTTTTAGTGCTCAATTTGATCATCTTGTACCCTTTTGAATCTTTAGAATACCCAACAAATAGGAACTCTTGGCTTTGGGGTTGCAAATCCTTCATGTTTTATGTTGGAATTCTAGCCCAATCCTTTGAGCCAAAAATATAGAAATGGGTCACATCTGGCTTTTTTCCAGTCCAAGATTTGAAAGGAGCCATACCATAAAGCTGGTTATGTGGTACCCTATTCTGGATATAGGATACACAATTTATAGCTTTGGTCCAAAACTTTGGTGGCAAATTTTTAGCCTCCATCATACAAGTTGCCATCTCCTTCAGTGATCTGTTCTTTCTCTCAGCAACACCATTTTGTTGTGGTGTGTAAGGAATAGAATTCTGCATATAGATACTTGCATATTTGCAATATTGGATGAACTCAAACTTGACATACTCACCACCATTTTCAGTCCTAAGGATCTTGAGTTTCCTCCTAGACTGGTTTTCAACCAAGGGTCTAAAGACTTTGAAGAGGTCAAAAAATTCAGACTTATTCTTTAGGAAGTGAACCCAACAATACCTAGAAAAGTATTCTATGAAGGTGAGTGCCTATTTGGCTTGAATCATGGAAATATGAGTAAATGGACCAGAAATGTCACGGTGGATCAACTCAAGAGGTGTAGAGGTTCTCTCATGACTAGTTCTCTCATACTTGTGCTCTGGGTGTTTTCCTAGGATACAACCTTGACAAACTCCCTTAGAAAACTTGATCTTTGGTAACCCTATGACCATGTATTTTTCACTCAAATCAGAAAGATACTTCTAGTTAAGATGGCCAAATATTTCATTGCAAAGCTTTCTTGCTTCATTAGCATGAGTAAGAAGAGAAGAGGGGTTTGAGGAGGCTATAGAATGGGAAAACTTGTATACCTTCGAAGTGTGATCAACAACAGCTTTTGCTATGACTTCACCATTCAATATCTCAGTGATTTCAACTTCATTGGGGAAGAAGATTACTTTATTTGAAGATCATGACTTGACAAGATATTAGAGGAAAGACTTGGAACATACAACACATTGATGAAATTACCATGGACAAGATAAATCCTTCCCTTTCCCATACTGTCATCCAGAGAGTTATCTCCCAAAACTATTGGTGGACCTTTCAACATGTCAAGAAAAGAGAATATCTATTTTAACAAAACCATATGTTTGGAAGCTCCAGAATCAATGATGAAACTAGGTGAGCTTGAGATGCCAACAACCAAGGCATGTAATATCTCCTTGTCTTCTAAATTTGATCATCCTTCCCTCTTCTTTGAGCAATCAGGAAGGGAGATGTTTTTATTCTCCAATATTTGGGTCAGAATGTCTATTTGCTTTTTCATACAAGATCTCTTAGAATGATAGCCCTTACTGCACTATGCGCACTTTCTCATTTCTCCTTTGTTCTTCTTCTTCTGAGGCTTCTTCTTGGAGCCTAAGGACTCCTCTTGAGACTTTGCCTTGTCTCTCTTTTTCTGAAGTGGATTTTTAGTATTTTATTGCTTTATGAATCCACCTTCAAATATCTAGAAACAAAAGCTTGGTCATTGGAAGGTTTGATGGTGCCCATCATCACCAATTTATCTTGCTCCTGAGTGAGGGATTCCATGAAGTCAAAAAGCTTAGGCATCTTCCAAGTTCGAGCTATCAATTTAGTGGCATAGAAGGTCGAAACAAACACTAAATAGTTAGAACCAAGGTTTGACAGAATGGTCAAGACTAGTTGCTCCTCCTTATTTTCAATCCCACATTGTTTTAACTGCAAAACAAGGGCCTTAAAATTTGTAAAATAGATTTGCAATTATTTGAAGCTACTGGGATTCAAGGAGATCAATTCATTCTCGATTTAATGACCTCTCATATCATATCTCTTTCCAAAAATCTTCTCAATATTCTCCCACACCTCATTAGGAGATGTCAATGAATCAAGATGAAAGAGGAGGTCTCTTGAAATACTTAGACACAAAAGACCATAGGCCTCATCCCTCCTGTTGTGCCATTTGATTTTCTCTACAGCTGCATTGGGCTATTCCTCAGTAGCCATGGTGACCATGTAGAGACCTTTCACTTTCAAAAATATCTCCATCTCAGCTTTCCATTCAAATAAATTGAATGGAGTTAAGATGATCCTTTGAGATTGGTCCATATCTGAGCTCCTGTGCCTTTCAGTCAGTAGAATGTGCTCCCAGTCAGTGATGTAGAACCTGCAATAAAAATTTGGAAGGAGAGAAATCAATATACAAAGGATCTCATACCATGTGGAAATTGAACCCAAGATATAGATCAATTACAATCACAAAATTACTAATCAAACATGCAAAATTCACACAAAAGGAGACTGAAATTGGAGCATAACTTAATCCTGTATTGAATAACTATACATTAGCCAACCATATGAATTAATAGGATGCTAAAATAAATAATTACATGAGAGATTCGAAAGCACTAGGTTTCTATTCAAATTGGTAAAAATGAAGGCTTACTAAAACAAGTCAAATCCCCCATAGGTACAAAAAGGACTTTCCAAGTCCATGAAGATCCTCACGAATTAGATAAAGCAAGTGGGAAAGATAATATGTGGTGGAAATAAAACTCATTCATTCTTTTGTATGGATAAAATGAAGGAGGATGATGTGGTAAAAAACAAGGCAAGTTCCCCTAGACTAGCTTTTCCTTTATGCCTTAAAACTGTTGTAAAGCAAGACAACTTTTAGAAAAAAGAAGATATGCACACTAAGAAACCAAGAATAAAGTAGACATGATAAATATGCTTCCAGGATGATTCCAAAGTGCTCCATGACCCAATTTAGCAAGTATTGACTTCAAGGAACATGTAGAAGTCAACTAGCATAAAGAGGAAATCTATGATTCTAGGAATAAGACACAAATGATTTAATTAATGTCAAATATGGGTAATTATGGGTCTATTATTCTAATAGTTCTTGGTTCTTAATCAGATCCCCTCGAGATGGCTCCAAAATTACATAGAAAACTAGAACCCTAAGGTTGGGGATGCTAGTATTTGGAAGTTAGGGTCTATATTCTATAAGTACTAGGTCGTGGAAATGTTTTCCAATCCCATATAAAAATAATAATGAGATCCCCTCCCCTCTCTTATCTCTTTCTTTTATAGATATTCTTTGGAAAATGGGTAGTTGGTTATCTTTAGTTACATCAATATTTTAATACTTTCTTGAAAATAACTCTTACTTTGATTTATATCTAATATATATTTATTTTTGATAACTACAAATTTTTTATTAGTTCCTACTTGAGTTTTGAAAATAATTATTATTTATATATTTAGTTTAAATAATAATATTTATATATACTTTTACTTAGTAACTTTGTTATCTTTTATTTATCTATTTATTCAAAATAGCTTTATATATATATCTATAAAGACTTACTTATTCAATTTATTCATCTTTTATTATCCATGTATTAAATAGCATAATTGTTTATTCGATGGTTCCTTAGTTTATGTTAATTCTTTAACAAGGCCTCATGTGGGGTTTGGTCAGTCAACTCGAATAGGTAACCCTGGATTTCCTTGCATGTTGGATTACCTCATATTTGCAGCAATATCTTGCAATCCTTGATGAGAAATAATTATGATTTCAATTAATAATCTTGAATAAGTATGATGAAGGTTGGTGTTATTCAGAGACATTCCAACTCAACACCCTTAATTAAAATAAACCCTAGTGTTATTGAGAGCTTATGTTAAACACTATCAAACATGCATTACACTAGTGCAATTCCCAAGGCTTTTTCTCAACACTAGTACTAGGATGCATTTGTACAATACAGCTAGGCATACAATGGCCAAAGATCCGACACTCCAAAGCTTATGCTCAACATAATGTTTGAGTGCTCAATGGTTTTTTCCCAAAACTTTTATTCTTTTCTTGTTGGGGTTACCTATGAGCTCCAAAGCTTACGTTCAACACATAAACTCTTAACCCATGTGCTTGAGGGATAATGCCCATCACTTTTATCCTTTACTTGCTAAAGTTACCAATGTGATCCACAGCTTATGCTCTACACATATCCTCATAACCCATGTGCTCAAAGGATTATACCCAACACATCATTGAAATTAATCATGTATACGAGTCTTCTGCACAATACATCACAAAAAGATCATTTCAATATCTTAGGGATTATGCCCAATCATATAATAAATAAATCAAGTACATCGGGGCCTATGCCCATTACATAACAGTAGTCCTTGTCCAATAGGGCCTATCCAAATATATAATCATATAACAAACAGTAAAACATGTGCATTGGGGCTTATGCCCAATATATCTATATAACTAACATAAATCATGTGCACTGGGGCATACGCCCAATATATGCATATAAGTATAACATAAAGGTATATCATGTGTAGTGGGGATTATTCCCAATATAATCAAGTTAAAAAATTTTGGATATTACATCCCTCCCCCATTAGAACAACACCATCCCAGTGTTCTAGGGACTAGAAATGAAATCATGAAACAATGTTGGGTAAACCTCTTCCATGCTGGTTTCATTCTCCCATGTGGCCTCATCGGGCCCAAAGTGCTTCCATTGCACTTTTAGCTGGACAATAGTTCTCTTCTTGAGTTGTACTTCCCTCTTGTCCAAAATGTGAAGGGGCTCTGGCATAAAATCCCTTTCAGGTTCTACCCATAACAAGAACCAAGAAATCACATGTTTAGTATCATAGACATGTTTCTTTAAAAAAGTTGCGTGAAAAAAATTAGGAACTTTTACCTGAGAAGGTAAAGATAATTCATGCACCACTATCCCTTTCTTGGCCAGTATCTCAAAGGGTCCACAAAATATTGGTGGCAAATTTCCACACCTCCCAAGGCTCAATGAGCTTCTTTTTGCCTTTACTTTTAAATAAACATGTTCGTCGACTTGGAAATATTTATCTTTTCTCTTTTTATCTGCATAAATTTTGTGGTGGTATTGTGCTTCTTTTAGATTCTGTCACACTTTGGTGACTAAATATTCTATGTCTTTTAGTAAATTTTTCCATACAATGAGTTTGTCTACCTGGATATCTCGAGTCACCAATGTCCTACACATTCTACCATAGAGTACCTTTGAAGGGACTTATTTTGGCGGAGGTTTGGTACACTTTGTTGTATGCAAACTCTGTGAGCTGCAAGTAATCCTCCCACATCATGATTTTGTTCATTACATACATTATAAGCATGTCCTCAAATATTTGATTTACTCATTCTATTTGTCCATCTATCTACGGGTGGTAGGCAGTACTGAAATTTAATTGTGTCTCTAAGCCGGAGAATAAGGATCTCCATAAGTTAATGGTAAATTTTGTATCTTAATCAAGTATGATTTCCTTGGGTATCCCATGCAATCGAAATATTCCTTTTAGGAAAATGTCTGCAATGTAGACCCCTTTGTATGTTGACTTTACTGGAATAAAATGTGGTCATTTGGACAACTTATCGGCTACTACAAAAATGGAATCATTCTTGTTCTTTCTCTTTGGTAATACCATAATGAAATCCATACTAACAACCTCCCATTTCCATTTTGGAATGGGTAACGGTTGTAGCAACCCTGAAGGGTGTTGGTGCTCTGCATTGACCAGTTGGTACTCTTGGCATTTTACGATGAATAGTGTTATGTCGGTCTTCAGCTTAGGCAAGAAAAAATGTTTCTTCTCTGCCAATATCATCTTTTAATATCCTGGATTCCATGAGTAGGGATTCTAATGAAAATCTTTTATAAAATTGGGCATGATGTCTTCTCAACATTGGAAATAGATTGTCTCTTTGGACCACAACAATCCTCACTCGTCTACTAGATGTTGAAAGATTAGAAGAAAATTCAATAAACGCATGAAATTTTTTCTCGTTGAAGGATATTTCTATGATGATGAGACAATAGGTGACATTGAGGTGCCCTTGAGGTACAAACATCTAGTGAAACAACCGGTACCCAAGGATATTCCTCAACTAAACACATATTTTTGTGTGAATGAGAGGATATATCAAATTGCACCATCGGGATTACATGGTTTGTAGTTGTTTTGCATGGATGGCGTAAATCTTGGTTATGACAGATGTATAAAATTGATGGAGTATGTTGGACCCTGTTACAACTACAAATATTGGATGTTCCTTGTCCAATATACATGGAGTATGCGCAAATATGGATTGTCAGAAAATTACTTACAGCTGAAAGACAAAGATCAAAATAAAGGAGCAACGTTGTACACTGATGTAATGCCAAAATCCACAGAGAATATTGTGAGGTTTATAAATAGTACACAACCAGGGTCTACAATTAGACCCAATTTCTTATTTGAGGGGCGTGAAGGAAACCATGTATTTGTATACGCAATTAAATGAATAGCTACAGGGGAAGAGTTCCTTATTAATTACAATATGAGTTGAGTAGATACAAACACAGTTACTATGGGAGTGGTACATCTAACAATTTACCCAACCTTTTATTAATTAATTTAACCTCTAAATTATTTTTTGTGAGTCTATTGTTATAACTTACTTCGCAAGCACTACTACATTTCGATCCAAAATCCGACGGTTACTTCTGACGGCGTGTTAGTCAAAAAAAACCAAATAGGGCACGCGGGAACCATTCATTTTTCATTGGCTTCTGTTCTTCTTCTTCTCATTTTGTATGTATGCGATCTTCATTCGTTTCAGAGATAAAATAGTGAAGGGAAGGTGCCATGTTGTTTGAAACAAAGGGGCAATGGACGCCCTTGTTAACAGGATCTTGCATTGCATCATTTAAGGGAGATTTAAAGGCAGGATTCTATAGAATTCTATTGGTTTTAATGGACTTTGGATTGCTATTGCAGGAAAAATAGCCAATTTTATCTGTTTTGGGCATGGAAGAAATCATAATCATAGCATTCATAAAGCTGTATAGAGATTTGGGTTTCCATAAATAGTTTTCTATTTGTTTTGGACGCGGAAGAAATCATAGCATTTGAGACAAAGCTACATTGATCATCGGGATTCCACAAATGGTATAGCTTTTCAAGAACTTTCGATTGTTATTGCAGGAAACATAGTTATTTTCCTTTGCTTTAGTCAACCTGCCGAAAGAAATCATACAATTCAGCCAAAGCTTTATTCAGATTCTAATCTTTTTTGCAATTACATAAATTGAAAGTAGCAGATATCTACTTTCAATTTATGAAATTGCAAAAAAGATTAGGATATCTACATTCCACCTCATATTTATGCAAATAAGATCCTAGCTATTTTGGATCACTTATGTTAGATCGAAAAAGACAAACCAAAGAGAAGGATAGAATCAGAGTAGATTGACAAGGTACTGGAACAATATTTTCACAATATTTAAAAAAAAAAAATTTCAGCAGGCGTCGACGCTTTCAACTGTCACTTTTCTGACGTCTATTGTAGATATCCGTCGCAAATACGATGTTATCAACTGTCGCTTTTCCGACGTCTTTTGTAGATATCCGTCACAAATCTGACGCTCTAAACTGTCGCTTTTACGACGTCTTTTGTAGATATCCGTCGCAAATCTGACGATCTAAACTGTAGCTTTTCTGACGTCGTTTGTAGATATCCGTCGCAAATACGACGGTTCTTGCTGTCGTTTTTCTTAAAAAACTTTCACCACTATCGAGGATATTATGTCGCTTAACCGATGGTTACTTAGGTGTCGCTTAACCGACGGTTATTTAGGTGTCGGAAACCCGACGACAAGTTTCCGACGCTTAACAAAAAATCAAAGTGTCGTACATGCGACAGGGAAGTGTCGAAAATCTGACATGACGGCCGTCGGATTTTTGGTCAAAATGTAGTAGTGAAGGTAGTGATTGGGGCATCTCCCCAACAATTGGTCAGAGGAGTACAAATTCCTCGAGGAAGTAGGTATACATCTTTGTAATAGTACAAATATATTTTGAAAAAATAGTTATTTTTTTGTTGTGTTTTTTCATGAGTATATTCGTTTGGTTTATATAATGTTATTTGTATATTTGTCGAAGATTGTTGATCATGGAAACCAGCCAACTGTTGATTATAGTAAAGTAGCCTTGGGGAAACATGTATACCTTATTTTAAATGTACAATTTAAATACGTCAAAATTTTTTCTTATTGTGTTTTGGAAGTGAGGTGTTGTAAGGGGAACCTTCATAGTAGTAGATAATACCAAACCTCCCTCAAAGAAACAAGTATACATCTATGCAGTTGTACAAATTATATATGAACACAATGTTTTTTTTTGTATTTTGTCGCAAGTATATTCGATTCATTTAGATAATGTTGTCTATATAGTTGTTACAAAGTGTTGATCGAGGAAACCACCCGGTTGTTGATCAGCTGAAATCAGCCTCGAGCCAAAATGTATACCTGACTATAAATGTACAATTTAAATACGTCAAAAGGTTTTCTTTTAATGTTGTTACCGTAAGTATTTTGGTTTCTTTAGATAATTTTTTCTATGTTTCTTATGAAGGGTGTTGTAAGGCGAACCTCCCTATCAGTAGATCATGGTAGGTCCCCTATAACCATTGATCTGATGAGTAGACAATCCTTGAGGAAACAGGTATAATTCATTGGAACTGTACAAATATAATATGGAGCATGATGTTCTTTTCTGTCTTTTTTCATGTATATATTGGTTTCTTTCTGAGAATGTTTTCTACTTCTTTTTGGTACAGGGGTGATCCGGGAAAGTCCCCAACTGTGGATCAGATGACACCAGCATTGAGGCATTAGGTAAACCTAATTGTAATTTTATGAGGATATCATTATCGCTATACTTTTTTAATATATTGTTATCCTCTGTCTATTTCTTTCACATGAGTAATGTTTTATATATTTTTGTTGTAACCATTGATTCGACGTATGAAACAGTGTCAGAGAAAACAATAGCTTTATATGTGGATGAATTGATGCACAATGCTAGAATTGGTTCTTCTCTAGACCCTATTAATATGATAGAGAAGACCTTGAAAAAAATTAATGAGTATATCCTTTGTCTGCTATTCATTGTTCCACAGACATATGAGATTAAAGCCAAGGTTGATGTTTTGGCCAAGAGATCACATTCCTTGCAAGTAAGTTGTGGAATATTGAATCATAATATAAATTCACTAAGTACTTTATAATTTTTACTTCTATATGATGGTGAACTTATAAAATATGGTTTGTATTTACAAGATTTTCTACGACCACACACTAGCGGTCAAGGCGGTGTTTTCCCCAGTGATGCTCGTCGAGAGTCGCCACATGAGAAATTGACTCCACGTACATCTCATGTGCCATTTTTTTCAACTGAACAGTCAACAACATGTTCTGTGACACCCCTGAAGCCAGCTATGAGTGCATGAGCTAGTGACTAGCGCACACTAAATCGTGCAAAAGAAGGGGTCAATGTAGAGCGAGCTACTATTGATATTTTTGAAGAAACATTTCTTGGATCTTCCAGTGTCACTAGCATGGGTGCAATACAAATAACATTCCTGGTGGAAAAAGAGGACTTTACAATAAAGATAGAGAAGATCCTAGGTTGTTATTATGCATTTTTCATGTTAGTTTTTATAATTTGATTGTAATATATCGATAAAACATTGTCTCTCAACTAATGATGGCATGATCATTTTGCAGGAAATGACATTTTTTATAAACATATAAATGATATTTCCTTAGAGATATTTGGGCCCACCATCTACACAAGGTGGGATAAACAAATTAAAATTTTGAAAGATGAGCTCACTAATCAGTTTGTTGGACTTTTCTAGAACGAGACCTTTAATAGAGCCACAGTCCCAAAGAATTCTGGACAACAAATGAAGATTTTTTGGGACCAATATAGGGTTCGCCTAGAAAGGAACCCTAGGTATGAGCTACCTCTGATGATTCCATCTAGAGAGTGGAAAACTGTAGTGGAAGATGGAAATGAGAGGGCTATGAGAAAACAAGGAAAGCTATAACTGGGCATAGGGAGGTATGCAATACTTTCTACAATGTAATTCTAAAGCTTATTATTATTAATTTGTATATATAATTTGGAACATCTAACATTTTTCAACACTTTCATAGGATGTTTAATACATCAAAGGCCAAAAGGAAAGACAAGAAAAAAATGGTCAGGACAAGCTTGGGACTAGTGGTTAATCGAATTTGCTCGCACGAATTGTAAGTATCTAAAAACCAATAATGCATCCAAATAATAAATTGAAGATTATTTTCATTTTATTTCACCGCAAAAGGTAAATTCATGATGTGATGCAAATATGCACGCTGATCAATTCAAGGAAGTTCCCACTGAGGAATACTGGATGCTTTCCTTCCAGCATGATTTTGGAGCTATTGTTGAACGTTGAAAAATATTGTCTTGGAAAACACAGTATTCTCGTGATCCATCTTGGACACAAGTATATAAAATCTATAAAGTTTAATGAATACTTATTACTTGTGCAATCTATTTGTTATAAAAAATTCCATAAAATATTGAATCTGTTTTGAGCAGGAAAGTAACAATCCAATCAATGTCGAAGATGGAAAACAACCAATCAAAGATCATGCTTTGAATCTTGGTAATGAATTTATTCATATGATACAATTTTAAATAATGCATTAAATATGGTGAACATTAATTGTAATTTTCCATGTTTCAATAGGAGAGCATCTAGAGGGTCACACTGTACAGGTTGAGCCTAGAGTACATTAACATGAAGTACATCATGTGGTCAAATCAGGTATAAAAAACACCTTCGTAATGTTTTTTTTAATTAAATATTTGTCATTATAATACTAGAATATAGAAATGTAACATTTTCAAATTATTGCATCAAGTCCATACCCTTGCCGCAAAATCCACGACAAGTTGTTGAACCACCAAGAACAGAGCAACAAGTTCCACACAAAGATTTTCTTCTTGATTTTGTAAGGACAAAAAAAATAGAAAGAAGTGACTAAAAAGATACTCTAAAATTATTTTCGATAATATGGTGTCATGCATATTTTTTCCCTACTGAATAAATGAATGGTTTAATGAATGTTATCTTTTATTGAGTGAATGGTAAATCTTTCTTTATAATGAAATATACATATTTGCACATAAAAAAAAAAATTCAAGTACATTCATTGGGTATGGGTAATTGAGAGTGATGTGAGGGGGGGGGAGGGGCCATAAGAGCTTCCACCTTCATGCGGTTGCTCCTGTTTAGTAGAGAATATTAAATTATTATCAAAACAAAGAGGATCTCAAGGAATGGTTACGATGTTTCCTTTCTACAACCCACTCATGTGTCATCTAAATTTTGACAATTTCCTGGGTACATTCCTGGATAATTCATTGAGTGAAAACCTTACTATAACTGTTGCAACATGTAGAATGCTAGAATGTAATATTTGCATTTCTTATTTATAATGGAACTAGGATGAAAAAAATTTATTACATATGTAATATTTATAAAAAATATACTAATAATATTTGTAATATGATTAGTTGTGAGGGACTCTGCATGAGGTATTTCCATCCAAATAAAGAATCTAGATAGGATTGCAACTATAAATCTCTAGGTTTAACAAAATCACAAGTAAGGGTAAGTTCAAGATGTCGTCACTTCTTGTAATTGGGATGCTAGTTTTTTATCTTTTCCAATTCTTTTTATTTTCTTGATTTCCCATGATTACTCGTATTTGGTGTAGGATCTACAAAACTTATACTGACTAACTTGTAAGCATAAGAAGAATTAATACAACTTGATAAAATGGTATCCTATTTAAAGTAACATGTTGTATTATGGACATGAGTATATTCATGTGAAAATATATAATATATATTTGACATGGTGTGTGGCAAGTCCCATACATAGCTTCATCCTTGGGGGGTTTCAAGCTTAGAACAAATGGTTGTAGAGACCTATTTTACTAGGTCATTATACAACTTACAAAACTTAATGATCAATGTGATGTTGTACAACTTTTGAAACTGACATCCCTTTCTCTACAGGTATGACATATTGTACTAGTTGTCCATGTTTTTCTGTAATCATTGTATTTGGAAAATTTCATTGAAAATGTTATGGATGTCAGGACAATCCATACACGTGATCGTATTATCTATAATTGTTAAATTAGAACTCATACTACCATGTGAATATCTCTTATATCCATCTGCATTTCTCCTTACTTGAGTGTCTACCATGTGCATATCCCTTATGCATCCAAACCATTGAAACTAAACATGCCACTATTCTCCATCTTGAAAAGTAACCAAAATGATATGTGGTCCTATTGTAAACATCCAGTCACCATCTAATTTACCACCATGTTGAAATTGACACTGCTAAAATATATAAGAATATAGGTTCTATTCTTTATCTGATATCTATGAATAACATGTATCATAGACATGCTACTATATGATCATCTCACATCAAATGCATACCCTATATATATTTTTTGCTAATGAATGTGTAACAGAAGAATTTCCATTTTGGATTCCATGTTTTCCATATTCAAGACACTTGATGACTGCATAACAAAAGAACACAATGTTGCTTATAGACAATTTAATCTTTTAGACAAAGCCGAATTCTACAGATAGTCCAATGGATTATTGTGTAAGGATGTGTTGCAGTAATCAATTAGTGAGAAGAAAATGTAAACTATAGTACAGAAAATGAAAAAGTTACTGAAGGAAAAAAGGGTAGCCACAAAGGCCAATCCTATCAAGCAATTAGAAAGTAAAATTGTTGCGCTGGGGTTTAATCTAGATAATACCACACATGCACAATCCCTCATATGGTATAAAGATAATGAGACTATTGTGCTTATGAGTAAGATACATGCCACTGAAATAGAGAAGTTATCCAAACTCTAGAGATCGTAAAAGTGCAGGATGATCAAGACATCATGACAAAATAAATAAAAAATATGTTATACTATAAAGCACAAATGGAATAGTTCAAGAAAAATGTGGATGATCAATATTTAAGTATCTTAGAAATGAAGTTATAAAATACACTCATATGTGCTCAAAAAACTTCTCAACTAACATCCACATGAACTCAAGAAATCCCTCTGTCAATAGATCAGACAGAGGAGGCTCCATTAGACCAAGCAACTGAAAATATGGAGGAATATGTGCCACATGAATACCTAAGGGGGAAAGGAAATACAATTATTTAGATGGAGATTGATATAAAGAAAATTATAATAATCATAAAATTTCCATACTCCATTAAGTACAACCTACTTAGGTAAGGGAATCAATTGGACAAGTAATATAGAATCCAAGAGGGAAGATAGCTTGGGAAATCAATTGGACATAAACCTAAGTTGAGGTGAATGATATTAACAAAATGTAAAGGGGTCATAAGAGAGAGGAAAGGTGATAAGAAATTAGAAAAAAGAGAAAGCTAGTAATGATGTCTCCCTAGTATATAGTGAAAACTCATAGAATAAATAGAGGATGGCATATTATTAAGAGGGTCTCTTAATTCAATTTTTGGAGATCCGACATATGTATATAGGTATTCAAATTTTTAGATAGAGTTTTAGATGTGTATTAAATATATATTATCCTTGTAATTTTTCCTTTGTAATATTAATTTCACACATGTTCTTTATTCATGTAAATTTTCTTGAGATATATCAAAAGATCCAAACACAAATCTTTTCATCATGTTTTCAACATTAATATGAATATATGCTAAGTATAATGTTTGGGATAGATATTTCATTTTATGAAATCTTTCCTAACATTGATGTTCATTTGTTAAATAGTGATTTATGGTTATTGTTTCTATCCAAATATATGACTATCCAAGATTCCATTTTTCCTCAATAATCAAGAATGATTTGGATAATGTTAAACAAATAAATTCTTTATAATATTAGTGCATTTTCTTCCACTCTAAATTTTTAAGAATTGTATAAATGGAACCTTGAACACTTCTTTTGTGTTTCCACTTTCTCAATTCACCCTCATCTACAATTAATTTTTGAATATGAACCTTGAAATTCGTCTAGAGTGAAATCCCTAACTTATAGTTTATCCATCATCCCCATATCTGCATTTTTTATAGATTAACAATCAGTATCATCATACAAGAAATATTAAGCTCTAAATAGTTAATTATTGAGACTTTCCATGCCTTAGTATAGTCCAAATTTATCCTTCATACATCTTAGGGGATAGTATATGTTTTGAAACAACAATGGTTGGAAGCATACCACTACTATTCTTTGCATCTTCATATCCTTGATTCTCATCTTTTAGTTTAGGAGGCTATGGAATTACCCACAACAAATTTAATCTAAATCCTTTTATAACTATTTTGTTGTACCAGTTCTTTGTTTTTTCACCTCCTTCCTTGGTTTATGTAAAAAATGTGCATTCACTTTCAAGAAAGTACGATGAACTAAATTTATCCATATGCATAGAATTTGTCCTAGAGATCATATTCAATAACACTTGAATATACCACTCCAATATACATAGCTTCTATACTATAATCTTCATGAGAAACAAGCGATGATATCTCACCAAGATAACAACCTAAGACTAAGTGTAATATTTGTTCTAATCACTCAGATGACTAAGTTACTAATAATACACATATAGAATCATATAATCATAAGAACGACAAGAGACAAGACTGTTAGATTTTTATCATTTAAGAAATATGATCTAGGATATTATCTGAGAGAGTAACATGCACAACAAAAATCATAAGAGAAAATAGACACAAAATATTTTCCTCAGGGAAACCATAAAGGAGAAAACCCCACAACTTCCTTGGAGATAGAATGAGCACCAATAGCAGTGGTAAAAACCCAAAGATAGAAAAGATGATCTCCACAGATGTTCTCTCTCTCTCACTTGAGAGAGCTTCTCCTCTCTCACTCATGCGCCCCAGTGAGTGAGTGTGTATGTGATAAATAGAGAGGCTCACTCTCTATTTATATTCTTTCGTTCACTTAAAGTCCACTCCAACAAGTCAGCCCCAGTTAACAGTTACTTACCAGGGTTGGCATCTCTATGAGAGTCTAATAACCCTAGTGCCCCACAACTATGGGGACTTTTCCCTCCGAACAAAAAGGAGGGTTAATCTTGACTCAATTGTGGGGACTATTGCCATGACTTACAATGGAGGGTTAACCTCAATGAATTTACATGACTTGTTTACATTATTGAATCTCCCAATCGGAACATCAGGGCATGACATGACTCAATTGCATTATAAATACTTCCAGGATTAAACATCGAGGTGCAATACATAGTATATACAAGTGAATACATTCCGAAGTTATAAAAACATCAACACTCCCTCTTAACTAGGAAGGTATTCTTTCGACACAATTTATCAGCACAAGTCTTTTTCTCTGTATCATCTGGATGATCATCAAGTCATCTTCATCTTCAAGTCATCTTCACCTTCAATTCATCTTCATCGTCAAGTCATATTCATCAAGTATGAATCATCACTGGATCTCAATCATCATCGAGTATGGATCATCACTTGATCCGGAGCATCACTGGATCATCATAAAGTCTAGATCATCACTTGATCTGGATTGTCACTAGATCATCATCAAATCTGGATCATAACTAGATCTAGATCATCATTAAAGTTGGATCATCACTAGATCATCATCAGCATCATTGCTTCCTGTATCTCAATCATCCTTGTCGATCGAATTGACTTTGAATATTGTTTTAACTGGTTTTACCATTTCTAGATGATCAATTTTCCACTGAAATATTTTTCCATGTGTGTACTCATTCTCCAGTCTAAGTCTTGTCGACTATGGCATTTTATTCGATCGAATGTTATTACAAGATGCTTTCAGTGGGTTATGCTTTTGTGTCGAAGTGTGTTGAATAGTCGGTTGTATAAATTTTTTTATTTGTTCAATTGCTTCTACTAATTTTTCATCTTCCGGTATGAATCTGAAATCTTTAATGAAATTTTCCTTAAGTTCCTACCATATGAATTTTTTGCCTCGATATTCTTCCATATTATACCATTTTTTTGGTAAATCATCCAGTGTGCATGGAAACAAGTGTGGCCATGTTTGTTCGTATTTGTACCCAAGTCTTCTCCATTCCCTTTTGCATATAGTTATGTGATTTTCAGGGTTTTTCCCTTGTATGAAGACTGTTATTTGTGTATGTTTAGTTAGCTTCCTCCCACAAAATCTCTCGATGAAGTATGTCAAATTTGTTGCCCATTTCTATAATCTCAACTGATGGGTATCCCACCATCGAGCAACTTGACCTGTACATGTCCCGACCAAGCTTTGTAGTGGACCGTGCTCTCCTAGGTTTTTGGAAACTTGTTCGATATGGAGTACTAGTGACTCTCTTTCTTTATACTAAAGAGGATGTTTATTTTCTGTTTTAATAGGTGCTAACGAAGGGTATTCCCTAATTTTTCTTTCAAATATTTTTGGAATGATGGACACCAAAAATAATTGTCGAGTTTTTTTCTTTGATATAGCTTGGATAGTCGAACATCCAGCTCGTGCTTGAGTTTCATAATTTTCTATCTCCTAATCATATAATTCTGGATCCGAATTATATCTAACTGATTCTTGGTTACCAAAGTGAAGCTTCGCATAGATGTTTAGCTCAATATAGTGTTCGTCATTTTGGATTTTGTAGAGTTGTCAAACGTCGACTTCTTCATCTATTGGTTCAGTCTAGGGTTCACCTTGAGAGGGATGGATAGGGACAATAATTTTTTTGTCCATTTCCTTTGAGTTGTATCCTCTCTTTATCTAACTGGATTGATGCTTTCATCTTTCAACCCCATGGTTGGCGCACCAAGGCTGGGAAAGAAATGTATCCTTCTTTTGGGTTGATGATTTCAAAATCAACTTTCATAGAAATTCCCTTGATGGTTGTGTCAACGTTCCACCATACACCGATAAGTTCAATCAGGCCTTGGTCTGCTAATTTGAGATATATGCTTGATTCGTTTAGTTGAGTTTTGTTTAGTTGTTCCCATGTATCCCTTGTCATGTTGTTTGCTCGAATCCAAAGTCTAGCACAACTTGTCGAATGTGATATCCATCGATTTCCAGGTAGACAAGTGGGTCGGCATCACTCTTATCTTTCTGATTAAGGCTGCAAATATTTTTAATTTGTTTCTCCATGCTATGCTTGTTCTTAATATTATATAACAAATCAATGAACTGTGCTACTGATTTGTCATTATGTATTAAGTTAAGTAATTCTTGTGAGACATATTGTTGACTGTTATTGATCTATTCTTACCAGGCAAATTCTTGGAACACGTTTGGTGCATCATTGTACAATTGTTTTTTCTTTATGGGGTTAGGATAATCATCTTTGTTTTTTATTTTACTTATGCGTGGATCATCATTGCCAGTATTTATTCCTTGTCCAGTGACTATAGTAAATTCTTAGTAGGGGTTATATCACATTTCTTAACACATAACAAGAGACTTACATTTTTATTCTTATTAATTTTGTCAAGTATAGTGGGACAATCCACTAGTGAGTGATCACCCACTCCACAAATAGTACAAAATTTCAGGTCGGTCCGATTTTATACAAATAGTTTGTGTATTGGTAGCCTTATTTATAGCATGTAAAAAACTGAATGGGTCGTTGTGTTCTATTGTCCTTATTTCCATTGAATCGGCCTCGACCTCCAAATCCTCCATGATGATTTTCATAATAGTGCTTGTATCTTCGACCTTCATAGCGTTGGTTAATTTGTTCATTTTGTTCATTGTTCATCATGATATTATCATTGTTCTGAGCAATAGTGTTCATCTGGTAGACTGCATGGTAATTTTGTCGATTCTTTAGGTTCAAATGGCAGTCGATTGTCGCATGTTGGTTTACTTCACATATCACACACCATCAATATTTTCTATTTTTCATATTGTAAGGGTAGTCCTTCATCATGTGTGAACCATGTTCTTGGAAAATGTCACAAAAACATTTCATTTGAACAAAATGGACATCATGTCGATTCGCTTCTTGTCGACAGCTGTCTTTGGTATGTCTAACCATTGAGTCGGTTGCGCACTAGATGTCCTGACCTTTGAGCTTCAGTTCTCTTAATTATTTTTCCATGATCTCCAACTGATCCTCGATTCAATTGTTGATAGGATGTGTTGGATAGTTGTTAACACCCAAAAAGGGTTCACTACCTCATCTACCCCATTACATGGCTCATTTGTCCATTTTCCTACCATATTTCCATCAAAAAACCCATAAAACCATCTAAAAAGCCTCCAAAAGGCTTAAAATGCTTCCAAAAGGCCATAAAACCCTCTTTTTCTCCAAAAATATCCAAAATTCCTCCAAAAAAGCAAAAATCTCCAAAAAGGAAGAAAAATATAAAATAATGAGGAAAAGGAGGAAAAAACCCTAAATAACTGAAACCCTAAACAGCTAAAACCCTAACCCTAAACTGGCACTCCACCACTATAAATAAGTGATGGAGACCCCTTATTTCATATCCACAATCACAAGTATCCTGCCTCTGCCAAAATTGCTCTTGAAACCCTAGCTCACCCTTGAGCTACTTTCACCATGAGAGCCCCTTTTGGCCCATTTCCACCATTGGAGAAAGAGAAGGAGCAGCTGGAGCTCGGAGCAACCTCTCGGATTAGTGCAACGGGCTTCACCAACCTCCACATTGGAGGTCAGATCAATAAAAAATCATTCTTTACTTTTTGCTGTTTTGCTTCATGAACATGTTTAGAATAATTTTCATTACTGTTTAGCATCTTTTATTTCACATATTATTGAACTGCTACTAAGGAATCCATTCTCGTTAGTAGGTGCTCATTCGCACAAGCTAGGGGTAAAACCCTAGCAACAGTTTTGGCGACTCTGCTGGTTTTTATTTTATTTTATTTTCCATTTTGTCCTTTCGGCTGTCGTTTTCGGCCGTCGTAAACCGCGGTTTTTTCCTTCACAGTCGCGTTCCGATTGCGCCTTTCCAGCCCTTAGCTGCGACTAGACCGCGTCCTTTTCAGCTTGTTTTCTGCGGTCCAACCGCACCTGTCGGCCATTTTCCTGCGTCCTGGACGCGCCTTTGAGCCCCTTCACTGCGACCCGACCGCACCTGTCTGCCCTTTTCCCGTGACCCGACTGCGTATTTTTCCCTCAAACCCGCGGTCTGCCCTCCTGTTTTAGCCTCAAACCCGCGGTCCGCCTGCCTATTTTTGCCTCAAACCTGCGGTCTGCCCGCATGTTTTCGCCACAAACCCGTGGTCTTCTTTCTGCTGCAATCATTTCTGCATCTACATAGCCATCTGTTCTACCTACAGCCCTCCTCCCCTATAGCCTTTTCTGCACCATTATTTCTGTTACCTTTTTACAGCATTGTTTTTAAAATTTCAGCATTCTTATTTCAGAAAATTTTGCATGTTTAAATTTTGACTTAAATATTACTATTAGCTCAATATTACTGGTTAGTTCATCACCTCACGAGCACACACTATGTCACCTAATTCAAGTGAGACTTAAAAACTACTTAACTCAACCAACATTCTAACCCCACTTGGGGAACATAAAAGAATTTTTGTAGTTAGGTAGGATCGGGGGGATAGGCTTCCAAAAACACCCCTCGGTTACTTACACTTGAGACATAGTTGTTGTCCCATTAGGGAACCAAAATCCCCTAGTATTTTTTGACACGGTCACAACTGGTTTATCAGAGGGCCTCTCCCTTAGGAGGGTTGAAGTCATGAGATTGGTTTCGGAGGTCTGAGTAGAATACCGAACTCCATTCAGTAACTGAAGGGCTACCTTTCGCAGTTCTCGGGATATCCCTATATTGGGGTATTGCGGTAAAAGGACCAAGCGGCAGATTTACCTTTCTGGACATGTCATGAACGGGGTATCTTAGTTACCATTCTTCTAGTATTTGACTACCCGGTGTCCCTCCCGGTAGGGGGATACCTTAGCCACTTGGCTTCCCTATTCATATTGTCTGACTTGGATTTCATCACCTTGCAGAGGATATGTCTAGTTGAGTCATAATACTTCTAGTTAGGTGTTTGCATGCTCCCTTACCTCCTTTTGGTTTAGTGAGTCCACCGCTTTTTATTTTTAGAAAACCTACTGTTTTTTGGTATTCTGACCATTTCTGTTGACACTCCGCCTATTGTAGCACGCAGTTACAGTGGGTGTTTTGAGTGGGTTGTTGGCCTGAGTGCCCTATTTTTTGAGCTCTCCTTCTGCACACTCGGTTGCATTAGAGTTTTTGAGATGTTTTGTAGTTACCTCAACCTACAGAGATTTGACTCCATTTGTCACCATTGAGTCCCTGAGACATTATCGGCGCCTCAGAGGTGAGCCCCCACAGCATGGTTCACTTGACACCACCCGTCATCGACACAGGTCATCATCCCTTGATACCACTCATCATAGATCTCAAGCCTTGTCACTTGACTCCACTCGTCAGCGGCATAGAACTCCATCACCAGATATTGACGCCCCTTATTTTACCTCCGATTCTGAGCCAGACTCCGAGAACCCCCTTTACACTGCCCCTACTAGCCCCATGGCTAGCGTGACTCCCACTCCCATCTTGGTAGGGACCATTGGTGGCACATCCACCATGACACCAGTTACCACACCTACTTTGGGTATGCCCTCCAAGGGGGCCCCCTCTACTGTTCCCCTCACAGCACCGATTCCCGCAACGGGAATACCTATCCCCACTCCATTAGTGACCCATACTACCCATGGTGGTGCAGGACCGTCCTATACCACCTTAGTTCCCCCACTTGGGGGAAACCTCCCTCACATGACCCCTCCACTTGGGGGCATCGGCCCCAACTTGGTCCAACCCACTACCGTGTCACATCCTTCATCTAGTTTTCCATTTATGGCTAGCCTCAACCTGCCTGACCTAGCCAGATTAACCAACAACCCCATCCGACACGACCCTGCGTGCCCTCACATACCCACCAAGCTCCCCTCTGACATCCCTAAGTTCGAGGGCAAGGCAGGTGAGGACCCACAGAACCATATCATGTCTTTCCATCTATGGTGTTCCTCCAACTCCATAGTAGACGACTCTATTCGCCTCCGTTTATTATAGTGCACTTTCACTGGCTCTGCTGCCAAGTGGTATATCGAACAACCCCATGGAACCCATGCCACCTTTACTTCCCTTGCCTCGACCTTCCTGTAGTTCTTCTAGTTACCTGTCCGCTATGACGCAGGCGTTGAGATCCTACTATCATGCAGACAAAACACGGCTACCCACATCACGGACCACATTCATGAATGGCGTCGATGCTGTAGTTTATGCAAGATCAAGTTAGACGACCGGATCTTCCTAGATTGGTTACTCAAATCCCTCCTTCCTATCATTGCTAAGGATGTGGCATCCGAAAGACCCCAGTCTGAAGAAGAGGCTATCCTTAAAGCCCAACATTTCGATCTCATTTACGCCCAGTCGGGTTATCTTTATACCATAATACCTGACGCCCCTCATGGCGATTCCTCCCAGCACGATGCGCTGGGGGCATCCCACGCTGCCGACGGCATCATTGGCCATGTCTCTTCTCAGTCTCAACCATTTTCCATAGCACATCCTACCCCTGGCCCTAACCTTTCGCGGGCTACCTCACAGTCTGGAGCAACCAACCCGTATGCTCCCATGAGACATCACCACCATTCCCATGGACCCTCATGTCCACCTCAGTGTTTCGGTCATATCACTCCCGCTTACGCCCCCCCGGTCGCACCTCAGCCCTACTATCACCAGCAGGCTGCACCAGCTCCTGCACCGTCACAAGCCCAACCTCATTATTACCCACCACAGGCAGCCCATGCGGCAAACCCACAACTCGCTCCACAGCACTATCAGCAACCCCCTCAGGTTGCTGCACCTACGCAGCCTCCACCTACATATCATCCACTGCATCCTGCTCCAGCCCCTGCGCAACCTTAGAATCCACCTGCTGTCCAAGGGCAAGTTTACGCTCAACAAAACCCGCAGCAAAACCAGAACAACCAACGCAACCAGGGCCAACAAAACCGCGGTAGAGGCTGAAATCGTGGGAACAACCAACCTACCAACCAAGCTGGTCAATCCCATAATCCCCCTGATAATAATGCGGCCCCTGCAAACCAAAACCCTGATCGCCCGCCCAAGCAGGCTAAAAACCCCAATTTGCAAACAAACTATCCTTGTTCTATTTGCGGGGTCTATGGCCACTACACACATTTTTTCCCCCACATGGAGCGCGTTCGGCAACTTTGGGTTGAAGGTGCCCGCCACCAAGGGCAAGCGGCTCCTCAAGCACCACCCAACCCCCCACAACCTCAGCAGACACCTTTGGTGCTGCAAAACCCCTTACCAACCCAAGGCGTAGTGAACACCCAACCATATGGCTCCACCTCTGAAGCCATATGTACCCTGTCCCATAATACGCGAACTCCTACTAATAAACCACCCTTGTTGCATAAACCCCCTTTGGTACCTAGTCACATTGGTGCTACACCCATCCATACCATTCCTTTCCTCTTTCCTCCCTCAGGAGTAGTTAGCGCCCCAGTCATGGCTACCCTCAACCTCCCTGGGTTAACCTTAGGATTACCCATTTGGTATCTTTCGCCTCCCGTTCCCCCACCAACACTAGATGTCGTCCTGCAACCGGTGCAACCCATTGTCACTACTAGTCAACCACCTCTCGGTTTCGCTACCTCGTCATCCTTCGCAAACCCCCCCCCTCTTACCAAACCCACTGGGGGCAGAGGCCCCCAACCTTACACTGCTGTCCCACCTCCTAAGACAGTAAAAAACCCCCCTATGTTTCGTGCTCCTCCCAAATGCGCGCTGTGCGATGAGTTGGGCCATGCGACTCACCTATGTCCTCAGTTACCGGCGTTACAGGAATACATGCAAATGCTTGACGACGATCCCACTATCCTGGTTGTCCATCTAGATTCAACCCCTAAGCCTCGTGACAAATCCCTGAGCACTAACCACTCCTGTGCCCTATGCGGTGTTTACGGGCATTACTCACATCATCGTCCCGATCTCCCCGAGTACAGAGTAGCTCTCTTTGAGATGAACAATCTGGATCTTGAGACGTCACCACTCACCATTGAGGAAATCCACCCCCCGGTCTCTTCCTCTTCCGAAGAGGTTAATACCATATATATGATCTCTTCCATCACTACTCCCTTGTCAATCGACTTGACGACACAAACATTCCGTACTAATGAGGAGATTCTCAAGGCTCTCACTTCCCCAGATTATCCCTAGGATGACATGCACCATCGTTCCTACTTCCTCCCAGCGGTATCCTTCTCTAACACTGCTACCCAATTTGCCGTTGAATCCAAAGACTTACTTCCCCACAAAATCGACTGGTTCAAGGACCCTATTCCTACTCCTGACGCCTTCGAAGAGGGTAACATGGCCAACATCTCACCTGTCATCCAAATTGATATCGCGGCCCTAGGAAGCACCCCCGAACTCATCACTTTATGAGCCTCTTGCAGTGAACAAGAGATTGAGGAATACAAAAAACTCTTCTGAGAATTCCATGATGTCTTTGCCTGGTCCTATACCGAAATTCCCGGTCTTGACCCTGCCATTATAGAGCACCACATCGACACATGGCCTGATGTACCCCCCGTTCGTTAGAAACAGCGTCCCACTAACTATTTATAGCACGTTGACCTTTTTCTTGTTTTGGCCATTCTGAACCCATACGGAGTCCGTTCTCCGAACCGTTTCCACCATTGGAATCAGCACGACGAGACCATCACGATGGTCGCCTCGTTGCATTATTTTTTCTACATCATTTTTTGCCCATTTTTTAGACACCGCTAGTCGCCTCGGTTTGCGTGCCACTTCGGTTGCTCTCCATTTTTAACACTTTTTATATCGCTGGATTCATTTTTCTGAGCTCATGATGATGCTTGAGATCATTTCTCGCTCTCACTTGGTACAATTTCAACATTGCGTCCCTACACCTTGCCGCATCGATTTGCGCACCACATCAGCCGTCATCAGATTATTTCACACTTTTTACATGAGCCATCCACTCCTGTCATACAGCAAATGTTTCATTACTTTGCCACCATTCGTTCACCCCGCAAGGATGCCCACCAGTGTTCCCCCTCACCCTCAGTCCTGGTCATCATAAATGTTCCTTGATTGAACACTTCCTCCTTGCCTGGCCATTAATTCAGAGTCTTCTTATTGCTTTTAGACTCCTTAAAATTGAAAGCAACCACGAGCATGTACTATCCTGGTCTTGTAAAATCCACACGACAGTACCATTCTATTACTTCAGAGTCTTCTTATTTGCTTTCAGACTCCTTAAAATTGAAAGCAACCACGAGCATGAACTGTCCTAGGCTCGTAAAATCCACACGACAGTACCATTTTATATCCACACTTCTTCTAGTTCCCTAACCCATGAAGAAGTCCCCCCGCGCCTCTTGGCGCTATGATCGATCCTCTCGGCAGCACCCCCAATCAGGTTGCCTTTGTTTAGAGTATTCTGCAATCTCCTACCATTTTACCACAGCTTGAGTCTCCCTCAGCCCATTCACCCTCGGATCCCATACTGCTATGATCCCTTTACCACCAGTTAGTCTCATATGCTGCCCGATCATCCCCGCCATCATACTCTGAACAAAGGAAGTTTGAGTCCACCCACTCTACTTGCCCA
>LPNX011018793.1:102102-127240 GCA_001517045.1 Pseudotsuga menziesii
AGTGGATAGACCTAGAGGCCCCTGCGCCTTGGACCCATCACCATCTGTGGTGAGTGCCTACGGACCATTTTGGGAGGAGTCATCATTGCCTCTCCGAATAGTTGTTTCTCACATGCTCGACTTCAGCACCTTAATCGTATCGTTGAGAATCGTAAAGGATATATATCCTTTCCATTATGTGTCGAAGACCCTAGATTTCCCCCGACTCTAGCACATTGGTGAGTCACTTCGGAACGGCCAGTTATATGTCCCCGTGGATGTCTGGGCTGCGTTGGCGATTGTATTCGGAAGCCATCTAGTTCCATGCTTTCTTGAGTACCCAGTTCAGTTCCAGATCAGTGTACCATTGCAAGTATGACCGTTGTCACTTTGATCCAGCAGCTCATTAGTTCCTTTGGAACCACATTCAGTAGCACTGCTGTCATTCCAGTGCATTAGTTGTTCAGCTCAGACATGGTCAGCCTAGCAGTATGTTCCAGATTTGTGTCCCTTCTGGACCCTTATGATATACACAGTGTATTTCTATGTATCCTATAGGTCCCTCTTTTCGGGCCTCACAGTTATTTTTATGTATCTTGATACGAGCATGGGTATGCCCGCCTCGTCCAGATTATCAGATGATTCCTCATTCATTATTGAGGTTATGTACTTTTCAGTCCTTGCAGTTGGTTCGAGATCGTTGTTTCGGACTTCAGTTGGTTCCTTCTCTTCTCCACACCCCAGGAAAAATTAATATGACTTATGATGTCCATCGGCCATACGATGAGCTCCTGCCCTCGCACATCAGGGGGCAATCTGTTAACACCCAAAAAGGGTTCACTACCTCATCTACCCCATTACATGGCTCATTTGTCCATTTTCCTACCATATTTCCATCAAAAAACCCATAAAACCATCTAAAAAGCCTCCAAAAGGCTTAAAATGCCTCCAAAAGGCCATAAAACCCTCTTTTCCTCCAAAAAATATCCAAAATTCCTCCAAAAAAGCAAAAAATCTCCAAAAAGGAAGAAAAAATATAAAATAATGAGGAAAAGGAGGAAAAAACCCTAAACAACTGAAACCCTAAACAGCAAACCCTAACCCTAAACCGGCACTCCACCACTATAAATAAGTGATGGAGACCCCTTATTTCAAATCCACAATCACAAGTATCCTGCCTCTGCCAAAATTGCTCTTGAAACCCTAGCTCACATTTGAGCTACGCTCACCGTGAGAGCCCCTTTTGGCCCATTTCCACCATTGGAGAAAGAGAAGGAGCAGCTGGAGCTCGGAGCAACCTCTCGGATCAGCGCAACGGGCTTCACCAACCTCCACATTGGAGGTCAGATCAATAAAAAATTATTCTTTACTTCTTGTTGTTTTGCTTCATGAACCTGTTTAGATTAATTTTCATTACTGTTTAGCATCTTTTATTTCACATATTATTGAACTGCTACTAAGGAATCCATTCTCCTTAGTAGGTTCTCATTCGCACAAGCTAGGGGTAAAACCCTAGCTACAATAGTCATAGTCCATATTGACCTACAATGCTTTCATCAACGCTTCTTCATATGATTTGAATGTGTACAGACTGATATGTCTTTGGATCTTCTATACAAGTCTTGCAAGAAACCATTGAATTAAAATTTGTTCATCAATGTTATAGTCTAATTGGCTCAATAGGTCCTTCCATCACTTGTCATAATGCCAAATGGTTTATGTGGGTTTCTGAACAATTGTTTTCATCTTTTTCTTTGCCTGATGTTTTGCATCTGGTGTTTTGAAGAAGGATAGGAAGTATTGTTTAATTTCTATCTTGGTCACGTTAGGTGTTTTCTCGGTATATGTCATATAGCAAGTTAGTTCCCTCTTCCATAAGGCACTAGTGAATTGCGCCATTTGTTTGTATTCACTAGTTATAGTATTAGCCTCCCATGTCGATTCACATACGAACTAGTGTTGTATGGGATCCTCATCACCCTCATAGAGGGGGATGTGTGTTGTGCCATGCCCCATGTCATTGGCATTGGCATCTGATTCAGGCAGTGGTGGTGGGGGTGGTGGGATATTTTCTGTAGTTCTATGTTGATCTAGCTTTTATAGAACTCTCATTCCCATCAAAATTTTTATTTGTCGATTTCTCCTCAACAAGTAGTTGGATAAGCTCAACTTCTTCTGTTAGGTCCAAGATTTTTTTTGTAGCTAATATATTCTCCTGCGTGGATCCAACTATTATGTATTTCCTAAAGTTGTGTCTGGTAGGGGGGTTCTTCTTCATTGCTTTGGTAAAGTAGGTTGATACTTCGGTTGGACAGGTACGGTTAGAATGTGACCCAATTTTCTTCCTCAATTCGATGAATTACCAAATGATCGACTTCATTTCCTTCACCATCCAGTCGACTCTATAGATCAAAATCACCAACTCATAGCCTTAGGTCCTCTTTGATAATTGTCTACACATGGGAACTCAAATTCAGATTAACTGGAGATAGAGGTCTTACTTCCTAGGGTATCTCAATATGGAGAGCTTCACGCTGCTCTATCCACATATATTCTTCTATTGCTGACACTTATTGATTTACGCCCTCTTCCTGTCGGTCATGACCTGACTCTAGTGGATGTATTTCATGTCCAGTCACCCTAGTATTCATTCTTCTCTATAGCGCAATGGATTTCTCTCTTCATTCCTCCCTTCTCTTCTGCCTCTTATATCTTTCTATTTTCTTCAAATCCAAATTGTTTTTGTGATTCACTGTCTGAATTATTTCTTTCTTGGCTCGACTTTTCATTACTGGTGTCTCTTTTTAATGTCGACTAGAATCCTTCTACTCCACCTCAACATATGACCAGCTACCCCCGCATAGCATACCCGATGCTTTAGTAAGCCTAGATAGTTCTGTCTATTTGTTTAATAAGTATTCCCACTCTCTTTCAGAAATGGAATTCTCCCACACTTTCTGCTTCTTTGCCCAGTTGGTATTTGGTGGCGGTTCGATCAGTGATGGACAAAGTTTGAAAATATTCCCTACTCCTCTGTCGATTCGAATTCTAAACAAAAGGGTCGGTAGTGAGCAAAGGAATTTCTCAGTAAATTCGGTATAGAACCTTTTTTCGATCAAAACTCTCTCTTCCACTGCATGTTCTTGGAAGAACTCGTCTGTGATTTTCTCAAACCACTTTAGCAGGTTTGTTCATCCTCCTCTTATTAGTTTCTAGAGAAACGCTTATTCCTTAGTGTCTACTAGCTTTTTCATCCAATAATTTCTTCAGAAACTGAGGCACTGACTCTACAAAATTTTCATGTGTTTCAGTGAAGAATTTCTCCTTCGCCTAAGACATATTCAGCTTGTTTCTTCTAGCTTAATTCTACAAGTAGTTTGTGATCTTATGCTCCCACTAGTATTTAATATCTTGCTCTGAGATCATCTGCTAATGTTCATTTCATCTGTGCGTGTACTACCAGCAATGGAACCAATGTTGTAATCACACAGATCACTAAGTTACCAATAATACACATATAGAATCATATAATCATAATAGATACAAGAGACAAGATATTAGGTAGAATAACAACTTTATATTACATGAAACACATAAGGGTTCATACAAACATAAAACTGAACCAAGTTCATATCTGGCTCAACAACCTATTATATATGATTTACAAAACAATTATGAATAACTACTTGTTGGTTCAGTCAACCGACATGACCTTTGGAGGCCAACCTAATCTCTAAATAGGCGGCTAACTAGTCTAGTCGGCTCATCGACTAGCTCCTCCAACAATATTCTACTATTCACATACTAGGTGTAATATGATAATATTAAATGCTGTGATGAATGAGTTCTTTTTTGGTGTTTTGAATAAATTTACAGCTTCATAAGCTAAAAATTGATAGAATAGCTTATATGCTAGTTCTCCTTACTAATTTGCTTAATTTCTGTGAAAACTGCTTAGTCACTCTCACTAGGAAACTCTATTTAATTTGATGGAGTTGGCATCATAGGCATATAGTTTTCAATGAGTTCAAGGTAATAATATGCTCAGATAAGACCCTAATTTCAGTTTCAAATAAATTATATTACTTTTCACATGTATGGCAGAGGGTTTTCTTACTATTTTATTTTTGTTATTGCTAGTGCAAAAGCAGTTATGTTTGCAAGAAAATCACATACTAGTGAAATGGGGAAAATAAGGGATTTGCATTTGACACACTTCATTCACATGGAAAAAATTCTTGCTACATTAGTCCCTTCTAGTAGCCAAAGAGTATAATGACATAAAATATACTTCTTTGACCATGTATTTGTAACTTAGATCCATGTGTACTTTTGCAACAAAATTCTCCATTAATCCAGAAGCTATTACTCAAGAAGCTATATAATTCTAGAAAGGAAATCTATAAGTGGATATTGACTAGATTCATGATACACCTGTTTAATGGCATATAGAAGATAATGTATTACCATGTTGTGTGGGGTAGTATAGTGAGCACACAAACTTATCTAACAAAGAGATTTAGACCATATAACTAGTATTTTTTTAAATTATAGATCATGGTCGGATATCCAACAGGCCATCCCACGATATCCGATGAGTATGCCATACAACTGACTACAACCCTCGTTGGTTTTTCTCTTTTGAGAAGTATGGAAGTGATGGGTTTCCAACATGGCTATGGGATCTTGGCATCCTTTGGAATACCAACTTGTGCCAAATGATCAAGATGGAAAGTGGAATGTTGCATAATCCATGGGATCCAAGAATTACATGGAGTGATATATTTTTCCTAATGGTATGTGTGTTTCGGAGAATGCAACATATTCAGTGGGATGTAGGAGGGAAAGATAGCCTTGATTTCCATAATTTCATCCATAAGAAGAAATGGTTTGATTTCCTACATGGAAAATCATATGGTGTATGGACTCAATACTCGCCTTCTTGGTGGTTTTGGATTATTCATGATGCTCTTAGTGGAGCCTACTAACCATAGTAGAGGAGGGAGTAAGAGACACTTCCTCGATCTGATATTTGTTTCAGACCCTAGGATCATATTTGGTCTCAACTATTTCAGATGGAAGATTCATGTATAAATATGTGGGATAGAGACACCTTTAAAGATGGAATATATTTATAATGTTAAGTATTCTCCCAAAATTTATCTTCACTTTGGCCATCATCATCAGATTCTCTTGAAATATTTCTTTTTGCAAGAAACATCTCCTTGTTGCCATTATGACCATTCTGGATTTTTATGCATGACAATTTGCTTGGCTTGTGCACTTGTGGATTCACCATTTTACATGAGAGGAACACATATGAAAATGTTTGGTAATATTGAGTGGATTCTCTTTGATTACATTTTGGTTCATGGTAGGATATTGAAATAATTGCACCCTTGGTTTGAAATCTATGTCATGAGTTTGAGTAGAGTAATCATTGCATATCAATTTATTGAACTTGAAGTTGGAAGGATATAGATATTGCGTTTTGGTCCTAGGATTGAAAATGATAAGGGTGATGCACCATGTAGAGATTAATTTCACTCATAACATATATGAATTTCCAAGGAAATCAGAGAATTTTTCCATGGGATGAGGAATATGGGAGAGTTTATAAAGGAATGAATAAGGTAATAAAAACTTGTTCAATGTGTTCCATGCCTCATTTTGATCCAACACTTGTTATTAGATATCTATGTAAATAACTCAACGATGATGGGTTTCATTATGGAAATGGTTGTATCCCATTCCAACAATATGAAATAGGTCATATTCATTTTCTACTCTCTCTACAACTGTTAGAAAAACAATGGGTAAATAAAAATTGTCAAAGTCTTGATTTGATGATTTTCACTATTGTTTTGGTGTTGATAGTAGTGTTTCAGGAAATATCATTAAAAAATACCTGATGTATAACCCATATATTTTTTTTCTTAGGAATGGAATTTTATTGATGCATGATTATTTCCATGCTAAGTGTTTATGCATGTTTTGTTCAAGTTCAATCCAAACCTTACAGCTAGATATGGATTATTTTGAAAACAAGATCATTCATGAGTTCATGGTAAAAATGGAAATTGAAATATTTCCAAGGGAGTAATATTTTAAGGAAATGAATTTCAAATGGTTTATGCAGCATCTTACAAAACTTTATGTAAAGTGTCCAAATGTTCCATTATTCGTATTTTCCCTTGCTCGAGGACAAGTAAGTTTTGGGAGGGGAGGACTGTCATGTCCCCATTTTTGTGACACATAGATCATCCTATTGGATATTTATTCCTTGTGGTATTAGAAGTAAAATAAATTAAGTTCTTGGGATCAAATGCTGAAAACCAGACAATTAATTAGATAGAAGTCGATATATCTCCTAATGTTTGAAATGAACTTAAGTTAAATTTATTTTCCATGAATAACTTTATTGTCGATAAAATAAATGAGGATAATAGATAATAAGGGTGCATAACAAGATAAGGTTTGACCAAAGGAAACTTGCAAAATAATAAATAAAGGAGAAACCATCTTATCTTGCAAAAGAAGAAACAAAGGCGAAAGCACCTTAAATATAGAAAGTAAGAAAAAAAAGAAATAGGATAAATCCGTGAAAGTTGGAATAAAAAAAAAGTAGAATAAGAGAAAGTAGGCCAAAGAAAAAAAATAGGAAAAAGAATGATAATCCAAAAAAACAGGAAAATATAGGATAAGGAAATAAAGAAGGATAGAAAAGAAAAAGAAGGGAAACCAAAATCATGAAATCAAAGCAAAAAGAAAATCTCATAAAGCAAAAGATTTCTAATATTACTCATGCGGGAAAAATTGGTCAAGGTAGATTGGAAACTAAGAAACATTATCTGTCACGTCCCCAACCCTATGACCGACGAAGAGGACATGACTCAACATGCTACTACTGTCAAATGGGAATAATAGCCCCATGAACATAAAAACATAAACATGCATTGGGTTAAAACATAACAGATGCATAAATTATTAACATGCAGTAAACATGAATATACATGGATGCATAGTGAATTATATAGCGAAAGAAAAACTCATTCGCTCAAACATTCAAACATTCGACATGCTCATTTTAATTCATAAAAGAAATAGTTTGCAGAGATTAATCACACTTAGAATAAAAGTAAATACTTACATTGTAATTGCATTGTCCCGCAACTAGCTATGACGCTGCAACGTTCCACCCAACCATAGGCCAGTGTGCTCATAAATATCTTAGCACCACTGCCACCCCCAAGCTGGTCATGATTCCAAAAGGAACTAAGGAACAACATTATCCTACACAAAGCCGAATACATATCAAACCCAACCAAGCAAAAATACATTTGGGTTCATCATGATACTAGGGAAACAAGACAATGGCATAAGGGTTCCTTGGACTTACTCAGCCAAGCCATCAATCGTACCCAAAACACTGTCATACTGTATAACAAATGGGTCCCTTGGACTTACTCAGCCAAGAAAACACTTTGCATCAAACACATAGTCAACCAATTAATTAAAGCACCACCACACACAACTACTATATATGAGAAAAATGTTTATGGGAAACTGAAATGAAATGGATGAGGGGAAAAACACCCTAGAACATTAAATATGATTTTAGGAAACATTCTTGTGTAGATTTGGCCACCACAAACCCCCATATCGAAATATGATCTCAGAAAACATCTTTGAGCATTGCTGGGGAAACAATGACCATCATTCACACCCAAAATAGTAGATCTTGGTTCCCTAACCACTGAGAATCACAAAAAGGAATTTATGGGCATGGAACAATGAGAAAAACATCAGGAAATCATGGGGAAAATTCCCAACAAGCTCAACTACCAGAGGAAGACCAAAAACAACTTCTTGAAACCCCCAAAACATGAATCACTATTGCACATTCATTGAACAAAACAAAAATAGGATTTCCCAGCTACAACAATGAGGAAAACCACAACAAAAATTCCAGGGAGGATCCCATCCACTGAGCATTACCCAAATCAAATTCCTAGCCATGGAAAAAATGAAGAAAACCACAAAAATGTGAGGGAGAATGCCCCAGCTATCTCCAGTTGCATGAGAAAGCAAACACATGGGTGAATAATGGCTTTGGAAGGAATTTCCTAGCATTTATTTGCCCAAGAATCCAAAAAAAATGTTTTCCAAAAAATGGGTAACTCCCCATATTCGAATTTGACCCCCATACCTTTCCCATCCCAAGGCAATAACTTCCTTCACCAATTTTAGATGATTGGGCATAAAAGACAAAAAGGGTGGTTGACAACTTGATGGGTTTTCCCTTTGACATTTGGCCTTTTTCCCATAGGATCAAAGGTTTGAATACTCCCCCCTCCCTATTCCTTTTGAAACCATTCCCCCATCTCTTTAACGTTGTGATGCATAGCTAGTCATGGTATTTTATTAATGTAGCATTTTACATGGTGTCTCAGACACATTGCGCTTGGCTGGCACATAAACCATTGATATCGATTTTAATCGTCGATACACAAGACACTAAATCCATGGTGGGGCATTTGTCTTGAGCTTCACACCATGATTTAATACAATATTTACATCATATGCAATTTAATACCATGGGGTCAAAACCGGTTTGTTACATTATCTATAAAATAATGTTGGTGCATCACTTTCACATCTTCTAATAGTTTGTGAATTGAATTAAGAGCGTTGTCCTTCTCTGACATCGGAAATGTGGCCTTAGTTCAAGCTGGGAGAAGTGGCCATGTTTTTGAGAGGATGATGTAATTCATCCATTGTCATAGATATTTAGTGTAAGTTTTGAATGAGTCACCAATCAAGTTTGAATCTCAGAAGAATACAATTCAAGCCATAGATCGAATCGTCCTATTCTTCTTCTTAATTCTTAATATTCTCAATTCTATGTAGAAGTCAAACATATGATGTAATAACAAATACTTAGGGAATACCATAATATTTTATATATTATTATGAAATATTTATTTAATTTCTGATTTTCTATCACTAAATGAGTTGGTATTTCTATATTTGTTTCCAATACCCTTCCTAGATTTACATAGAAATTGACCAAACTTCAATAAAATCTCAATAAATGAATTTATGCAAAATTAATTCGAATGATTTATGTTCATGGAGTTATTTAATATCGCAATGATCATAACACGTGTCTCATATTTTTAAAATTTGATGTCATTTGAGGTCATTTCGAAGGTCCTGAATTTAGACTACTTAAGTTGCCCTAGAGTGACCCTAGCAAGAATTTTCCTCCTAAACTCTGCTAAACCATTCCTAAATAATACTTTCAACCTAATACAATATCAAGGATCTAGTTTTCATATGTTGGGGTTCATAGGATCTTAGAATTGGAATTTATCCTCACTAATGTTAGAATAATCAACCCATAGTTAGCCATATTTGACATTAATTAATCATTTTTGTCTTATTCCTAGATTCCTCTCTATGCTAGTTGGATTCCACATGCACCTAGAAGTCAATACTTGATAAACTAGGTCATGGACCGCTTTGGAATCATTCTGGAAACTATTTTAGAAAGTCTACTTTTATTCCTAGTTCCTAAAAGCACAGTTCTTCTTTTTCTGAAGGCTTCCTTGCTTTACAGTAGTTTTAGGGCATAAAGGAAAAGCTAGTCTAGGAGAACTTGCCTTGCTTTTTTCCCACATTGTCCTCCCTCAGTTTCTCCAAAAAAAAGAATGAATGATTTTTCTTTCCATAACTTATCAGCTTTCCCACTTGCTTTATCCTATTCGTGAGCATCTTCATATATTTGGAAAGATTTTCTTTCACCTAAGGGGGGTTTTACTAGATTTAGTAAGCCTACTTTTTGACAAATTCGAATAGAAACCTAGTGCTTTTGAATATATAGTGTAATTATATATTTGAGAAACCTATTGCTTCATATGGTTGGGTAGTGTACACTTATTCAATACAGTATTAAGTTATGCTCCAATTCCAGTCTCCTTTTGTGTGAATTTTGCATGTTTGATTAGCAATTTTGTGAGTGTAATTGATCTATCACTTGGGTTCAATTTCCACATGGTATGATATCCTTTGTACATCAATTTCTATCCTTCCAAATTGTTATTACAGGATCGACATCACTGAATGGGAGCACATTCTGTTGACTGAAGAGCACAGGAAGTGAGTTATGGACCAATCTCAAAGGATCATCTTGACTCCATTCAATTTCTTCAAATGGAAAGCTGAGATGGAGATATTGTTGAGAGATAAAGGTCTCTATATGGTTACCATGGCTACCAAGGCAAAGCCCAATCCAGTTGTAGAGAAAATCAAATCGAACAATAAGAGGGATGAGGCCTATGGTGTTTTTTGTTTGAGCATTTCAAGAGACCTCCTCTTTCATCTTGATTGATTGACATATCCTAATTAGGCATGGGAGAAGCTTGAAAATATTTCTGGAAATATAGATGAGATGAAAGGACATCAAATCAAGAATGGATTGATCTCCTTGAGTCCCGGTAGCTTCAAATCATTGCAACTCTACTTTACCAAGTTTAGGGCCCTTGTTTTGCAGTTAAAACAATGTGGGATCGAAAAGAAGGAATGGAAACTAGTCTTAACCATACTCTCTAAGCTTGGTCCTGAATATTAATTATTTTTTTTGACCTTCCATGCCATTGAATTGACAACTTGAACCTGGAAGATGCCTAAGATTGCTAAGTTCATGGAATCCCTCACCCATGAGCAAGATAAATTGGTGATGATGGTCACCATCAAATCTTTCAAAGACCAAGCTTTGGTTATTGTATATTCAAAGGTGGATTCAAAAAGAAAGAAAAAATCTAAAAATACACCTGAGCAAAAGAGAGACAAGTCAAAGTCTCAAGAGGATCCCTTAGTCTCCAAGAAGAACTCCCAGAAGAAGAAGAACAAAGGATAAATGCGTAAGTGTGCATACTGTAGTAAGGGATATCATCCTAAGAGCTCTTGTATGAAAAAGAAATTTGACATGTTGACCCAACTCCTGGAGAAGAACAACATCTCCCTTCCTGATTACTCAAAGAAGAGGGAAGGAGGATCAAATTCAGAAGACAAGGAGAAAGTACATGCCTTGGTTGCTGGAACCTCAAGCTCACCTAGTTTCATCATTGATTCAGAAGCTTCCAGACACATGGCTTTGACAAGGGAGAACTTCTCCTCTCTTGACATGTTAGAAGGTCCACCAATAGTTTTGGGAGACAACTCTCTGACTAATAGTATGAGAAAGGGAAGGATTGATCTTGACCATGGTAATTTCAATAATGTCTTGTATGTCCCAGGTTGTGCCTCTAATCTCTTGTTAGTGTATCAGATGGCTCACACTAGGTCTCCGAATAAAGTCATCTTCTCCCCCATTGAATTTGAAATCATAAAGACTTGGAATGGTAAAGTCATAGAAACAGGTGTTGTTGATCAGAATTCGAATATATACGGGTTTTCCCATTTCCTACCCTACTCAAACCCCTCTGGTCTTCTTAATCATGCTAATGAAGCAAGCAATATTTGGCAAGAAATATTTGGCCATCTTAATTATAAGTATCTTTCTGATTTGAGTGATAAAGATATGGTCATAGGGTTACCAAAGATCAAGTTTTCTAAAGGAGTCTGTCAAGGTTGTATCCATCGAAAACACCCAGAGCACAAGTATGAGAAAGTTAGTCATGAGAGAACCTTTACACCCCTTGAGTTGATCCACGGTGACATTTCTGGTCCATTTCCTCATATGTCCATGATTCAAGACAAATATGCATCACGTTCATAGATGAGTCTTCAAGGTATTGTTGGATCTATTTTCTACAGCACAATTCTTAAGTTTTTAACCTCTTCAAGGTCTTTCAAGCCTTGGTTGAGCAACAGTCTGGGAGGAGACTCAAGATCCCCAGATCTAAAAGTGGTGGTGATTATGTCAATTCTAAGTTAATCTAGTATTGCAAAGATGTAGGTATCTAGATGCAACATTATATTCCTTACACACCACAGCAAAATGGTGTGGCTGAGAGAAAGAACAGATCACTGAAGGAGATGGAAACTTGCATGATGGAGGCTAAAACATTGCCACCAAATTTTTGGGCTGAGGCTATAAACTGTGCATCCTATATCTAGAATAGGTTTCCACATAAGCATGTTGATGGTATTACTCCTTTTGAAGCTTGGAGTGGGCACAATCCATATGTGACCCATTTCAGGATTTTTGGCTCAAAGGGTTGGGCTAGAATTCCAATTGAAAAGAGGAAGGCTTTGCAACCACAAAGACAAGAGTGCCTATTTGTTGTGTATTCTGAAGATTCAAACTTGGTTAAAAGCTAATAAAATTGAGCACAAACAAAGATTTCATTTAAATAAGTGTTCAGTTTGAAGAAGAGCCTTTAGCAGCGGTTGAAGTTGGAGAGTCCCCTTCATCACCACAACCTATGATTGTAAGTGAAGAGACTAATGAGTTTGATGATTCTAATATTTATGATAATGATGATTTAATTGCATACACTAAAAACCCTACAATACAAAAATGGGCATCAAGGACCATTCATGCAGCTAGGGAACTAGCTGGAAATCCTAGTGACACTAGGAGGACTAGATCTCAATTTGAGAGTGCCCTTTGCGTGAAAAATTCACTCTTTGATAAGAAGTGTTATTTTATGGTTGAATCTAATTCTCAAACATATTAATATGCATCACATGATCCAAGATGGAAAACATCCATGAAAGAATAATTCAGCTCGCTCAAGAAGAACAACACATGGGAACTGGTTGATCTCCCCCATGGAGAAAGCTAGTAAAGTGTAAGTGGGTCTTCAAAAATAAGTAAAATTATGATGGTTAACCTTTGAAATATAAGGAAATATTGGTATCTAAGGGCTACTCACAATTACATGGCATTTATTACAATTATACCATTGCACTAGTGGCAAAGACAGACTCCATAAGGCTAGCTCTAGCCATTGCGGCTTCGAAGCAACGTGAAGTGTGATTTTATAAATGGATATTTTACTAAAGATATTTATATGTAGAAACCTGAAGGTTTTTTTTCTAATCCATATTTAGTTTGCAGGTAAAATAAATCATTGTATGGGCTTAAGCAAGCCCCTAGGGCTTGGTATGCAAAGATTGATGGATTTCTATTTTCACTGAGTTTTGTTCAATGCAAGTATGATCCCAATGTTTATTTGAAGATGATTCATGGTTATTTAATGATTTTTTTTATGTGTATGACCTAGTGATTACAGGAAGTTCAAAGAAAGAGATTTCGTCCTTGAAGGATGCAATGAACCATGCATTTTCCATGACATATTTGGGGTTGTTGAGCCAATTCTTAGGTCTTGAAATTGATCAATCCCAACATGGAATTAAAGTTCAACAGTCCAAGTATGCTTCATATTTTTTCACCAAGCTCAGTATGAAATATTGCAATCCAAGCAAGACTCCATTCCTTTGAGGAGTTAATCTTGAGGAAGCAGGTTCTTCTCCTATGGTAAACAACACACTGTATAGGTAGTTGATTGGGTGTTTGATTTATATTGCACATACCTTAGGCAGTTAGTGTGGTTTAGAGATACATGGATCAACCTCATGAGATCCATTGGATAGCATCCAAGAGGATCCGAAACTTTTTTCAGGGAACAAGAACTCATGGCATTTTCTGTAAAACAAAATATGACTTAGAACTAGTTAGATTTACTGACAATGATTGGGGAGGTGACAACACAGATCAAAATTCTACTTCAGGATATGTGTTCATGCTTTCAAGAGGACCAATCAGCTGGTCAAGTAAGAATCAAAGTGCCATAGCACTCTCATCTACATAGGCAGATTATAAAAAAGTTTTGAATGCAACTACTCAATGTTTATTATTTCAGATTATACTTGGAGAATGTGGTTTTGAATCAGAGTTTTCAATGGTCATATATTGTGAAAATCAAAGCACCATTTGCATCTCCATTTATTCAGTTCAAAAACAATGAACCAATCACATTGAGATCCATATGCACTACATCAGGGAGATTGTGCATGATGGTACCATTTCTCTACTCTACTTCACATATTCAGAGCAAATAGTAGACATCTTAATCAGAGTGTTTTGTGAGAAGACCTTCAGTAATATCAAATCACTGCTGGGGATTTTTATCATGTGGTGAAGCATGATTGATGACAATATTTTCAAAATTTTGTTTCCTGTCCATGTTTAAGGGAGGATTTTTCCCACTGGTATTTTGCCTCTTTCCTTGGTTGTATGGACATGCAGTATCTA
This sequence comes from Pseudotsuga menziesii, assembly GCA_001517045.1. Lineage (NCBI taxonomy): Eukaryota > Viridiplantae > Streptophyta > Pinopsida > Pinales > Pinaceae > Pseudotsuga > Pseudotsuga menziesii. The sequence goes on from LPNX011018793.1 coordinate 116,348, forward strand.
AAGGGTGAGTAAGCCTTATTGCTAGGCCCTATAATTTTATGATATTTACACATAAAGTTATGATTAAGGGGGTTGTTAGAATAATAAACCCATAGTTACCCATATTTGACATTAATTAATCATTTTTGTTTTATTCCTAGATTCCTCTCTGTTCTAGTTGGCTTCCACACGCACCTAGAAGTCAATACTTGCTAAACTGGGTCATGTAGCACTTTGGAATTATTGTGAAAACTATTTTAGTAAGTATTATTTTATTCTTGGTTCCTAAATGCGCAGATCTACTTTTTCTAAAAGTTTCCTTACTTTATAATAGTTTTAAGGCATAAAGGAAAAGCTAGTCTAGGAGAACTTGTCTTGTTTTTTATCCACATCATCCTCCCTCCTTTTATCCAAAAAAAAGCATGAATGAGTTGTATTTCCATCACTTATCATATTTCCCACTTTCTTTGTCCTATTCGTGAGCATATTCATAGATTTGGAAAGCTTTTCTTGCACATATGGGGGATTTGACTAGATTTAGTAGGCTTGTTTTTTGACCAATTCGAATATACCAACCTAGTTCTTTCGAATATCTAATGTAATTATATATTTGATCATCCTATTACTTCATATGGTTGGATAATGTACACTTATTCAATATAGGATTAAGTTATGCTCCAATTTCAGTCTCCTTTTATGTGAATTTTGCATATTTGATTAGCAATTTTGTGAGTGTAATTGATTAATCACTTGGGTTCAATTTCCACAACTAATGCTTGAAGCCTAAATGGTCCCATTGATTTGAGCAAAGGAAACATGATATTGTGAAAATAATTTTAATGAATTTTAATCTAATGTTCCTATGGTATTATTTTTCATACCTATCATGACCATTTTTTTAATGATTCTGTGAGTCTTAATGAACGCGAGAAGAATCCAACACTATTTTGAGAAATACTACTCAATCCCAATCTATTTCTAGCACCTAGTTTTGAGTCTTTATGTTTGATTATTTGTATTAGAATTGATATCTCCTAATCTCTAAATTGGGAATATTACAACATTAGTTAGTTTTTAAAACTATGACTATATGGTTGGAGATATAGATTATTAAATCGAAAGCGGAACATTGCTTTCTTTTCCACAACATTTTAGGTATTTCAAGTCCATTTTCGTGTGATATTTAGTTGTATGATATTCTTAATATTTCATATGCTTAGCTAGATATCATTAGTGTTTAATCCAAATTCACAACAGTGGCATATGCATAATCACTGAAAGAAACACAATTACAAGATAAAAACAAATTTATCCTGGAAAACCCTCAAGGGAAAGAAAAAATAGAATTTTTTTTGCTATATAGATGTATAAGATAAAACCCCAAAACAAGTGATCCTCCTCCTTTCTAGGATGTCTCTCTGTCTCCTATGCACTATACACAAGTGAGTGTGTGTGTTCAAATGAGGAACACTACTCCTCTATTTAAACTCTTTCTGTCCCTTGAATTTTACCCTAACAAGTCGGCCCCACTAAACTGAATGGACCGAATCCACCTAATAAGACTCAAAACATTATTATATTATATTCATTTCAGTATTATTGACCTGAATTACAATGGAGGATATATCTCATGACTCTATGATTACCAAATACAATAGTAACATTTCGACAAAGGAATAAGACATCTCCCTTGGGGTATATTAGTAAAATAAATTTAGAATATTGTTCGATGTTACAATATTTCAACACCCCCCCCCCCTTAACGCGAAGGGTATTCTACTGGCAACAACATCATCAACTATATGAGTCATGAGAGAGATAATATTCAGCAGTATCAAGGTAATACATCTATACATCATAGGATGTTTTCAACAATCATGGGAAACTCGAATAGTTACTGGAATATATTCAATATCTTAAGTATTAGAACATCATCTTCTACAACACAGAGGCTGTATCTTCTATCGCACTTGATCACTTGATCCTTTGCAGCAACACTTCGATCTTCTTTATCCTTTGCAACAACACTTTGATATTCTTGATCCTTTGCAGCAACACTTTGATTGTATCGATCCTTTGCAACACTAATTCAATATTCCTGATCCTTTGCAACAACACTTCAATTTTCTTGATCATTTGTAGCATAAATTCAATGTTCTCGATCCCTTGTCACAAAACTACTTCCAATACACATGACAACTTTGTGGGATGATTAATCCCTATTACTTTAGGAAATAGTTCCAAGGATGATGCAATCCTGATTATCCTACTCCCCATTAACAAGGAGAGTCCATAGCATCCACTAGTTGGATTGTCCGTAAATGAATGTAAAATCTATCGTATACAAGGACTCATCTTTACCATCCTCAGTCTTTTAGAGATAGGACCACTCCCAAGCGAGTGTTATTTTCTACGACATCTATAAGTGAATCTAGGAATACTCTCCATGCAAGCATATCATCTGAAACTGAATGCAAGACCTGTCGTTTGTCAACACTCATCATAGACAATCCTCAACTTGTTAAAGATAGGACCACTCCCAAGCGAGTGTTATTTTCTATGACGTCTACAACTAAATGAAGGAACACTCTCCATGTGACTGTATCATCTACAGTAACATCCTTAGCTAGTAAGATCTGGGACCACTCTCATTAAGAGAGTGTTATTGTCCATAAAACCATCATCAAAAGATGATACTATCATCCACAAGGGAATGCCACACTTCATCAGCATCTATACGCTCACTTAGCCTCTTTGGTACTCAAACACCACTACCATCCCATCATCAATGGAAATATTATCATCACTCCCCCTTTCCTGGGATTTTTATATCATCAACTCGCTCCCCTTTTTTCAAGGAGGGTTCATATAATCATCGTTCCTTCTTTCAAGGAATATCTATATCATCATCGTTGTTCCTCCTTGCAAGGAAAGTCTTTTTGGACTACACCAAGCATGTCATGTAAGTATTCAAACTTTACTCGAGACAGAGGCTTGGTAAACACATTAGCAACTCGCTCATCGATACTCACATAATAGATTTGTATAGCTCCATTTTGTACCATGTCCCTTATGTAAAAATATCAGATTTCTATGTGCTTTGATTTATCACAGAACACAGGATTCTCTGTGAGATTTATCCAACTCTTGTTGTCACATAGAACCACTGTGGTATCCGAATCTATGTAAAATAGACCTGACATCAGCTTTTGAATGCATATGGCTTCACAACTAGCAGAGCAAGGTGCTATGTACTTTCCTTCATCTGTGCTGAGAGAAACACTGAACTGTTTCTTGCTAAACCATGAGATCATGGTGGATCTCAAACAATAACATCCACCTGAGGTGCTCTTCTTTTCTACAACACTTCCTACCAAATCTGAATCTGTATATCCATATAGTTTGTAGTCATGATCTCCATCATAGTATAGTCCAATTTCTATTGTAACTTTCAGGTACCTCATCGCATGCTTTGAAGCTCTCATGTGAACACGTTTAGGTTTAACTAGATATTGACTCAAGGTGTTCATAACAAAGCATATATATGGCCTGGTATTCATCAGATATGTTAACGAACCAATAATTTATCTATACTGACACATCCACTAACTCTGATGATTCATCAGATAATAGATTTAGGTTGGTATCCACGGGTGTGTTCATGCCTTTACATTCAAACATATGAAATATTTTTAATATTTCAACAACATACTTTACCTGGTTCAGAAATATTCCTTTTGCACTCTACCACACTTCCAACCCGAGAAAATAGTGCATCAATCCAAGATCTTTTATCTCGAATTCTTCAGCTAGATTCTTCTTTCTTTCTGCAATTTTTTTCTCATTTCCTGTCAGAAATAGATCATCTAGATATAGTAATAATATGAGAGGTTCATCATCCATAACCTTAAGGTAAATGTTACAATCATCTTTACTTTTGGTAAAGACCAATCTTGTCAAGAATCTATCTATTATTACATACCAAGCTCTAAGATCTTGCTCCATTCCATACAGAACATTTTTAAACTTACATTTATGACTCATTCTGTATTCAACTTCAAATCCTTGTGGTTGTTCGATGTATACTTCTTCCTCAATCACACCATTCAGGAAGGTTGTATTTACATCCATCTTGTGCAGATTCGACTTAATCATGGAAGTAAGTGCCATGATGGTTCTAATGGAAGTGTACCTTGCTACAGGTGCGAATGTCTCTTCATAATGAATTACCTCCTTCTGAGAGTATTTGCTAGCCACAAATTTTTCCTTGTATTTTCAATACTTCCATCAATAATATGTTTTATCTTGTAGATCCACTTGGAAGATACCACACTCTATTTTCCTTGTTTGGGTACTATATTCCAAAAATCATCCTTCATTATTGACTGGTATTCTTCCATCATTCTTCTACCCATTCTTGATCTATAAAAATTCCTAGTAACTAGTAGGTTCTTGATCTACAACATCAAAAATCAAAGCTACATAGTTGGAGAATCGCTTTGATATCTTGATTGTTCATGTGGATCCTTCTGGAGATCCATACTTCTTTGATTCTTGTATGATTTCTCTTACCCAAGCAGGTTTTCTCTTTCAAGATATATCCATAGTAGAGGTCTCCTAAGGTTCTAGCATATCATGATATTCTCATGCTACTATTTTAGGAGAGGGTTCAACTTCTACCTTTCTAGGAGGTACATCCTCTTCATGTACTTATTCAAGCTGACACATTCTAGATTACTTAAGAGTTGTTTCTTCATCAAATGTTACATCCCTACTAATATATATATGATGGAATCCTTGAATGTATATACTGAAGGATTTGGAGACTTCAAAGTATCCAAAAAATATTCTCTTCTTTCCAGAAGGATCCAACTTGGTTCTCTTCTCTTTTGGAATGTGTACATATACTGGACAGTCAAATATCTTGAGATTAATCATTTTAGGTCTCTTTCCTGTATACATTTCTTCAGGAGTCTTGAATCCCAGGGCATTGTGAGACAATCTATTCTGCACATACATAATTGTTCTTGTTGCTTCCACCCATAGATGCATAGGAAGGTATTGATCATGAATCGTTTTTCTCATTGTTTCCATAATGGTTCTATTATTTCTTTCCGCAACACCATTATGTTGGGGATTGTAGGCAGTGGTTGGTTCCCTCTTGATTCCATCTTCTTTGCAGAATACTTCAAATTCTTTTGAAGTATATTCTCCACCATTATTTGTTATGAGTGTCTTGATTCTTCTTTCTGAATGGTTCTCTATCAACGCTTTGAATTCCTTGAATTTCCTGAACACTTCACTCTTTGTATTCAAGAATTATATCCATATCTTTATTTAGTTTTTATTTCACTCTTCGAAAACATATTCTTTATATTCTTTCCTATTGCACATCCTTTGCAAGTATCTTCATGATCGATCCTCAAATATCGTAAACTTGTTACCAATTTTCTCACATAGGGTAATGATTTGTAGTTGATGTGAATAAGCCTTCTATTGCATAGTTCACTTAATATAGTGGTATCATGGATAAGGGTTGTTTTTGGATGTCCCTTGAGTTTGTACAATACTCCTTTGTCTTCACCAATTACCACATCATCTTCAAGAGTATTTCCTTTGGTCCATGTGAGTACTTGTCCATCTACAAAAGAAACTCTGTATCCTTTCTTATCTAATGCTGAGATGGAAATTAAGTTTTTTTTTCAAACCTGATACACATAGTACTTCCTTCGTCTTCATGGAGGTTCCAAAGTCAAGATTGTAGCTTGAATCAACAATTCCTTTGATGGGATATTGACAGTCATCTCCTAATGATACTTTCTGAGGAGAGTTCTTCTCTTTCAGCCTTGAAATAGTCTTATTCTTCCATGTGATGTGCTTTGAAGAACCATTATCAATAAGCCATGTATCTTCTACATCTTCTTCTTTTTCTTGTCTCTTTCGAGGTCTTTCTTCCTGTTTTTCATCCTCATCTTAAGCTAGATGATCATGATGTATGTTGTTGTTGTTCTTATTCAATGGACACTCTCTGGCAAGGTGTCCTATCTTATGATAGTTATAACATTGATATTTGGAATAGTCTTTTTATTTTGATTGTTTTCTCTTTTCCTTTGAAACTTCTTTGGAGGTCTATAATCCTTGTGACTATCCTTTTTGAAGTTTGATTTTCTTTTTATTTTGGTATGGGTGGCTGGAAATTGATCATATTATCTAAATAGATATTTATGTTACCTACTCTAGCTTCTTCTTGGATGCAATATCCCCATACAATGTCAAACTTCATACTTTCTTTTATGGCACACATAGTCTATATGAATGAACATTAGAGGAAATTTCAATTTAAAATGGGCCTTCCAAAAATAATACAATTTATAGGTCATCATGTATTAGCCAATCAAAATGCTTTAAAATTCAAAAAGGGAGCATTTCTTAAACAATTTTTAATATAAATTTGGGAATTGGTATCATAAAAAAACTACTTTTTTTGTTCGTATTTTCAACATATCTCCTTGTGTGTTTACTCAAATTTTGATCGAGATAGCTCATTGGATGTGGAATTAAATTCCACATCCAACGAGTACCCACTCAGCATAGTTTTGATGGGCCCCGCTACCCCAAAAACAATAAATACCTGAAAAACAAGATGATGATTACGTTTTTTCAGGTATTTCTTGTTTTTGGGGTAGCGAGACCCATCACAAGTATGTCATGTGGGTACTCGTTGGATTCGAAATTTAATTTCACATCCAACGAGCTCTCCTGATTAAAATTTGAGTAAAAACACAAGGAGATATGTCAAAAATACAAAAAACAGTAGTTTTTTCTATTCTTCCTCCAAAATTAATAAATATTATTTTATTATTTTAACTATTCTTTTATTAATTTTCCTTAGTTGCCCATTTTCAGTAGAAATTTCCTCTAATGTCCCAAGGTCTAGTAAGACCATTGAGAGCAGTCATAAATAGTTCATCTTCATCAAGGGAGTCTCCAATGGCATTTAGTTATTCCTTGAAATGGGAGACCCTTGTGAAGTAATCTTGAATGGATTCTCTTTTACTCATATTGGTACCCTTCAGTTGACCTCTCAAGTTCATCTTTCTGTTAATGTTCTTTCCCTCTAACATTTTGGAAAGGGAATCATACATTTTATTTGGTGTATTTTTAGATGAAAATTGAGGGATCAAGTGATATTTTGATAGAATCATCAACGATCCTCATTTCCTTGATTAGGTCCTTCTGGCACTTCTCCTTAGCTTCATATTCTTTCAGTTCTACAAATTCATCTTTGATGTATTTTTCAAGATCACTCTCTCTAAAAATGAGACCAATCCTATAATTCCATGCTAGGATTTTTTCTATTCCTTCCAACTTGTCCTAAAGCTTAGTGCATGGGGCCATCTTATCCATGAGGTCACTAAGAAATTGAAATATCTCAAAATGAAAATTTGACCTTACCAAGATATTGTTGATGTATATGTAACTTCGGAATGTATTCTTCTATGTATCTTATATATTGTAACCCGATGTTTATTCCGGGATGTCTCTATTATGTATTTGAGTCATGTGTGTTAGTTTTTCAACATTTAAGCTAGCATTATGTTAAGATCTTTTCACTGAGAGAATAACAAGAACAACAATCACATAAGCACATCACAAGAGACAAGAGACAAAAATATTTTATGAGGGGAAACCATAAATGGAGAAAACCCCTCAACTTCCTCTAAGATAGTATCACCACAAGATGTGATCCCAAAATAGTAAGATGACCTCCCAACACAACAGCAGCCTTCTGTATTCTGTCAAGCCAAAGTATTTCCTTCTCCAAAGGTGCGCCACACTTGAGAGAGCAAGTGATGTAATTCACAAGTGATAAATAGAGAGACACACACTCTCTATTTATACTAGTCCGTTCACTTAAGTTGCCATTTCACACGTAGGCTCAACCTAATAATTACTACTCGAGCCTACACCTTAATTAGTGTATAATAACTCAAGTGCCCCGAAACTGTGGGGACTTACCTAATGACTTGATATGACTTGTTTACATTATTAATCCTCCTGATCGGCACATCGGGGCATGACCACATGACTCAAATACATAATACAATACATAGAATACATAGAAGAATACATTCCGAAGTTACATATACATCAACACTCCCTCTTAACTAGGAAGGTATTCTTTCGACACAATTTTCAGCACTGGTCTTCTTCTCTGCATCAACTGGATCATCTTCGTCTTTGAGTCATCTTCGTCTTCAATTCATCTTCGTCTTCAAGTCATCTGGATCTGGATCATCTCTCGATCTGGATCATCATAAAATGGCATCACTGGATCTAGATCATCACTCGATCTGGATCAACATCACTGGACTGGATCTGGATCATCTCTTGATCTGTATCATCACTGCTGGATCTGGATCATCACTCGATATGGATCTCTTGGAGTCATCATAACTGGATCTGGATCATAGCTCGATCTGGATCTCCACTGGTCATCGTCATGTGTATACTATCTCATCATAGGAAGTTCTACAGAGCCATCCCTTTTTCATGCTGGATGTACCATCTACTCAGAGCTAGTCCTTTTTCATACTAGATGAGTCTTCATAGAGCCAGCCCTTTTTCATGCTGGATGTGGCATCCACACAGAGCTAGTTTTTTTTCATACTAGATGTGTCTTCCCAGAGCTAGTCCTTTTTCATACTAGATGAGGCATCACAGGGCTGGTCCTTTTTCATACCAGATGTGGCATCAAAGGGCTGGTCCTTTTTCATACCAGATGTGGCATCCACATAGAGCTAGTCCTTTTTCATAATAGATGTGTCTTCCTAGAGCTAGTCCTTTTTCATACTAGATGAGGCATCACAGGGCTAGTCCTTTTTCATACCAGATGTGGCATCACAGGGCTGGTCCTTTTTCATACGAGATGTGGCATCCTGACCATGGAAGGAACCAATCCTCTCACCATGTCGGAATGGCACTGCACTTATATCTAACCTTCTCATCGAAATGGCCAACACTCACATCTGACATGGAAGGAAATTAATCCTTTAGCCATGAACAGAATGGTCCAGCCCTTACATCTGACCTGCTCGTCAGAATGGCTATAGATCTCAGCACTCATATCAGTCATGGAAGGAACCAATCCTCTCACCATGATGGAATGGCTCAGCCCTTACATCTGACCATGGAAGGAAACAATCCTCTCACCATGTCAGAATGGCTATGGGTCTCATCACTGTCTCAGGGAGGAAGCCTCGATCTGAAGAACACCAAGTCTCTCTCTGAAGTACTCGAACTTCAGCCTAGCCAATGGCTTCGTTAATACATCAGCTATCTGTTCCTCCGTCGCAACATACAGGAGCTTCACTGCTCCTCTCTGCACCATATCCCTAATATAGTGATATTTGATCTCAATATGCTTCGACCTGTCATGGAACACTGGATTCTCTTCCAACTTCACGCAACTCTGGTTGTCACAATGTATACAGGTAGCATCCAACTCGAGATCAAATATATCAGACAGTAGCTTCTACAGCCATACTGCCTCACAACTAGTTGAACAAGCTGCGACATACTCTGCTTCAGCTGTGCTCAGTGCCACACAGGATTGCTTCCTGCTAAACCAAGAGATCACACCTGATCCCATACTGAAGCAACATCCTGAAGTACTCTTCCTGTCGATGGCACTGCCTGCCCAATCTAAATCAACATAACCCTCTAGGTTAATCTTTTGATTCGCATCATACTTGAGCCCATAATCAATTCTACCCTTCAGGTACCTCAGAATATCCTATGCAGCAACCAAATGAACACTTCTCAGATCGTTCAAGTACTGGCTCAAGGTGTTCACAACAAAGCAAATATCTGGTCTCGTGTTCGTCAGGTACATCAATGACCCAATCATCTGACGATACATTGTAGCATCAACCGTCTCTGAAGAAGCATCACTCAATAGCTTCAGGTTCGATGCCATAGGTGTAGCCATAGCCTTACATTCCATCATCCCAAATCTCTTCAGGATCTCTACTGCATACTTCCCTTGTCCAAGGAAGATTTCATCTGTACTCTGCCACACCTAGAATAATAGTGCATCGACACATAACAGGAGCATCACTGGTATTCCACCTTCAACCTTGTAGTAAAGGATGGAATCTGCTTTACTCTTAGTAAAGCCTAAAGTCATCAGTAATCTACCCATCCTGTCGTACCATGTCGAACCTTAGATCTTTTGTAGTCACTCCCTCTAAAGCGGAGCATCAGACTCCCTCTGTCTTCCATACTCTACGCATTGAAACATTCTGTACTGGAGTGACAAGTAGTATCCATCTAGGATCACTGGATACTAAGATCCTCTATCTTGAACTTCTTAAAAAATTCATCTTACACCCATCTGTGAGCTTGTCATCCTCTATCAACCTTGTAGCAAAGGTTAAGATATTCATCAAGCTCATCATGTATGTGTTTCAACTCTTACTGGCTGCAAATGTCTCTTCGTAGTCTAGGCCTTCCTTTCGTGAGAAGCCTCATTCTACGAATCTTGATTTGTATCCCACCATGTTTCCATCTACTGCATGATGGAACTATGAACTTCTCTTCAGGTCTCGATACTGTGCCCTGACATCATTCTTCTTGAATTGGTCTTCCCTTTCTTCTTGGTGGATGGAAGGTTCTGCATCAATGATGTCACTGCACTCGTCATATTATTCTTTGTCTTTGAACTATCGTCACTTGTTCTTTGGAACAAGTCTTCATTCTTCTTTGCTTGTATGCGATTATGTATGCGATCTTTCCTACAAGTCAAATGAAATTGTATGGTTAGAAACATTTCATAAGGAATATTTATACTGGAAAATACTTATGCATAAATATATGATCATGCAACTACTTTAGCCAATACAACATTCATCC
>LPNX011018793.1:127485-152687 GCA_001517045.1 Pseudotsuga menziesii
ATTGCTCCCCTCTTCTCTTCTCTTCTTATGATTCGAGCTTCTTCTTCTTCACGGAGTCTTCTGAAAGTAATCACTTCCTTCTAGAACACATTCCTTGAATGAATGAATTCTACGATCCTGGGAGGCCATTCAAGGTGGCCATCACCACTTTTTCATTCTTCACTTTTTCTTTTAACGCTTCAAGTTGTTCTTTGATTTGAGAGACTCTTATGACTGCATGGTCTCTGCATTCTAGATCTTCACATTCTTCAACTGGATTCTTTAGGTCATATTCTGATTTTGTTCTTCCCTTCAAATAGCTTGAGATTCAGGAAGACCTTCAACAGCTTTGCTTGCAATAGGTAGTGCTCTGTAATGCACATGTACAAGCCTTCTATGTCAAATCTCATTTGACTCTACTGTGTCATGGATCAAGGCTTTTTCTGGATATCCCTTCAATTTATACAAGCCTCCTTCTTGTTCTCCAATCACTACCGCATCATTGATAGTCTTTCCTTTTGGCCAGATGATGATTTGACCATCTAAGAATGCAACCTGCATTCCAGAGTCTAGCTTGTATGAATATTCCTCACTACCTTTTATTGGATATTGGTAGTCATCTACAAGTTTCACCTTGTGAGGTGATTCATGTTCTGATAGTCTTACAAAGGATTCCTTGAATCCCATCATATGTTTGGAAGCCCCACTGTCTATAAGCCAATCATCACTTCCATGAGTAATGTTACCTATGAGAGCTGATATTAGAACATATTCACTCTTGCTTGAATAATCTTCACTTTCATATCCGGATCTCTTTCTGGATGGTTCATCATCCTCTGTAGCATGAGCATGATGTCTTCTTTGGCCTCATCTCCCTCTGAAACTGGAACCTCCATACTCATGTAGGTGTCCAATCCATTTTCTTCAAAGAGATCATATACTTCTAGGTTTGGAAGTTGTCAACTTCCGCAAGCTTTTAACTAAGCTGATGTGATAAATCATATTAGAATGAGAACCTCAAATGGAAATAGAAAAGGATTAGATCTTACCGATTTAAGGTGTCTGTCCTTGTCCCGGAGTTCGTTGATCTAGGGTTTGTCACAGAAACCCTAATTTTCAAAACTTGGAATCTTTCAGATCTGATTGGATGAACAGATATATCTCTTCAAATGGAGCTGTCCAATGTACTCCTTTTCTGAAAACAGTGGAGGGAAACTCCCGGAACAGGAAGCCCTAATTTTATGATTTCTTCTGCAGAAATTCCTGTTACTGTTTCTATGATATCTCTGAAATTACTAATCCTCTTTGTATGAAATTTCTCACTGAGCTAACCTCACATGTCCCTAATCAAAAACCATAGGTTTCACCAGAATTTGTTTCACTATTTGGGATTTATGATCCTTTTCCCAAGGTGACCTGTTACAGGACCGTTCATAATAGCGAAGTTGAACGACATGCCTCGTGTCACTGGTTCATCTTCTGAGTCTAACCTTCGGAAATTATAAATTAGAGTCCGCAAAATTTATGGAACATCTTCAGGAATTCCATTTGGACCTCTGTAGCCCAAGATATTTCAGATCTCCTCAGGTGTCCTGTTTATGGATGATTTCTGGAAGAGGATGGAACCCTAACTTGGAGAGATCATATCTCCCAGAATATATCGAATCAGAGACTGAACTTTGGACACATTGTTCAGCAGGATTTTATCTACATCCCATGCATTTTTTAGCTTCTGATACTTCACCAATATCGGAATATAGCTACTGTACCAAAACTTAGCAGTTTTAGTATTTAGGGTTTCTCCTAGCTAGGGGTCAAACTAGGGTTTGACTTTTCGAGAGATTTACCCAACCAAATTTCTTAATCCAGGTCTCTAAATTTTGGTTTTTATGAGGATAACAATCCTATGCTGGTATCACCCAAAAATTCCTCTTCTTTAGAAAGCCCTAATTTCCACATCGAAACTGAAAATGATTGAAATTGAATTCCGCATCAACAGAAAGATGCACCCTTCAATGGAGAGTCATCCTAGCATACTTTTGCTGAAAATCTGTGGAGGAAGATCCACAAAATAGGAATCCCTAGTTTCTGTAGCTGCACAATGTCTTCTTCTCAGGTTAGCTCTGATACCATGTTGTTTTTTCAACATTTAAGCTAGCATTATGTTAAGATCTTTTCACTGAGAGAATAACAAGAACAACAATCACATAAGCACATCACAAGAGACAAGAGACACACAAATTTTAGGAGGGGAAACCATAAATGGAGAAAACCCCTCAAATTCCTCTAAGATAGTATCACCACAAGATGTGATCCAAAAATAGTAAGATGACCTCCCAACACAACAGCAGCCTTCTGTCTTCTGTCAAGCCAAAGTATTTCCTTCTCCAAAGGTGCGCCACACTTGAGAGAGCAAGTGATGTAATTCACAAGTGATAAATAGAGAGACACGCACTCTCTATTTATATTAGTCCATTCACTTAAGTTTCCATTTCACACGTAGGCTCAACCTAATAATTACTACTCGAGCCTACACCTTAATTAGTGTATAATAACTCAAGTTCCCCGAAACTATGGGGACTTACCTAATGACTTGATATGACATGTTTACATTATTAATCCTCCCGATCGAAACATCGGGGCATGACCACATGACTCAAATACATGATACAATACATAGAATACATAGGAGAATACATTCTGAAGTTACATATACATCAACAATGTGGTCATGCCTCGATGTTCTGATCGGGAGGATTAATAATGTAATCAAGTCATATCAAGTCATTAGGTAAGTCCCCACAGTTTTGGGGCACTTGAGTTATTATACACTAATTAAGGTGTAGGCTCGAGTAGTAATTATTAGGTTGAGCCTACGTGTGAAAAGGCAATTCAAGTGAACGGATGAATATAAATAGAGAGTGAGAGTCTCTCTATTTATCACTTGTGAAATACATCACTTGTTCTCCAAAATATGGCACACTACTGGAGAAGGAAATTTTGGGACTAGATAGAAGACAGAAGACTACTGCTGTTTTGGGAGATCTCTTACTATTTTGGTGTTGATTCTATCTTAGAGGAAGTTGTGGGGTTTTCTCCTTTATGGTTTCCCCGAGGAAAAATATTTGTGTCTCTTGTCTCTTGTGATGTGCTTGTGTTTTATTGCTATGCTTGTTATTCTCTGAGTGAAAAGATCCTAAGATCATAATGCTAGCTTAAATGTGATGAAAAACTAACATGGTATCAGAGCTAACCTGAGAAGAAGACATTGTGTAGCTACAAGAACTAGGGATTCCTATTTTGTGGATCTTCCTCCACAGATTTTCAGCAAAAGTATGCTAATGTGACTCCCCATTGAAGGGTGCATCTTTCTGTCGATGCGGAATTCAATTTCAAGCATTTTCAGTTTCGATGTGGAAATTAGGGCTTTCTACAGAAGAGGAATTTTTGAGTGAGACCAGCATAGGATTTTTCTCCTCATCAAAACCAAATTTTAGATACCTGGATCAAGAAATTTGGTTGGGTGAAACTCCAGGAAAGTCAAACCCTAGTTTGACCCTCAGCTAGGAGAAACCCTAAATACTAAAACTGCTAAGTTTTGTTACAGTCGCTATATTCTAAGATTGGAGAAGTCTCAGACGCTGAAAATTGCAGGGACTCAATATAAAATCCTAATGAAAATTGTATCCAAACATCAGCATCAGATTCGCTATATTCTGGGAGATAAGCGCTCTCAAAGTTAGGGTTCCAGCCTCTTCCAGAAATCATCCATAAACAGGACACCTGGGGAGAATTGCAATATCTTGGGATACAGAGGTCCAAATGGAATTTATGAATATTTTACAAAAATTTAACGGATTTTACTTTCATTGGTACAAATATCAGACTTAGAAGATGAACCAGTGACACGTGGCATGCCGTACAACTTCGCTGTTCTGAACAGTTCTGTAACAGGTCACCTTGGGAAAAGGATAGTAAATCCCAAATGGTGAAACCGATTCTAATGAAAACTATGGTGTTGGATCAGGGACATGATATATTACCTCAGTGAGAAATTTCAGACATAGAGGATCAGTAAGTTCGGAGATACCACAGAAACAGTAACAGGAATTTCTGCAGAAGAAATTGGAAATCTAGGGCTTCCTGTTCCGAGAGCTTCCCTCCACTGTTTTCAGAAAATGAGTACATTGGACAAATCCATTTGAAGAGATCTAACTGTCTATCCAATTAGTTTTGAAATATTCCAAGTTTTTAAAATTAGGGTTTCTGTGACAAACCCTAGATCAGCGAACTCCGGGACAAGGACGGACACTTCAAATCAGTAAGATCTAATCCTTTGCTATTTCCATTTGAGGTTATCATTTCAATATGATATATCACATAAGATTGATGATAAGATTGGTGAAGTTGACAACTTCCAAGCCTGGAAGTATTTGATCTCTCTGAAGAAAATGGATTGAACACCTACATGAATATAGAGGTTCCAGGTTCAGGGGGAGACAAGGTTAGAATCCTTTCACAGGAAGAACTTGGTCAAGGCCAAAGAAGACATCATGCTCATACTGCAGAGGATGATGAACCATCCAGAAAGAGATCCAGATATGAAAGTGAAGATTCTTCAAGTGAGGATGAATATGTTCTGATATCAGCTCTCACAGGTAACATTACTCATGGAAGTGATGATTGGCTTATAGACAGTGGGGCTTCCAAACATATGATGGGACTCAAGGAATCCTTTGTAAGACTGTCAGAACATGAATCACCTCACAAGGTGAAAATAGGAGATGACTACCAATATCCAATAAAAGGTCGTGGGGAATCTTCATACAAGATAGAATCTGGTAAGTCTCTAACAATGAAAGAAGTATTGTCTGTTCCAGGACTCAAGAAGAACCTTCTCTCCATTTCAGCATTGATGCAAAAGGAATGCGGATTGCATTCATAGATGATCAAGTCATCATGTGTCCAAAAGGAAAGACTATCGATGATGCGGTAGTGATTGGAGAACAAGAACGAGGCTTGTACAAATTGAAGGGCCATCCAGAACAAGCCTTGATCCATGCCATAGTAGAGCCAAATGAGCTTTGGCATAGAAGGCTTGCACATGTGCACTACAGAGCACTAACTATTGCATTCCAAACAAAGCATGATGGAGTTTGCAAAGGATGTGCGAAAGGGAAGAATACAAAGAAGACATTTCCTACAGCAAAAGCAAAGCCAAAGGTATTCTAGAAATCATCCACTCCGATGTATACGGTCCAATAAACTCACTAAGAGGGTATGCATACTATGTTTCCTTTATTGATGATTTTTCTAGAAAGACATGGATTTACTTTATGAAAAACAAAGATGAAGTGTTCAGTAAGTTAAAGGAATTCAAAGCCTTGATCAAGAACCATACTAAAAAGAAGATCAAGACCATTCGATGAGATAATGGTGGAGAATTCACTTTGAATGAATTCAAAGAGCTATGAAAAGAAGCAGGGATTAAGAGGGAGTTGTCAACTCCTTATAATCCACTACAAAATGGGGTTACAGAATGGAAGAACGGAATTTCAAGCTATTTGAAGGGAAGAACAAAAATTAGAATATGACCTAAAGAATCCAGTTGAAGAATGTGAATATCTAGAATGAAGAGACCATGCAGTCATAAGAGTCTCTCAAATCAAGAACAACTTGAAGCGGTAAAAGAAAAAGTGAAGAATGCAGAAGTGATGATGGCCACCTTGAATGGCCTCCCAGGATCATGGAATTCATTCAAGGAATGTGTTCCAGAAGGAAGTGATTACTTTCAGTAAAATTTGGGAAGAAGAAGAAGCTCGAATCATAAGAAGAGAAGAGAAGAGGGGAGAAATTGAAGATCAAGCTATTTCCATCCAAAGAAGATCCCTCAAGCAATGAGGAATATGAAGAACTCAACTCTCGAAGAAATTCTTATCCACCTTAGCTTTTGGATAAGAAACGATGCTATTATGAATGAAGAAGACGATGAAGATGAAGGCTCAAGAAGGAGTCTACCCTCGAAACAAATAAAGATAAGTATTCAATTGTCATTTCATTATATTATTTTGTTATGCATTTGTTTATATTCAGTTATTGTATTATGCATGATAGGATGTTTGCATTAATGACAGAATACTACTAATATACATGTGATGGGTAAGTAACTCGTGGGGCTATACAAATTCTCCATTGCTACTTATCTATAATGAAACCTCTTTGCTGACATATTGGATTAGTGCACAATATCAATGTTGTCCTGGTAGAGATGGAAGGCATCTAGAAAGTTTCAATGAGATATGGATGAATGTTGTATTGGATAAAGTAGTTGCATGATCATATATTTATGCATAAGTGTTTGCCAGTATAAATATTCCTTATGAAATGTTTCTAACCATACAATTGCATTTGACTTGTAGGAAAGATCGCATACATAATCGTCTACAAGCAAAGAAGAATGAAGACTTGTTCCGAAGAACAAGTGACGACAGTTCAAAGATAAAGAATAATATGATGAGTGCAGTGACATCATTGATGCAGAACCTTCCAGCCACCAAGAAGAAAGGGAAGATCAGTTCAAGAAGAATGATGTCTGGGCGTAGTATCGAAACCTGAAGATAAGTTCATAGTTCCATCATGCAGTAGATGGAAACATCGTGGGATACAAAGCAAGATTCGTAGCATGAGGCTTCTCATGAAGAGAAGGTATAGTCTACAAGGAAACATTTACAGTTAATAGAAGTGAAGTCACATGACATGCATAATCATGTGTGCAAATGAAAGAAGGCCTTGTACGAGTTCAGAAGACACCCATGGGATAACACATACATGGAGCTTGATGAATATCTTAACCTTCGCTACAAGGTTGATAGAGGATGACAAGCTCACAGATGGGTGCAAGATGAACTTTTGAAGAAGTTCAAGATAGAGGATCTTAGTATCCAGTGATCCTAGATGGATGCTACTTGTCACTCCAGTACAGAATGTTTCAGTGCATAGAGTACGGAAGACAGAGGGAGTATGATGCTTCGCTTCAGAGGGAGTGATTGCAGAAGATCCTGAGGTTTGACATGGTACGACAGGATGGGAAGATTACTGATGATTCTAGGCTTTACTGAGAGTAAAGTGGATTTCAAGCTTTGCTTCAAGGTTGAAGACAGAAGACCAATGATGCTCCTATTATGTGTCGATGCACTATTGTTCTAGGCATGGAGGTGTGGCAGAGTACAGAGGGGATCTTCCTTGGACAAGGGAAGTATGCAGTAGAGATCCTGAAGAGATTCAGGATGATGGACTGTATGACCATACCTATGGCATCGAACTTGAAGCTACTGAGTGATGCTTCATCAGAGTCGGTTGATGCTACGATGTATCGTTAGATGATTGGGTCATTGATGTACCTGACAAACACGAGACCATACATTTGCTTTGTTGTGAACACCTTGAGCCTGTACTTAACAGATCCGAGAAGTGTTCACTTGATTGCTGCAAAGCATATTCTGAGGTACCTAGAGGGTACAATTGATTATGGGCTCAAGTACGATGCGAATCAAAAGATTAAACTGGAGGGTTATGTTGATTCAGATTGGGCAGGCAGTGCCATCGACAGGAAGAGTACTTCGGGATGTTGCTTCAGTATGTGATCAGGTGTGATCTCTTGGTTTAGCAAAAAGCAATCCTGTGTGGCACTGAGTACAGCTGAGGCAGAGTATGTCACAGCTTGTTCAGCTAGTTGTGAGGCAGTATGGCTGTAGAAGTTACTGTCTGATATATTTGATCTCCAGTTAGATGCTACTTGTGACAACAAGAGTTGCGTGAAGTTGTCAGAGAATCCAGTGTTTCATGACAAGTTGAAGCATATCGAGATCAAGTATCACTATATCAGGGATATGGTGTAGAGAGGAGCAGTGAAGCTCCTGTATGTTGCGACGAAGGAACATATAGCTGATGTATTGACGAAGCCATTGGATAGGCTGAAGTTCGAGTACTTAAGAGAGAGACTTGGTGTTCTCCAGATCGAGGCTTCCTCCCAGAGAAAGTGATGAGACCCATAGCCATTCGGACATGGTGAGAGGATTGGTTCCTTCCATGGTCAGATGTAAGGGCTGAGCCATTCTGTCATGGTGAGAGGATTGGTTCCTTCCATGGTCAGATGTAAGGGCTGATCCATTCTGTTATGGTGAGAGGATTGGTTCCTTCCATGTCAGATATGAGTGCTGAGATCCATATCCATTCTGATGAGTAGGTCAGATATAAGGGTTGAGCCATTCTATCATGGTGGTAGGGTTGCTCCCTTCCATGTCAGATATGAGTGCTGGACATTCTGTCGAGTAGGACAGATGTAAGAGAAATTGCCATTCTAGGAATGGAGGCACCTGGTCAGTTACCAGGAACACTCAGTGTAAGAACTGAGTAGCCATTCTGATGTGATAGACGGATGTGTTCCCACTTGATTAGATGTAAGGGATGAACCATTCTATTCATCACTAAAGGCTTAAGTTCCTTCCATGTCAGATGTGAGTGTTGGCCATTTCGACGAGTAGGTCGGATGTAAGGGCAACTGCCATTCTCTAGGAGACTGGAGGCACTTGGTCAGTTACCAGGTAGCTCAGTCGAGGAGGACTGGGGGCCATTCTGATATGATTGCTATGATGTGTTCCCCTCATGATCAGATATGAGTGCATGCCCTTCCATCATTGTGAGCAGGATGTGTTCCCGCCTGGATGGATGTAAGTGCTGAGCCTTGTCACAGATGATAGTAGGTGTGTCCTATTATGCTGGTGATTGTAAGTGCTGTGCCATTTCACAGATGATAGTAGGTGTGTCCTATCATGCTCGTGACTGTAAGTGCAGTGCCTTTTCACAAATGGTAGTAGGTGTGTCCTTCCATGCTGGTGATTGTAAGTGCAGATCCTTTTCATAGATGGTAGTAGGTGTGTCCTACCATGCTGGTGATTATAAGTGCTGAGCCTTTCCACAGATGGTAGTAGGTGTGTCCTACCATGCTGGTGGATGTGAGCACTGTGCCTTTCCACATATGATAGTAGGTGTGTCCTATCATGCTGGTGGTTGTAAGTACTGAGCCATTTCACAGATGATAGTAGGTGTGTCCTATCATGCTGGTGAATGTGAGTGCTGGGCCTTTCTGATGGGATTGTAGTTTACTACATGATCAGATGTGAGTGTTGGGCATGCCTTTCTGACGAGCAGGTCAGATGTAAGTGCTGGGAGAAGACCTACATGAGGGTAGGCCTACAACCAGCATGAAAAAGGGCTGGCTCTGTAGAACTTCCTATGATGAGAAGAATCATGAGATAGCACCAGTGTTGATCCAGATCCAGTAATGATGATCCAACAGTAATGATCCAAATCGAGTGATGATCCAGATCCAGTCTAGTGATGATGATCCAGATCGAGAGATGATCCAGATTTAGTGATGATGTTTGATGATGATCCAGATCGAGAGATGATCCAGATCCGATGATGACTTGAAGACGAAGATGACTTGAAGACAAGATAATCCAGTTGATACAGAGAAGAAGACCAGTGCTGAAAATTGTGTCGAAAGAATACCTTCCTAGTTAAGAGGGAGTGTTGATGTATATGTAACTTCGGAATGTATTCTTCTATGTATCTTATATATTGTAACCCAATGTTTATTCCGGGATGTCTCTATTATGTATTTGAGTCATGTGGTCATGCCCCGATGTTCCGATCGGGAGGATTACTAATGTAATTAAGTCATATCAAGTCATTAGGTAAGTCCCCACAATTTCGGGGCACTTGAGTTATTATACACTAATCAAGGTGTAGGCTCGAGTAGTAGTTATTAGGTTGAGCCTATGTGTGAAAAGGCAATTCAAGTGAACGGATTAATATAAATAGAGAGTAAGAATATCTCTATTTATCACTTGTGAAATACATCACTTGCTCTCCAAAATATGGCGCACTACTGGAGAAGGAAATTTTGGGACTAGACAAAAGACAGAAGACTACTGCTATTTTGGGAGATCTCTTACTATTTTGGTGTTGATTCTATCTTATAGGAAGTTGTGGGGTTTTCTCCTTTATGGTTTCCCCGAGGAAAACTCTTTGTGTCTCTTGTCTCTTATGACGTGCTTGTGTTTTATTGCTGTGCTTGTTATTCTCTTAGTGAAAAGATCCTAAGATCATAATGCTAGCTTAAATGTGATGAAAAAATAATAGATATGCACTTGACTGAGGCGAGTTGGTTGGTCCAATTGGTTTATAGAGATTCCAAATCTTCACCCTTCAAAACTTGCTTGTGATATTTCAGTTTCTGTAGATTTGTGGTTCTTTTTTTCTATAGTTTTCTTTCTCATGGCCAAACTAGGGTTTGGATTTCTCATAGATTCACACACTCAAGATATCCGATCTAGGGATTAATAGATGTGATCTAGGGAGGTGCAAGTTTCTATGAAAGAAAACATTCAAAATCCAAAACTTTGCAGAAACCCTAATTTCTTGCTCGAGGGAGAAGAGAGAGAGTTTCACCTTGTAAACCTTCAAGGGGAATAAGAATTGGGAAAACTTCCTCTATATAGATGTATAAGATAAAACCCCAAAAGAGGTGATCATCCTCCTTGCTTGTATGTATCTCTCTCTCTCTCTCCTATGCGCTATACACAAGTGAGTGTGTGTGTTCTAATTAAAAACACAGCTCCTCTATTTATACTCTTTCTATCACTTGACTTTTACCCTAACAAGTTAGCCCCACTAAATTGATTGGGACGAATTCACCTAGGAAGACTTAAAACAATATTATATTATATTCATTGGGGTACTATTGACCCGACTTACAATGGAGTTTATACCTCATGAATATATGATGACCAAATATAGTAGTAACATCCTGAAGGAGGAATAAGACATCTCCATTGGGGTACAACAGTAAAATACATTTATAATATTCTTAGAAGTTACAATATTTCAACAGTTATGATATTGAAGGTGAATATAATATGTGTCTCCTAAGTTTTCTCACAAGAAATAGCTATTGTTTGATTTTTTGTTTTCAAAATCCATCCATGTGCATAATGCAAAAAAGAAATCCTTTTAATATCGCTTCTAGCTAACATGCTCTTCAAGCTTTATTGCAATTTCATTTTAAAGGTATAATATCATTCTAAGCTTTTGTTCAAGAATTTTTTTTTTGGGTGAAGTATATGGCTCGTAAAATACTTCTGTATGTGCTAGACATCGATATGAAAACTTGCATAGATTCAATCTCAATGATAGTCATCCCACCTAATGGGCTTTTTTTTAAACAAGCATGTGTTTCATTTCATTGGTGAGATACGAGTAACAATGCGATCTTGTGTTAAGTGTCTACTGATTAAGTCTCTATGTGAAATTTTAGCAGGAAACAGTCTTGTGTGGCACTAAGTACAACCGAAGCGGAATATGCCGCAAATTGTTCAGCTAGTTGTGAGGCAGTATGGCTTAGAAAGCTATTGTCTAATTTTCTTATCTCCAATTAGAGGCAACTTCTATCTTCTGTGGCAACTACAGTTGTTTGAATTTTTCTAAGAACCGAGTGTTCCATGAAAAATTGAACCACATTGAGATCAAGTACCACTATATCAAATATATGGTGCATAGAAGAGCAGTGAAGCTCAAGTATGTTGTGACGGATGAGCAGATGGCTGATGGGTTAACCAAACCATTAGCTAGAGTGAATTTTGAATACTTCAAAGAGAATCCTGGTGTGGTTCAGATCGAGGTTCCTCTAAAGGGCATCTGATGGGTCTAGAAGATGCAAATGCATGAGAGTCATTCTCAGATGGTGGTAGGTGTGTCCTCCCATGGTGCAGATGTAAGGGTTGTGTTAGAGATGTGTGCATCTACGTTGTGCTTCGAGTGACTATGAGGTGATCTGAAGACGACAAGACGATAGTAGCGGACTCAGGTTTTGCAGAAGCATATAATAAGTCATGGGATTCTCCTTCACGTTTTGTAGAGGCATATAATTAGTCCTGGGAGATCCTTCAGGTTTTGAAGAGGCATATAATTATCCTGGGATGCTCCTTCAAGTTTTTCAGAGGCATATAATCAGTCCTCGGAGATCCTTCAGGTTTTTCAAAGGCATATAATCAGTCGTGGGATGCTTCTTCATGTTTTGCAAAGGCATATAATCAGTCCTATGAGATCCTTTAGGTTTTACACAGGCATATAATCAATCCTCAGATTCTCCTTAAGGTTTTGTAGAGGCATATAATCAATTCTTGGAAATCATTTAGTTTTTTCAAGGCAATAAGTCCTGAGCTATACCTACTTGATGATTTGAATACCTACATGGATTCTAGGCCTACATCCAACATGAAAAAGGGTTGGCTCTATAGAAATTTGTATGTCGAGTAAATTCGAGAGATAGAACCATTTGATCGAGATGATGAGAACAACAACACCAATGACGATGATGATACAATGTTGAAGACTTGTGACTATATGTATTGATGTTTGTGTTAAGAGAATACCTTTCTAGTTAAGAGGGAGTGTTAATGTAATTGTAACTTCATAATATATTCACTTGTATATTTCATATTGTATTTTATTTTACCCCAACAGAGATTTGTATTCGTTCGATCGAGCGAGTTATTATTGTAATTAAGTCATGTAAATTCATTGAGCTTAACCCTCCATTATATGTCAGGGAATTAGACCCCAGAGTTAAGTTGTATTAGGGTTATTAGAGTCTCCTAGAGAAATCGGTCCTATAGGAGAAACATTCAAGTGGAAAATAGGTATAAATAGAGAGTCACACTCTATATTTTAACACACACACACTCACTCATCAATTGTACATGAAAAAGAGAGGACTAGCTCACACAAGTGAGAGAGAGAGAGCTCTCGAAGATCATCTTTATTCTTTTGGGTTTTACTTTTGCTAGTGGTGCTCATTCTATCTCTTGGGAAGTTGTGGAGTTTTCTCCTTTATGGTTTCCCCAAAAAAAATCTTTCTGTCTTTTGTCTCTTGTGAGTATTTCTATTCATGTTATTCTCTAAGATAAGATCCTACTCATATTGAATAAACGATAAAAATCTAATAAGAGTTCTTACGTTTTCACCAATAGTTTATTGTTTTACATTAAATATCTATCAATTTTAATAACCAACTTAAATATCCATTTGTTTGTACACTTTAAACACTTCAACAACCATTAATGTACATTATAATAAAAGTTTTTATTTTTAATTAATTAAAATCATTTTACAAATTATTTAATTTTTAATTAAATAAATTATTTTAATGTTTCCCATACTTTTTTATATAGTGTTTTAAAAAATAAATATTATATTAAAATAATTATCTTTAATATATTAATTTAAAATATTTTTCAAAATAATTTAAACTTGATTAGTTAAGAATTTAGTTATATAAATATTTCCTTATTAATATATAGTCACTATTGTGGTTTGGGAAATTCCTTCTTTGAAAAACTTATAACTAATTGATGTTCTCATTAACAATGATATAGAGATTGTTAAACCATATATTCTTATTACAAAATTATCAATATGGTCATATTCCACACAATGTTTAAATTACAAAATTAACCATCTTTTACATAGTCAAATAAATAAAAAAGGATAAAAGCATTTAAAAACCATTTTCTTTCAAAGAATTATGGAAATGAAATTACCCTCATTTTATTTTCTATTCAACTTATCTTATCATCTTGCTAGTATAATTATGGAACCAAAATTAAACATGACAAAGTATATATACACATTAATATCATTTATCTTATCATTAGAAAAAGAGTTATATGATTATGGAACCTGAATTAATAGTTACAAAGTATATATACACATAAATACCAATGTATTAATCATATTAAATATTATTATTATATTGTATAATCATGAAAATATTTAAATTTCAAGTAAAAATTATAAAAAACATTTAAAAACCCTCACTATGAGCAATAAAAGGTTCACTAAAGAGAAACACTTATACCTTACTCATAAATATTGTAAGAGCTAAGTTAAGAAGCACTAGCTTTATAGCTTCAACCTTACCATTGCCTATCAAAAAGGTAAGTTAAATAGATTGAATTAAATGATATATAAGTCCCAACAAGTGCAAAGTCCAAATGAACTATTTGCTTAGTCTCAACATCTCTACAATTAAACCAACAAAACCTAAATGATATATAAGTCCCAATAGCCTTCAGAGTCCCAATGAACTATTTGCTTACTCGCTTTTCTCACCAACTCTACATTTAAACCAACAAAACCCATCCCATCCCTTCGGATCCCACGCACTCCCTTGGGATCATGCCAACGTTAATCGGTCTACTTCACTCTCTGCACCATGACAACTTAAAACACATTATAGAGTTTTATTTAACACCTCTGTATAATAAATGTGAATTTAACTACTCTATATAATAAATGTGAATATATTTTAAACTAACAGAACCACCCCTTGCCTTGGGTCTTGGGATCTCACCAAGGTTAACGGGTCTACTTCACTCTATCCACCACGACAACTAAAAACAGGCGACCCATTCATTATAGAGTTTTATTTAACACCTCTATATGAATCTAACTACTTCCCCTACACAGAAATGTGAATTAAACCCTTATCCTATTTATGTGCCTTATAATACGTTAAGTGATGTAGAGTAACTATGTATCCAACGCAGTAAGGGTGACTTTATCAATTCATGTTCCATCTCATTATATGCATCCAGGTATGAACGATTGTTGCGTACATGTGACCTCTCATGTTCCGTCTCGTTATATGCATCCAGGTGTCATGTATGAATGAGTAACAATTGTTGCGTAGGTAACCCATCGGTCTTATGTAAATAATGGTTCATCAATCACCTCTCCGGTGATCAATGTTAATCAATGCAGAGGCTACATCCCAGGGAATGGTACACGCACCTATGCCCTCTGTGTTGACAACATGTATTGAAGGGTGTGCCAAAATTAGGCATGGCCAAATTTTCTCTCCCCATTTGTTAAAACGAAAATAGTGTTTAATAACTGTTTTTCATCAGTTTTGATTAAAAATAAATATATATGACATTAAAAACCCATTTTGGTAGCAATTAAAACCCATTTCTTGGGAAAACATTATGGAACTCGAATTAAAATTAACATAGATGTCTTGATCTTTTGTATAAATTGATGCTATGGTGATTCATTGTATTGCAATACCTTTTGAATCTGAAGAATCAAAATTAATTGGTGATGGATCAACCACGTGGTGATGGATCAATGGATTTCCCATTCAGTAGGCTCCCCTTAGATATTATTTTTGACATACTGTCATGGCTATCTGTCTCTGAGCTCTCGACAGCTCTGGAAATTTATGTCACTTGGCAACAGATTGTTCTCACCAACAAGATCTTTCAATGACTATATGACCATAGAAACAAGGAATCATGGATTGTTCTCACCAGTGATCAGCATAGCCCTGACCCTGACTTGTACTTCTTCAACAACAACTCTAACATTTTTTACTTTTTTGAGACTAAATGTTGGCTTCTGTAGGGAGCTACCGACGGCCTGTTGCTATTCATTGCAAATGATTTCAGCTCTCACAGGTAGTATTTCACATGGTAGCAATGATTAGCTTGTACATAGTGGGGATTCCAAGCATATGACAGGATTTAATGAACCCTTTGTGAATCTATCTGAACATGAGTCACCCCACAAGGTGAAACTTGGGGATGACTATCAATACCATATAAAAGGAAGTGGTGAAGAATCTTACAAGTTGAACTTTGGAAAATATTTGAAGAGGAATGATGTTCTATATGTACTAGGACTCAATAAGAACCTTCTCTCCATATCTGCATTGGATGAAAAAGGTATGGGGGTTTCATTTATTGATGGAAAAGTTCTTATGTTTCCAAAAGGAAAGAACATAGATGATGCAGAATTGATTGGAGAGCAAGACAATAGATTTATAAAAACTAAAAGGCCAACCTGAACAAGCCTTGGTCCATGACTCCATGGTGCCAAGTGAATTATGGAAAAAAAGGCTTGCACATGTGCAGTGTATAGCATTATCACTTGCAAACAAAGTAGTAAACAGTCTTCCTGAAATCCAAACAAAGCATGAAGACATATGCAAAGGATGTGTGAAGGGAAAGAACATAAATAAGACATTTCCAAGTAGTGAGAGAAAAGCAAAAGGAATCTTGGAACGCGTCCACTCTGATGTATGTGGTACAATGTCATCCAGTTCATTGAGTGGGTATGTATATTATGTTTCTTTCATTGATGATTTTTCTAGGAAGACCTGGATATATTTCTTGATGAGAAAAGACGAAGTATTCAACATACTTAAGAAATTGAAAGCCCTGGTGGAGAATCACATAGAAAATAAAATCAATACCTTTCTATCAGACAATGGCAGAGAATTCACATCAGAAGAATTCAAGGAATTATGTAGAAGTTCATGGATTAAGAGGGAGTTGACCACTCCATACAATCCAAAAAAATGGAGTTGCAGAAAGGAAGAATAAAATGATTATGGAATAAGCAAGGGAAATGCTTCATGAATAAGATCTTCCCATGCATCTATGGGTATAAGCTACAAGAAAATCCGTGTAGGTATAGAACTGTACTCCACACAAAGTACAGGAAAACAAGACACCAGAAAAAAATTTCCCCGATGAGAAACTAGAAGTCACCCATCTAAGGATATTTGCTTGCCCAATGTACATACACATTTGAAAGGAGAACATAATGAAGTTAGATCCTTCGAGAAAGAAGGGAATATTTGTGGGATATAGTGAAAAATTGAAGGCTTACATAATATACTTTCCAGGATACAAGATGATCGACATAAGAAGGGATGTGGCATTTGACTAAGACTCAGCATACAACAAATCCAAAAAACTACATTTTGACGACATTGAAGAACCAAAAGTAATGAGGATATGAGATACAACAATGAATGAAGCTACTCCAAAAGAATATTGAGAAATAGAAGAACGTGTAAATACACCCCGTGAAGGAACGTGTAAATAAACGCAGCGAGAAGAATTCTCACAAGAGGAAACCAACATGGGTACGAGAGGATATCCTAGGTGCAGAGAGATATGGCACTCCAGAAGGAATGCACAGAGAAAGAAAGAGACCTACGCCATACTCTAGTTATGTATCCCTGATGTGCGATATCATTGACAAATAACCTTCCAACTATGAAAAAGTGGTAGAAAAGAAAGAATGGAAGGATGTGATGATCGAGGAATACCATTCGATGATGAAGAAAGATTTATGGGATGTAGTCCTAGTACCAGAAGGGAAGTCTATTGTGAATTCCAAGTGGATATACAAGATCAAGAATGTTGCAGATGGCAGCATAGGGAAATATAAAGCGATACTTATGGCATGTGGCTTCTCCTAGAAAGAAGGGATAGATTATGAGGAGACTTTTGCACCTATAGCCACATACACTTTGTAACACCCCGCTTTTGACCCCATTTTATGTTAATATTTTAATTAATCATGGTATGGATCTAAATGAAAAAACCCACTGTTGATTTAGCGTTTTATGTTTCGGTGATTAAAATTGATGCTGATGGTATTTTGTGCTAGATGACACATTATGATTTTGGACATCATATAAATATGCAATTTAATAAAAAAACCCACAACCAGCTATGTCAATGCAACAAATAATGATATGGGGTCATGATTTCCTAAGGATAAAGGTGGGGGGGGGGGATGTTTAACATGGAGAAATTGGGGAAAACCCATCAAAACTGTCAACTACCCATTTCTTGTCTTTTTCCCCAATCTTTTATTTCTACCAGAATTTGGATGAAGTAGTGATTGCATGGGAATGGGAAGAGTATGGGAAATAAAATACCCAAAAATGTATGCCCATTCCCTCATGCATTCACATTTTCATCTTCCATCACATTTTGGGGAGAGACAAGACGTATTTGATCATCCATCCTTCATTTTTCAGTTTTTTTTCCTCAGTGTGCATGCCCAGTCCATCATCTGGCTCTCACCGAAATGTTTTGGTCCATTTTGTAATAATTCTCTATTCCATTTTGTTCATGCATGATGTGTGTTCGTCCTACTTCCAAAACCATGTTTTTTTCTGGGTTGATCACTTGTTGTTATCATCCTCGGTGGCGCAAACGTTCAGGTTCTCTTTCATTTGCTAAACGAATGAGTAGTGGAGATCACTCAATTTTATGAGAAAAACGGGTCATCTTTGATTTCCTCAGTGTTGGTGTGCAATCGTCTCCTCTGTCATAGAGTGAGTGGAAGCATGTTTCATTGTGTTGACATTGTGGTTTGTTGTGTGTGCATATTTTACCTTGGTCTAAACTAGTTTGGAGTGGAATTGGGTTTGAACTAGCTTGATAAACCTAGTGTAAGAAGGAACCTCACAAATAGATCTAGAGGGGTTGTTTTTCTTATTTGCACACCCTGAATAGCATTGGAATTGAAGGCATAGCCTGAGCGACTGCGTAGCAGAGAAGGAGATGCTTCCTTGTGTAGGGTGTGTAGATGTTTTAGGAGCCAAGCCTGATCTAGTGCAGGTGTCCACAACTCAGTGGTTGAGCTCACTAGATTAGCAGTTCAATATTTTTAGCTCCTTTGTAGCCTAATAAACTCATATGTTAGTTGGCTTGGCTGGTCCTTAATGTGAATGTTTGCTTGACTCACTGTAGTCTGAGAAACCTCACAGTATATTGGCTTGTTTGTTTGCAACCTGATTAACCCAGCTATGTTTTCTTCACTGATTTTTGTTGTATCCTTTGATATGTGTGAGCCTGCTAGTGTTCCTTATTCCTTGTGGGAATCATTCCCAACTCGGGGGTGGAAGTGCTGCTGAGAGATTGATGAGCGCACTAGCCTATGGTTGGGTGGAATGTTGCAGCAACGTAGCTGGTTGCAAGACAAGATTCTTTCAAGATAAGTACTTCTTATGTGTAATCTCTGCAACTGTATTTTGTTTAATGAATTGTGATGAAAACATTGAATTCTTTGATGAATATATTTGCTTCCGCTATATATATTGCATGTTTTACACGTGTGTATGTTTTTAAGTTCAATACATTCTATATTACGTTATGGGGCTTAGATTGTCGTATTGGTGATGTCCTAAATGATCAAATTTGTCCAAGACTTTTGTTAACAGGCTAAATTTCGATATGCAAACCTCCTTTCCGTAACTTACGGGATGCAGAAACGTCCTTCTATAAATTATGTTCCCCGCATATTTCCTTCTACAACTTGCAGGATGCGGCTTCGCAGATCTCTTTTTCTGCAACTTTCCTTTCTGCAACAGTCTATTTCACATGCGGCTTCACAGATCTCTATTTCCACAAATTTCCTTTCCGCTACAGTTTATTCTACATGCAGGTTGTGAGATGTGGGATGCAAGATGTGGGATCCCAATTTCCATATTTCCTCTACCTCGCAAACTTGGGATTTCTGCACCATTGATTCTTGCAGGTTTATTCTTAGCCATTGATATATTTTTAGATGCGGAATATATTGTCACCATCAATTTCCATCATGATCTTTCTCTGTCGTTCGATCTCCTCTAAGATAATTCTTCGTATATCGTCGAATTGATCACTGACATGATTGATTTCTCTACTATTAGGAAGTTAGAGAATTTATGCACACACTGGAGTAGAGTGAACTTCGAGCTGGATTCTCCTACAACAATCAGAGCAAGCAATTATGGTTACACTCTCTCTCCAGTGGACAAGAGGGGATGTGACAGCCTTCCATCAGAATAGTACTTGCTTTGGATGCAGTGATGAAATGGAAGATAAACCATATGGATCTCACGACATCATTCTTAAATGGTGTAGTGGAAGAGAAATTGTATGTGGAGAAGCCACTCGGATTTGAGACATGTGATAGGGAGACTCCTGTGTGAAAATTGAAGAAATCTTTGTATGGAGTGAAGCAAGAACCCACGACATGGTATGGCAGGATGGACAACTTCCTCACTAGTTTGGGCTTTACCAAGAGTAAAGCGGAATCCAATGTTTACTACAAGGTTGAGGAAGGGAACCCAATGATACTCCTACCATATGTAGATGACCTATTTGTGACATGTGAGGATGGGTTGGTTACATATACAAAGAGGAAGCTTGCTTCCAAGTTCAAGATGAAGGACTTGGGCATGATGCATTATTTTCTAGGTATGGAGGTGTGGCAGAGTACAGATGGAGTCTTCCTTGGTCAAGGGAAGTATACCATAAAGATCCTAAAGATATTTGGGATGATGGATTGCAAGGAAATAACCACACCCATGGCATTGAACTTGAAGCTACTTTGTGATGCTTCATCGGAGTTAGTTGATTCCACGATATATCGTCACATGAATGGATCATTGATGTACCTAATGAAAATGAGACCAGACATATGCTTTGCATTGAAAACCTTGAGCCAGTTCCTAACAGATCTAAGACAAGTTCACATGCTTGTTTCAAAGCATATATTGAGGTACCTAAATGGTACAATTGATTATGGGCTCAAATATGACACAAATCAAAAGGTTAACCTACATGGTTATGTTGATTCAGAATCGGTTTGCAATGCCATAGATCGGAAGAGCACTTCATAGTGCTTCCTCGATATGGGATCAGGTGTGATCTCTTGTTTTAGCATGAAGCAGTTGTACGTGGCACTAAGTACAACCGCAGTAGAATATGTTGCAGCTTGTTCAGCTAGTTGTGAGGAAGTATGGTTTAGAAATATACTATTTGATTTTTTTGATCTCGAATTAGAGGCAACTTGTATCTTCCGTGACAACCAGATTTGTGTGAAGTTATCTGAGAACCCAGTGTTCCATGATAAGTCGAAGCACATTGAGAACAAGTACCACTATATCAGGGGTATGGTGTAGAGAAGACAAGTGAAGCTCTAGTATGTTGCGATGGATGAGCAGATAGGCAATGTGTTAACCAAGCCATTAGCTAGAGTGAATTTTGAATACTTCAGCCAGAATCTTGGTGTGCTTTAGATCAAGGTTCCTCCCAAGGGGAGGTGATGGGTCCGGAAGACGCAGACGCACGAGAGCCATTCTCACATGGTGGTAGGTGTTTCCTCCCATGGTGAAGATGTAAGGGATGTGGTCGAGATGTGTGCATTTGGGTTGTGCTCCAAGTGACGATGAGGTGATCTAAAGACAACAAGACAACAATAGGGGACTCAAGTTTTGCAAAGGCATATAATCAGTCCTGGGATGATCCTTCTGGTCCTGCAGAGGCATATAATCAGTCCCGGTAGATCCTTCAGGTTTTGAAGAGGCATATAATCAGTCCTGGGATGATCCTTCAGGTTTTGCAGAGGCATATAATCAGTCCTAAGAGATCCTTCATGTTTTACAAAGGCATATAATCAGTCCTGGGATGCTCCTTCTGGTTTTGCAGAGGAATATAATCAGTCCTCACAGATCCTTCAGGTTTTATAGAGGCATATAATGAGTCGTGGGATGCTCCTTCAGGTTTTGCAAAGGCATATAATTAGTCTTGGAAAAACCTTAAGTTTTTGCAAGGCAATAAGTCCTAAGCTATAATTACTTGATGATTTGAAGACCGACATGGAAACTAGGCCTACATACATCATGAAAAAGGGCTGGATCTATAGAACTTCCTATGACAAGTAAATTTGAGAGATAGCACCATTTGATCGAGATGATGAGAACAACAACATTAGTGACGCTGATGATCCAACGTTGAATACTTGTGCCTATATGTATTGATGTTTGTGTCAAGAGAATACATTTCTAGTTAAGAGGGAGTGTTAATGTAATTATAACTTCGGAAGCTATTCACTTGTATATTTCATATAGTATTTTATCGTACCCCGACGAAGATTTTTATTGCTCCAATCACGAGAGTCATTATTGTAATTAAGTCATGTAAATTCATTGAGGTTAACCCTCCATTATATGTTAGGGCATTATATGGGGGAGTTAAGTTGTATTAGGGTTATTAGACAATCCTAGAGAAATCGACCCTATAGGAGAAACAATCAAGTAGAAAATGGGTATAAATAGAGAGTGAGACTATCTATTTTAACACACATACTCACTTATCAATTGCACATGGGAGAGGGAGGAATAGCTTGCACAAGTGAGAGAGAGAGAGCAGGTGTAGAAGATCATCTTTATTCTTTTAGGTTTTACTTTTGCTTGTGGTGCTCATTCTATCTCTGGGGTTTCTCCCTTATTGTTTCCCCAAAGAAAATATTTGTGTCTCTTGTCTCTTGTGATTATTGTTGTGCATGTTATTCTGTGAGATAAGATTTTAGATCATATTGAATAAATGATAAAAATTTAACAAGAGTTCTTATGTTTTCACCAACAATTTATTGTTTTACATTAAATATCTATCAATTTTAATAACCAACATACATATCTATTTCTTTGTACACTTTAAAGACTTCAACAACCATTAATTTAGATTATAATAAAAGTTATTACTTTTAATTACTTAAAATCATTCTACAAATTATTAAATTTTTAATTAAATAAATTATTTTAATGTTTTCCCATACTTTTTTATATAGTGTTTAAAAAAGTAAATATTATATTAAAATAATTATCTTACATATTGTTAAACCATATATTCTTATTACAAAATTATTAATATAGTCATATTACACACAAGTTCAAATTACAAAATCAACCATCTTTTACATAGTCAACAAATAAAAAAGGCTAAAAACATTTAAGAACTATTTTGTTTGAAAGAAATACTGAAGTGAAATTACACTTTATTTTATTTTCTATTCAACTTCTCTTATCATCTTGCTAGTACAACTATAAAACCAAAATTAATCATGACAAAGTATATATACACAATAATATCATTTATCTTATCATTAGAAGAAAAGTTATATGATTATGAAACCTAAATTAATTGTTACAAAGTATATATACACATGAATACCACTCTATTAATCATATTAAATATTATTATTATTATATTGTATAATCATAACATGGGAAAATATTCATTCTCTAAGAAGTATTTCACATTGTTTCTTTACGTTTGAATTTTAAGTGTTTTTATATTTATATTTCAAGTAAAAAATATAAAAAACATTTTAAAACCCTAACTATGAGCAATAAAAATTCCACTAAAAAGAAACACTTATACCTTACTCATAAATATTGTAAGAGCTAAGTTAAGAAGCACTAGTTTTGGGGCTTCAACCTTACCATTGCCTATCAAAAAAGTAAGTAAAATAGATTGAACTAAACGATATATAAGTCCCAAGAGCCTGCTGAGTCCCAATGAACTATTTGCTTACTGGCTTTGCTCAACAACTCTACATTTAAACCAACAAAACCCCCTGCTTTGGATCCTGCCAAGGTTAATTTGTCTACTTCGATCATAACAACTAAAAACACGCTCTTACCACCATGACAACTAAAAACACATGACCCATTCATTATAGAGTTTTATTCAACACCTCTATATAATAAATGTGAATCTATTTTAAACCAACAGAACGGCACTTATACCTTGGGATCAGAGAAAGGTTAATTGGTCTACTTCACTCTTTCGACCATGACAACTAAAAACACGCTACCCATTCATGATAGAGTTTTATTTAACACTCCTATATAATAAATAAGAATCTAACTACATCCCCTTTCCAGAAATGTGAATCCAACCCTTCTCCCATTTCTATGCCTTATAATAGGTTATGTGATGTAGAGTAGCTGTGTATCCGACGCGGTAACGGTGACTGTATTAATTCATGTTTCGTCTCGTTATATGCATCCAGGTATGAACGATTGTTCCGTCTCGTTAACGATTAACGATTGATGCGTAGGTAACCCATCGGTCGTATGTAAATAATGGTTCATCAATAACCTCTCTGGTGATCAAGTTTAATCATCCCCGGGAATGGTATACGCACCTCACACACCTCTGCCCAGTGTGTTGACTGCCCCGTGTGCTGACAACGTGTATTCAATATGTTATAAAGGGAATGGTACACGCACCTCTGCCCCGTGTGTTGACAGCGTGTATTGAAGGGTGTGCCAAAATTAGGCATGGCCAAATTTTCTCCCCATTTGTTAAAACCAAAATAGTGTTTGATAACCGTTTTTTATCGGTTTTGATTAAAAATAAATATATATGACATTAAAAACCCATTTTGCCAGCAATTAAAACCCATTTGTTGGGCAAACATTATGGAACTGGAATCAACATTAACACAGATGTCTTGATCTTTTGTATAAATTGATGCTACCGGTGATTCATTGTATTGCAATACCTATTGAATCTGAAGAATCAAAAGTACTTGGTGATTGATCAACCGCGTGCTGATGGATCAATGGATTTCCCGTTCGATAGGCTCCCCTAGATATTATTTTTGACATACTGTCACGGCTATCTGTCTCCGAGCTCTCAACAGCTCTGGAAAGTAATGTCGCTTGGCAACGGATTGTTCTCACCAGCAAGATCTTTCAACGACTATACGACCATAGAAACAAGGAATCGTGGATTGTTCTCACCAGCGATCAGCATAGCCCCGGACCTGACTTGTGCTTCTTCAACAACAACTCTAATGTTTCGTACTTTTTCGAGACTAAATGTTGGCTTCTGCAGGGAGCTGTCGACGGCCTGTTGCTGTTCGTTGCAAATGACGGAAAATTGCTTGTTGGTAATCCCTTAGCAAGACGCTTCCGACTGCTGCCCGATACACAGGTCAGCCCGCGCCTTCGTCTGGAGTCATGTATGAAGAGAAAACTATGGGAAAATGACTCCACGCCTACACCTACGTATGTTCAACCGTCCATCTCCATCAACATAGTTGTAGAT
This sequence comes from Pseudotsuga menziesii, assembly GCA_001517045.1. Lineage (NCBI taxonomy): Eukaryota > Viridiplantae > Streptophyta > Pinopsida > Pinales > Pinaceae > Pseudotsuga > Pseudotsuga menziesii. Next base: position 152,280 of record LPNX011018793.1, read on the forward strand.
GAAGGTGAAGGTGGTAAAACCTTCAAAGTGATGGTGTGGGGTGAACTGCGAAGAAATCAAGTGCATGCTCTTGTTTACAGCTCCGCTACAGACAAATGGACCGTAACGCTGTGTACTAATTCAGATATCAAGCACACATTATTCAGCTCGCGGTTCCACACCACTGTAGAAGGCAACACCATCTTCTACAGTTCAATGCAACGGCAACGGCGACAATGTGTACTCGCTAAATATGACACACAAACCGGCTTCTTCAGCGTTAACCGACTAGTATTGCAAGTGTGGCGCCGCCGCCAGTGGCTATTACGGTTCAGAATGGAACGGAATGAGTACATTAAGATGATAGTTTCTAGTGGCCATATATATCTGTTAAGTGTCATGATCGGCCGTCAAATGAATATTAATCCG
>LPNX011018793.1:181963-193261 GCA_001517045.1 Pseudotsuga menziesii
TGTCAAGTATATTGCAAGTTTGCATAAGTAATTTACATGCCCAATGTAAACCAAAATCCCAATTAACTCATAAAAAACAAATCAACTTCACTATTTGCATGTGTATATTCACAAGCATCCTTGGAATCCAAACCAAAATTAACAAATATGAAAAGTTTGTCAATTATATTGCAAGGTTGCATACAACTAAAACAAAAATCAAGTAGAATTCATATCTTCCATAAAATACATAAACAAACATGGTAAGTCCCTTGCCTTTATCTGAAATATCGAAGTTGGTCATGGAAGAACATCAATAAACACCTTATAGTTTTGATGAAACTTCTTAATCCAAGTGTTAAAATAAGGTATAGAAGCTTCCCATGCTTAACAAATATTTCCTCTTGACTAAAGGGTACTTTTTGGTTAAGGTCAAGACAACTGAATTCAACAATAGGCTCTACGAACATCAAGATACATAGGGAGGTTCATGTGCTTAATTACATGCCGATCACATACTATCGTACATCATGATAGAATACAGTGGAAACCTTCCAACCATAAAATCCACTATACATAATTATGCAAAGTCTCTCATGGGTATATAGAAAGAGTGCATACAACTAAAATAAAATTAAGTGGAATCCATACATGACCCAAATTACATATAAACAAAGGTCTCCTAAATGGAATTTGGAGTCCAAAAAAAATAACGCTACAACAAATAATTACATATTTAAAAAAATCCTTGACTATACTCGGATTTTATTAATCAATGTCACATTCTGCTGCCTCTTCTAGGCTCTAGCCCTTTCCTCTACCCACGATCTCGGAGTTGGTCCTGCAAGGGCATTAGTCAATACCTCACAATTTCGATGAAACTTCATAATCCAAGCCTTAAAATTAGCCAGAGAAGCTTCCCAATCAACATATGCACATACGACATTTTATGTACACATGCATATGGAAATTGGAATTAATACTTGAAATTAGGACATAAATTTAAAAGGAAAAATGTTAAATGTTTATTCTTTACTGTAAAATTCAAAATCAATTTTAAAATTTAAATAATAAATTTAGTTTATGTTGTTATTGGTCTACATTAGTTTTACACTTTTCATTGCTTAGAGATGTCATTATACCATGTGTTTATTTTTCTAATGATATTTGATTTGTATTTATGATTGAAGTGGCTACTATAGACCTCAATGTGGATATATTGGGAGTTATTGGTCATCTTAAAGAGATTGGTTTTGCTTGGAGGGGTGGTGATGAGCTCTGGCTCTCCTTATCATTATCGTTGCTAACAACAGTTGATATGATCGCTAGATCGAATTATTATTTGTATAGCATTACATCATACAAAGAAACCAAAAGATGAGAATATGCTGATGGTTTGACCTATAATGAGATCAAGAAGCTAAAAGTAACCAAAGAGCATAAATATACATTATTTATAGTGCCTTGGATGGATGACATTCTGGAGAGTAGAAGGCCACATATTTCGATTGAGTGGTGCATCTTGCTACCCATTAGAGACCATTGGATGGATAGATGGTTCATGGTTTTCAAAATTCCCCTGCACAACAATAGGGAAGTACCATTGTACTTCCTACAGAAACTATATGAAAAGTGTGTGATGGGAAAACATGTTAAGAAATGCCAATCGACATATACCTCAACCCCCTGCAGTGCTATTGAGGCCACATATCCCTCCTTCACATGATATGGTTGCCGAAACACATGAGGCATTTCTTACTCTAGCTAAGATGGATTTCTGACACACCAGAAATATTGATGAGGAAGGGCCCTCTTCCTCTTGTGGGGTACAACCATCAGCTTCGAGTGATAGAGGACCATCTATTGGTGGGGACATACCAACATCCCATGTTCCCGAGAGAGAGCCACACATGTGTACAACATGTGGTCAATCTTGTTATGGTCCTCAACCAACACATGGTACCTCTACGATGAATGGTGGTCATGTAAGGACATTTTTAAAACTCTATTGTTGTTTAATTTTTAATTTTTCCATATTCTACACATATTAATGTTAATTTTCATATGCTTAGCTAAGACATCAGTATATCATTTCATTTTTCATAACAAAAGCATATAAACAGGATCACTGAAAGATAGAAAAGCACAACCATACAAAATGAACATGTTGGGCTATAGGGCAGACCCGGGTTTTATACCATTAACTTCGCACCAACAAAAGACCCATAGTGTTGGCCCTTTCGGCAACAACGTGCGAGCATGTTGCATTCTCACCCGAAACAGCTATGGGGTGCCGCAGAATCAGGTTTCTGCAAGCAGAAGAGGGATATTACTGTACCTTTAGCTTCTAACAATTGATAATCATTAAATATAGAGCTTTGATATTACTTATTTAGCTTCGCGATTAGATAAACAAACAGTGCCTTGCTTAACCCTTTACTGGGAATTCAAAGCGAAGTTAGTATTTTGTAGTGATCTTAATTATAAGTTATATATTTATTAATGCATAAAAGAACATAACAACAACACAAAAAAACCACAACACACGATATAACGTGGTTCACCCCTAGTTTAGGGGTTACATCCACAGAACTGTGTTTTATTCAACTCTTTATAAAAACCACAGTTCTGATCTGCGCACTCAGCTGCAGATCCCTTCAAGTCCTCAAAGTCGTGCACATAGCTGCAGGCCTCTGCGCACACAGCTGCAGATATTCTTAATCACCCAAAAACCCTCTGCGCACATAGCTGCAGAGGTCGTCCACGCACATAGCTGGGACTTAACCTTTCTTACAAACAAGCCTTAGCTTCACATCAATTCATCTTACATCAAAAGCCTAAACTGACTTCTTTACAAGAGTGCTTATTTATAGTGCACTTATTACAAAACCATGGGCTTAAACCATGGGCACCCCGAACCCTAAACCATGGAATTAAACCATGGGTTTATTACAAAAAAGAAGGTTTTTACTCAATCCCGACACCCCTAAGACTATTTTGAGTCACAACTCCACTTACAAACTTCCACAAAAATCGTGGAGTTACCAAAATTAGGGACCGTTAAGGTGTGCGCCCCAACAGGCCCCTAAGACTCACCAATGTCCCATCTCGGGACACTCTGCTGCTTTTCTGGTAGGAGAATCTTGTTGGCGAAGACAGAAAACGACTTGCTATGGCTGCATTGTCATCCCTTCTACTACTGCTACCACGGCCATGGCTTGCTTGATCCTTCATCCTTTCATCCTTAGTAGAATACAACCATCTCTTATGTTGTTGTCTGCCTCCGTCATATTTATGGTGGTCATGGGGGTCATTGGGCCTTGTATCAGTGACCCCATCCTTTAAACTGCCTCCCATTCATGTCCTATCGAACATTCGACATCCACAACTTTGGGTCCTTAACAGGTAGTGCCCCTGTGTTTGCATGCCACTATAATTTTGCATAAGACAAACAGCATGCCTCCATTCTTCGGGATCCTCCTGAGTCTTTCCTAAGGGGTTGTGCCTTTCTTCATTCCACTTAGAGCGAACTTCTGCCTTAAATTTCTTTCTGGTTGATCGTATCTACATTGGCTGCTTTGGCGCTTGAAACGCCTCCTCACAAGGAGGATTGCTCATAAGGTTCTGCAGACCTCTCTCCCTGAACTCTCGTAATAATTCCTGGACTTCGTGATCATTCGACATGGTGCTTACTGTAAACTCAAAGAAGTGCACAATGTAGGAGTCGGAGGCTGGTGTAGCTTCTTATAGAGTCCCGCAACAAAATATGTCATCATGGTGCATTAATGACGCCAAATCTGATGGAACGGCGGGAAATCCGGTCCACACGATGCTAGATTTTCCCAAAATCTCATCATGACAGGCAGTTCACATGCCGATGCTGCCAAGTCGAGTTTGTCCCATCAGTCACATTTTTAGGCTGCAACACACCTTTCTTCTTCGACACCACCACTAACTTCAGCTTCGCTTCAATGACTACCCTCGACATAATATTCACCTTTGACCCATCCTGACCTACACGGCAATGAAACTTCAACCTTCAAACTTTGACAGTTTTCAACACTTCGTAGCTTTGAGAACAGCTCCATTATAGTCTAGTACCCAATTCCAACTATTCTTGGTACTTAGACTATCCTTCTTGCTGTAACTTCTGATTAAGGGGTCTCGGTTTATCCCGGTACTTCTTTAACCTACTTCCATTCACCATGGAAGGTAAAATTTCTCCATTCAATTTAGCTAACTGGACTGCGCCACCATCAGTAACTCTCTGCACTATGTATGGTCCTTTCTAATGTGTCTTGAACTTCCCTAGGAATTTCATGAATTTACTGTCATATAAAAGCACAAGATCACCATTCTGGAACTGCTTCTTCTTAATGTGTCTATCATGCCATGCTTTTTCTCTAGCTTCATGTACTTGCTGCTAGAACCCTGCAATGAATCTGTCCTCTTCAAGTTCTAGTATCTTTTCCAGCCTTCCTTTCATCATATCTGGGTCATCCATCTCCGTGAAAGCAGATATTCTGAGGCTAGGAAGAATGTACTCCATGGGCATGACTGCTTCTTGTCCATAAACCAACCTAAAAGGTGTATGGCCTGTCAACTTCCTGCAGGTGGTTCTATAAGCCCATAGTACTGCTAGAATTCTAAGATCCCAATCATTTCTGTTAGCATTTCAAACCTTCGTCAGAGCATGTTCAAGGATCTTGTTAAAGGATTTGGCAGTTCCATTTGCTTGAGGATGATAGGAAGTACTCTTCTGATGATATACTTGAAATTCTTCAGTCAATACTTCAATAGTCTTATTTAAGAAATGTGATCCTTGATCACTCATAAGAATTCTAGGACACCCAAATCTTGACAAGATGTTATCGAAGATGAACTTCGCGGCCGTCGCAGCACTACAGGTCTTGACTGGTTGAGCTTCGGCCCAACGAGTAAGGTAGTCAGTTGCTGTAATAATGTATCTTGCTTCGGATTTCTTCACAGGGGGATTGATAGGTCCAACAAAATCAATAGCCCATTTATCAAAGGGTTGTAAATTTACCTGCGGAACTAGAGGCATCTCATCCCTCCTCGATGGTTTGCATGTCCTTTGACAAATGTCGCAGCTGTGGTAATAATCTCTTGCATCCTTATGAATTGTGGGCCACCACAATCTGGTACACTTTGTTGTATGCAAACTATGTGAGCTGCAAGTAATCCTCCCACATCATGGGTTTGTTCATTACATACATTATAAGCATGTCCTCAAATATTTGATTTACTCATTTCGTTTGTTCTTCTATCTGCGGGTGGTAGGTGGTACTAAAATTTAAATGTGTCTCTAAGCCAGAGAATAAGGATCTCCATAAGTTACTGGTAAATTTTGTATCTTGATCGGGTATGATTGCCTTGGGTATCCCATGCAATCGAAATATTTATTTTAGGAAAATGTATGCAATGTAGACCCCTCTGTATGTTGACTTTACTGGAATAAAATGTGGTCATTTGGACAACTTATCGGCTACTACAAAAATGGAATCACTCTTGTTCTTTCTCTTTGGTAATCCTGTAATGAAATCCATACTAACAACCTCCCATTTCCATTCTGGAATGGGTAACGGTTGTAGCAACCCTGAAGGGTGTTGGTGCTCTGCATTGACCAGTTGGTACTCTTGGCATTTTGCGATGAACATTGCTTTGTCAGTCTTCAGCTAAGGCAAGAAAAAAAAGTTCTTCACTGCCAATATCATCTTTTAATATCCTAGATTCCATGAGTAGGGATTCTAATGAAACTCTTTTAGAACGTTGGGCCTGATGTCTTCTCAACATTGGAAATAGATTGTCTCTTTGGACCACAACAATCCTAACTCATCTACTAGATGTTGAAAGATCAGAAGAAAATTCAATAAACGCATGAAATTTTTTCTCGTTGAAGGGGGTCATATTTCTATGATGATGAGACAATAGGTGACATTGAGGTGCCCTTGAGGTACAAACATCTAGTGAAACAATCGGTACCCAAGGATATTCCTCAACTAAACACATATTTTTGTGTGAATGAGAGGATATATTGAATTGCACCATTGGGATTACATGGTTTGTAGTTGTTTTGCATGGATGGCGTAAATCTTGGTTATGACAGATGTATAAAATTGATAGAGTATGTTGGACCTTGTTACAACTACAAATATTGGATGTGCCTTGTCCAATATACACGAAGTATGTACAAATATGGATTGTCAGAAAATTACTTACAGCTGAAAGACAAAGATCAAAATAAAGGAACAATGTTGTACATTGACGCAATGCCAAAATCCATAGAGAATATTGTGAGGTTTATAAACAGTACACAACCAGTGTCTACAATTAAACCCAATTTCTTATTTTAGGGGCGTGAAGGAAACCATGTATTTTTATGCGCAATTAAATGAATAGCTACAGGGGAAGAGTTCCTTATTAATTACAATATGAGTTGAGTAGATACAAACACAGTTACTATGGGAGTGGTACATCTAACAACTTACCCAACCTTTTATTAATTAATTTAACCTCTCAAGTATTTTTTGTGAGTCTATTGTTATAACTTACTTCACAAGGTAGTGATTGGGGTGCTAGTACAAGTGATCAATTTTTCCACAGCAAAACGTGGCAATATCCACGGAAAAGCGTGGATATTGCCACGTCTAAGTGTTTTTTTTCCGTGGAAACAATTCCGTCGCAATAGAGATGACCCCTAATTTGCGTTGCAAGAGCGACAATGTTCTATATTTCATTAGATGTATAAGCCGTCTCTATATCCACACCTGGCCGTCTCTGTATCCACGCCTGGCCGTCGCTGTATCCATGCTCTGTATAAGTTTTTTTTTAAATGCAAACCCAGGAATAAGACGTCACTATAGCCACGCCTTACCGTCTCTATATCCACGCCTTGTCGTCTCTGTATCCACACCTAGCCGTCGCTGTATCTACGCTTTGTATAAGTTTAAAAAAATAAAATGCAAACCCCAGGAATAGCGACGGGGATGCTATACCTGCGACGGGGATGTTATTACCCATCACTTCTATTCAAACAATCTCCTAACGCCTAGCTTCTTCCTCATTAATGTCACTTCATCTAGGCACATATACACATCTGTTTGGGACTGTCATAACATAATCTTTTGTATCATTCAGTTGTTGGCAAACAAATACAAAAGGAAGTTCTCATACACTTAGCCTATGTTACAACAATTTTGAAGAGCTGGAAGATATCGTTTTGTAAACTTGAAGTGATAATCTAATAAGCCGGAAAGTATATCTTTGACAGTCATTTGTATTTAATATCTTGGTTAGAAACTACTGATGAGCTAGAAGTTGTGGTGGATATATTTTATTATTGTGATTTCAGATCTAGAATTTACATCATTTTTTACAGTCATTTGTTCAACTGGAATACACGCTTGGGACTGTCATATCTCTGCCAGGGACTGTGTTGACCCTTTAGAGTTTGAATTTCCCACTAAAAGTCAAATACTATGTGTAACATTTGCATATATGAATGGTCAATCATTGCCTTGATGCAAAATATATTGTTAGAGATCACTTAATCATATATTTCCATCACCAAAATCTTTCAAACAAAGAGATTCTCGGCAAATACATGATGTGAGATCACATAGGCAAAGTAATTGATGTGATTCGACAGAAGAATCCTCTGCCTAATATCAATCTTATGAAAGAAATATTAATCTATCATTAGAAGGTGGATTTGTAATGGTAAGAGGAGAACCCAAAAGAAAGACATGACTGTGAATGTTTGAAAGCTATGTTTAAAGCCATGGCCTAATTCGTTGGCTTTGTTGCTCCTTTAGGGTCAAAATGTAAATTCTACGCTTCCTGAATACTACAGTAAATGCAGTATTTGACTTCGTAGAATAAGTAAAATCTGATACTCATGGTTCCAAGACACATAAATGCAAGGAGCATCTCCCTTGAATGAAAATAAGAGCATTTGACTAAAAGTGAAAAATTGATGAGTGCTAAAGGCCTTAGACTTTGGTTTGTGACAATCTCACTTAGAGTTGCTTGAAAGTTAGACCAGTTTTGTAATTGGTTGACATCCATAATCACACAGGCATGATTCCCAACAACTGATTGAACTTTGCATTATTGTAACATTCCCCTGCATATGGCTCAAAGCTGCTTGAATCAAAGGCTATAATGAGGTCCACAATACAAATGTAAATCAAAACTAACAAGATTTGTTTGCCAAACTAAAATGGTCATGCAATTGAAAGTTTGCTAAAGCTGCCAACTAGGTCTTCAAAGACTCTTTAAGTCAATAAGTAAATATGCAACTCAACAAATGGATGGGATGCCTTAGTACTTGAAATGGTGATTTAAGTGAATAAAAATTTTCCACATAGTACTAGATCTATTGTTGAGAATGTACATGATTGGCCCCTTACATCACATTATATCAGAAATTTTCAGATCTTAACACACTTACTCTACGCTTACTAATCTCATATCAAGAAATACACTTACCATTTGAACCAACATCTCTAGAAACCAGTCTTTATTATCAATAACCTGCAAGATAAGTTTTTGAAGTATAGGATTGTATCCCCATCTGCCCATTTGAATTATAGTGTTGTTTGCTCAGCATCTTTTCTAGTTGGAGCTGCCATACATTTGATTAATAGTGTTGTTTGCTTCAACATCTCTTCTAGTTGGAGCTCCCATATTATGAAACCAATGCTTAGATGTTTTTCAACTTGAGAACCATTAAACCAGCATGGTACAACATACCCTTGCTAAGCATTAGCACATCATCCTTGACACTTGATGTAAAGACAACATACTTACAATGGTTCAAGCAGGCTTCTAGCCTTATAATGAACTTAGTCAACGGAGAATTCCATATCTTTGGTCAATGATAAGAGAGGCAACTTCCTTGCATTGAAATTATAGGAGTTTCACTTGTGCAGTGGCTCTAATGAGGAAATGCAACTGAAATGGAAAGCCATTTGTTTGAGGAGCTAGCTAGCATTTAAAAATGTTGTAGATTTACAATATCAACACCAAGATTGCAAATGATATATGTTACAAATATTTTGCTAATATCAAGTGGCACTGCAACCTATGAAATTGTGCAATCAGCTATGCTTGGTATGTAAATCTAATTTGCATAAAATGACAATCCACCACGATGGTAGTTGAATCCCCTCATGAAGGTCTATTGAAATTCAACTTTAGACATGTCTAATTTCTCTTACTTGCTACAGACTGGCACCCCTTCGACTTATATATTTCTACAAGTTTTGGATTAGGAGGACATGCCAATCCTCAACTGGCTATGGGATATGAGGCATTTTCCAATTTGACACTAGAGTACCTAATCCTGAAAAACTGTCTGAGAGCACATCATATCTTTCCTAATATGATTTTTTCTTTAGGAAACAGTGTAGTCATCGAAGAGGAGATGGGCATGATAGAATGGGTTCAAGGGAGGCCTTCGTGAGGTCATAATTAGAGGATATAATCGAGGAACCTCCTACAGATTCAGCACCAATTGAAGCTAATGGGAATAATGGCTCGGACTTAGCAGCTCCTGGAACAAAGTTGAATGCATTACAGTTATCAACCACTGAGCTTTACTAGGCTTGGAAAGTGTCCTTTGGACAGTCACATGGTTACCTTTGACTGGCCTTGAAATTCAGATATGTTTGGACAGTCACATGGTTACCTTTCCTGGGCTTATCTTTTCCATTTGCTAGAAGTTGTTCTCGGCATACTCAGACTTAGCTCTTCACACACAAATTTGATAAACTCGACATTAGCTCTGATGTTTTATATGACTAGACTAGCTAATTTTTGGCCTCAAGTTTAAACAAATTCTAGTAATAGTAATAGTTTCAGGAATCTATTCCATTTGGAGCATATTTTCTAAGAATATAACATTAAAATCTCTAATACCCAGCTGGAAGAATGGGAAATTGTTCTATGAGAAGTCATTTTTAGACGCCTAGCCAAGGATCTTTAACTTACATTACACTTGAAATCTGAGTTCTACTTGGAATACTTTTAGGAGCAGCGTTAGGCCTAATGAAGGATAACAAGGGTCTAGCGATGTATAGGAGGCCAGTGAGATGTAAACGCTCAGAAACCTAGCCAAATCTCTAGGAAACGCTCAGAAAATCTACAAATAGAAGGTACGAAAGACCATGAGACAAAAGCAACATATGAAATACCATGACACGAAAGTATTATAAGACTACTGAAATTTGTACCTGAAAGTAATAGATCGCCAAGAGTTGCCCACTAGTTGCATTTTGATCATGAAGACCTGCATAAATGATAAAAGATAAGAAAATTATATCATTTTGCAATGTATCTGCTGAGCCTTGTCCTTCTGTGGTTTGTGTAATTTGCATGCCCTCATGTACCATACTCCTGGTACGTCGCTGAACAGGGCGTGGAGGCTACTGTGAACGGGAAAGAACTGCAACAACAAAAAGACCATTTTTCTTGGGTTGAAAATTGATTCAAATCACTATTTCATTGTTTCGATAAACATTACAATATCGCTTTTTACCTGTTTGTCTATCTATGAAGGTCGGTGTTCCGACTGCTTCAGTCGTTTGTTCCTCTTCCAGTTCATCCTCGTGAGCTACATGCTCTTCGATTTAATGAATGAAATATGTAAGTATACGTAAAAAAATAAATATCTATAATCAAAATACATATATATATTTCTAAAACTCACTACCTGAATCCCTAGCCTGCTCCACATTATCATCCAACGGGTCCTCCCCAATATGAACTGGCACCCTCCCAGTACCGCTGGATTCACTGCTGTGGTTGCACTGTTGTTGCCAAACAAACATAAAAATATAGTTATTGGTCTATTGTGGGAAAATATGAAGCAAGAATATTTCAAATGTCCTTATTCATTCTATTTACCTGCATTCGCACAATTGGGCTGATTGGAGTCTGCCCCAAGCTTTTTCTATGCTCAACCACACTTTCAAAACCATACTTGAAACCAATATTGAGTTCTTCCTCGGTGGCGGCATCTGCGAACGTACTTCCCTGCAATATTGCAAAGAGAAGTTTATTATTAGAGAGGACGCAACATATTATGTGCTAGTCTAAAAGGACTCAAGAACTCAAAGTTCAATACTGTTCAACATGCTTAAAAACAATGAAAACTATTCTAAGAAAACTATGAATTTAATTAGCAGGCACAAATATCAAACCCCAACACTTGGTAAGATTTCGAAAATTTATAAAATGGAATATTGCAAATTCTTACGATTCGGTGCCTTAGTTTTCTGTAGCCACCCTGGCCCA
>LPNX011018793.1:193333-252720 GCA_001517045.1 Pseudotsuga menziesii
TTTATGGTGGCCAACCTTATCCATTCTTTCCTTGGTTGCCTTGGAGGTGTCAGGCAACCTGTTTATGAAATTTATGACATATGTTAAATGTATGATTTGTTGCTTGACACAAAACATAAAATAAAATTGAGCATATCGCAATAGTATAATTATACATCATGTACCTTGCTTTATCAGTCCGTGGTTGTTTTCCTTGATTTCTTAAGAAAATAAATTTGGCATCAGCCATAAGTGCCTTCCACTCTTGCTCCAGTACCTTGGGAGGGCGCTCATGCTTCGGGTTATCTACCAGTTTTCCCCGATATTGGGCCCTGGTATATTTCAAACCATCTCCAGCTAACTTTAAAACCACTTTCTTGTTGAAAGTGTCACCGAACAAGTAAATCATGTGTCTAATCAATTCATCTTTTAAATTGCTGTTTTGTTTTTGCCACCCTGTGTGAATGGTGGGCCGAAACAGCTCCAATGCTTTGTCATTTAAGTGTCTGTAGAAGACATTATTGCCTACATAAACATTTACAGCTTAATTTACAATATTTTCAGAATATGTCCATTTCAATTTAATGAAAAACATTGATGAAAACAATTAAAAAATACCTGCCATCTTTTGTATTTTCATAGGAACACATGCTTCATCGACTAGAAACGTCACATCTAGTGATCCGGTGCTTTTGACTTGTGCTGCTCCAGGAAAAGTTTCCTGGCCATCTACAGTAGGTTCATCTCCAGCATCATGTGGAGTCCCAGGTGGCTCCATCTCATCATCATGCTCCATGTCATGATCATGCTCCATCTCATCATCATTGCCCTCATCATTGGCTTCGAGGCAATCCTCAAAAAGCCTCATTGGTACCTTGCTTTGACGAGCTTTTTTATGCAATGGATGGTCACTGCTACCAATACCTGTCTTTACAGGTTCTCTAGCCTGGGGTTACAAATATTCCTACATATGGAAAACATCGAGTTGATAAGAACATTTGCAATAATAGAAAACATATCATCAATTATGAAATCATGTTAAAGCTTATAAAAATCGTAATCGATGACACTTACCGCAAAACCCTTTATTTTTTGTTGTAGCTCCACCATCATTGCCTTGTCATCATTTGTCTTGGGCCATTTGCAAGCAAAGGCCAGTAAATCCTTGTTTTCCCTTTTGAGGGCCAAATAGACCATTTTCATTGGGTCTAGGGAGGTGAAAATTTCTTCCTCACTTACATTTTCATCCACATCCAGTGCACCGAACTAAAAGCATGAAACAATAAAATCAAGGAAATTAATTGTAACATCATTCAAAAATTGTTCACCTGTAAAATAATTGTTTTAGTATCAATAAAACTTACCAGATGCGGTGTAGTGGCTGGTGACTTCCCATGGTCACCCCGTGCCTGCTGAGGCTCGACGGGTGACTTCCCACGGTCACCCCATACCTGGTGAGACACTGCAGGTGACTTCCCACGGTCACCCCGTACCTGCTGAGACATCGCGGGTGACATTCCACGGTCACCCCGTACCATCATGTTACTATAAACAAAAAGTATAATATGCATGTTACTATATCGATTGTAGTCATCAAAACATTTACTTATTCTGGTCGAATTAAGTTACTATATTTAATAATTATCTCACGAGACGGTTTGGCTTGTGACCTTCCACGGTCACCATGTATTGTGCTAGCATCATTTGACCTTCCGCTGCCATCACCCTGACACGATAAATCAATTAGTAAGTTTTCCAAATAATTGTACCATAAACAAAAATGAGATATTGCAAAAATTTTACCATAAAGAAAATGTATAATATGCATGTTACTATATGGAAACATTCATAATAAGCACGAAGAAATATAATCGAATGCAGTCATCAAAACATTTACTTTTTCTAGTTGAATTGAGTTACCATATTTAATAATTACCTGATTAACATAAATGAGATTGACCAAACTAAATTATAACAGTGATTTATCAGAGGTTTAGTTGAATGGTAGATAGGATATTTTCCCCCATAGGCACATCTATTCGATTTAAGTTGTAATCGATCAACAACTCTTCACCTGGAGCTATTTTTTTATTGCACATACAAATATACGATTTCCTTCGCGCCCCTCGAAAATGCAATTCAGTTTCTTAGTTTTTGTCACTGGTTGTGTACTGTTTATAAAGCCCGCAACATTTCCAGAAGCTTTTGGCCTCCCATCAATATACATTATCGCCCCTTTGTGGAGATTGTTTTCTACAATTTGTATATAATTTGCGGCAACTCCGTATCTCCGCATACTTCGAGTATATTGGGACAACAACAACTAGTGATTGTATCTATATAATGGGCCGACATACTCCATCAATTCATTTACAGTGCCATAACCGACATTTATTCCATCCATGGAAAATAGCCCCAAGCCATGTAAGGACGAAGGAGCGATGCGATACATCCTCCGACTGATGAAGAAATATGTGTCCACCTGAGGTAGATCCTTAGGTACCCATTGTTGCACTAGATAGAGATACCTTAAGGGAAACTCAATGTCACCTATGCTCTCATCATCATAATTACACGACCCTCCGTTGGCAATAAAAAATTGCATGCGTCTACGAAATGTTTTCCTGACCTTTTCAGATCTAGTTGATCTAGATCCAGTAGATCTAGTAGAACGCGTCTCGCTTTCAATCTCTTCGAGTATATCTTGATCATCACTCCAGGAAGATAGATCTGACAAATACGTATTTGGTGGTACCTACATCATTCATCTTAATGATGTTAGTGATACAGTTTTCAACATCCACTTCTCCATTAATGTGACTACATGTGAAGAAATCAAAACATAGATATCCAATTTGTCATGGTTTAAGCATTCACATTTACCAATAGTGGCATATATTGTTTGAAATGTTACATCTAGAAGATCAATGAGATGAGCCAATTCAATGTTCTGATTGTGAATATGGAATGTGATACATCCTACAAGTTATCTAGAATATCTAATTTAGGAGCTTTGATTTCCATGTCCAAATGCATTTTTATAGCCATGACGAGGGTTGATAATTATTGAGAGTCCCTAGTTTGAGAAACATTCCAACATGAGCAACTTCGTAGCAAGTCTTAGGGTTTCTAGGCTTCTAGGCCATAAAAATGCAAAAAATCTCCCAAAATTCACTAACGCCAAAGATAAAGAGGTCTAACCTAGACCACAAGTGTCAACTCTTAATAACACACCCGAGACAAATAATGATTTTCAGTCAAGCAAGTTTGTATTTTCCATTTCTCAAATGGTATGCACACAAGTATGTATATTTATTTAAATGTTGGTTAGACCACAAGTGTCAACTCTCTTGTTGGTAATTAGACCACAAGTGTCAACTTACGAGCTCACGTGGTAGGATATTGGTCAACAAGTAAAGCCCCTGTGAGTTGTTGAGGAAAGAGGCAAGTTGGAGAAAGGATGATAATTTATGTTGTTCATTTTGTGTGGGAGCTTTAGCATGGACTTTGGCAATCCCCTCATGTTGGGTACAAGACATCATGTCCAAGGCTCTATCAATCTTGTTGTAAAATAAAATGTTGACATTGGTTTATAAGCATCAATCCTTTGTAAATCATTTCACATTCTAAATTGAATGTTTGAGGATGTTAATCATGTAGAGGGTTCGTCCAATCCTAAAGGGATCATAAACAAAGTCGAAATGGCGTAGCAAATACAAGGCTCTTTTGACTAGTGTCAAATGTTAATACACCATATACATGAGCCAATGAATTCTACTTGTAGAGCTCCAATAGGGAGAAGAGATGTGAAAGGGTAGTTGAGTACTATGTCTCAACCATGATTCCATGTGAATAGTCAACAATGAGTTAGAGTCAACCACACTCAAAAGGACTAGTGGGTGACTTGGTATTAGATATAGAGGAGGTTATGAGACATGATAAGTGCATGGATAAAGTGTGTGTTCATCCTTTAAGCACTATTTGATCACCATTTAGATTGATGAGATGCATGCCTTGAATTCAATTGCATTATATTTGACTCAAAATTGTCATGTTCCTTAGTCCACCCATAAACGACTAAAGGGTCATTAATACTCACATAACTAATAAACTCAAATGCATGGGAGGTGTGTGGCTTCTTAGCCTTGGAGATTTTGAAAGGTTACATGCCAGATGTATTTACATACAACATACTAATCAATGGCCTTTGTAGAGCTAACAGAGATGAGGATGCCTTTACTGTGTTTAAGAAGATGGAAGGAAAAGGATGCAATCCTAATGTGGTAACTTACAAGATTCTTATGATGTCACTATCTCACAAAGGTAGAGTATCACAGGCTTTTCAGCTTTGGATTAATTATATCTCTCAGAGATCTGGTATAAATAATGAAGACTACTCCAATATTCACTTGATTCAGAAATTATTTGAAGAAGGAAATTTAGATGAAGCTTTCAGAACTGTGGTGAAGATAGATACGATGCAAGATGCTGTAGATTCTGGAGCATATTGTATTATAATAATTGCCTTATACAAAGCTGGGAGATTGGATGATGCATTGAAACTTTTAAGAATTGTTAAAGAACATAATCTCAATCTTACAGAACTTGCATATGTGTTGCTTATTACTGGTCTTTGCGAGGATGGCAGAGTAACGATCACTGTAGAACTGTTTAGGGAATCATTGGAGAGAAGTATTTTGTTAAAGCCTCCAGTGTGCAATAAAATTCTCAGGAGTCTTTGTTTTCAAGGAAGAAAAGATAAAGCACATGAGCTTCTTAGTGAAATGGTATATATTAAGGAGAATTCTCGTTACAAGTTCACATAAAGAGCAGGAAACATTCATCTCATAATGCCAAAATCGTTAATCCATGTTT
The DNA here is from genome assembly GCA_001517045.1 of Pseudotsuga menziesii. Taxonomy (NCBI): domain Eukaryota; kingdom Viridiplantae; phylum Streptophyta; class Pinopsida; order Pinales; family Pinaceae; genus Pseudotsuga; species Pseudotsuga menziesii. The sequence continues at coordinate 198,188 of LPNX011018793.1, forward strand.
AAGTGTGAAAATATGCATCTGAGTGTGTTGAGGTAAGTGTTGAAACCATGCTACAGTGCTGCCAAAAAGGTGTTGTATGATGGGCCATTTTGGTTCCCATCAACTTCTCTCTATTGTGCATCCTTGAATTGAAGATGGACATTATTCTGGTCATGAAACGTTTTGTACCTATTTTGCATCTGATCCTGAATATCCTTGATTTTGTCATGTTTCTTGGTAAGATTTGGATAAAATACATAGCTTTGTCTTGTCCTTTTGAGCATGAGAAGTAGTGGTCATAGGTAGAGCAATTAGGTTCTCACAGGGAGCAAGAATCTGAAATACATAAAACCCTCAAAACTGGAGTATCCCCATAGATGCATGAGTGGCTCTATTATAATAGATACATATAACATTTTTGTTAATATTGGCAAAAAGGCTGTCTACTGAAAACTATGGTCAGGGTTATTATTGTTGTGTCTTAGTGAAGATGGTGGATTTTATAGGTACTGAGGCTGTAACACTGCCTCAGCAATGTTCTTGTATTCAATGGTATTTCAGTATATGGAAAAGCATCTCAAATAGTATATACTATATAACATATCTTAGAGCAAGGTATAGAGAATCCTTATGTTTAAATGAACTGGATTTGTGAAGTTCCATCCAATTTGTTTTGTATTCATCAATAGTTAACATAATGAGATGCCTTACAATAGTAACTGGGTGAGGAAGGATTCAATCACCTCTTAACAGATAAAGAACTAGAAGTATGGGTTCATGTTCATGCCTCTATATATATCCTGGCAGTGTTTGAGATAGTTTTGAATTAGTGGAAGAAAGCCCCTCGGTAACTTGGACACCGGTGTTACAATCATATTTACTAATACTATGCACTATGCATTGAGTTTGATATGCAGTTGAGCTTGAGGATTAGTTGCATAGCTATGCAGTGAATAAACAATAATAAAATAAAAAAAAGGCATTACTAATCACTTGCAATTCTGTGCAGTCCGTGTAGCTTTGACATTTTCACATACTGCAAATTATCCGGATGAACCATGCCTGATATTTTTACTACTATGTGTACTACTGTCAATCACTATTGAACTTTCATTCAATCTATATAGTGCAACTTGAACTTTGTCTTTTGGGATTTGTTTTTGCAACTTCTTTGAGAAGTGCATGTTTTAGAAATGCTTAGTTTTTCTGAAATTTTACAAATTCCATTCATGAATGATTTGATAGTAAATTAATAGGCAAATTTGACATATTTCGTTCTCTCTGTGCAGCTTGCAAGGCATGAAAACTGAAGACTTGAGACTGTTGAAAGAAAAACTTGAACAAGAGGCAACATTCAAGCCCTAAAATCTGTCCTTAAAGTTCTCTTGATTTTTTTATGGAATTGATTACTTTGATCTTAGAACTTGTATTCATATATAGTCTGAGTAAGTTTCATAGAAAATTTTTCTGTATGGGCATAGCTATTCATGTGCTTGAGAAATCAATAAAAGAATATTGGCGTAATGGGCAATTGGACTATGATTGTTGTTTACAGCATAGTATCTAAATTTATTAGAGGCTTTTAATTACCAAATTGTAAAACTAGATAGTTAGTATCCTCAAATCAACACCCAAGATTGTTTGTGTCTTTTCTTCATTTTGTTTATATGATGTGAATAGGGTTGTAGGGTAAGATCATTGCGCATTACTATGGGGTATTTCTCGTTGGTTGAAATAAGAAAAAAAATAGGGATAATAATATCAGGTAAAAAACCCAACACCTTCCCTTCAACTTCTATCCAACTTCTGTGGTGTCCATTCGAAGTAAAAAAACCAACACCTTCCCTTCAACTTCTATCCAGCTTCTGTGCTGTCCATCCGATGGAAAGTGGGAATTGTATAGTGAAGGGTTGATTTTATGAGAAGTGATGTGAAATGGAGACTACCAGGTATGCTCAAAAGGAGATAGTGTGGAGAGCACAATAATGCAAGAGTTCGTGCATAAAATTTATGCGATTTCTCTACTATTTGAAGCATTCCTGGCATGGCCAGATGATAAATGATGCTTGGAAGATACAAACTAGTTCTTCTTATGCTAGAAAAAGGTATCCCCTAAACTCAAACACTAATTGGAGAATGGTTAACAATTAATCTATAGAACTAAGTTTACAAAAGACATACCTGGCCAAACATGTTCGATGCTCGTGGATGCAATTGGAGGGTGATAGGAAGCCTGCAAATGTGTTCACCTGGGCTTTCTCGAGCTCCTAGCCAAGGGGAGCAACTCTCTCCAGCTCCCAGAAACCATGAATCCAACACGTTCGGGGCCTGCAAATTGGAGGGTTGGACGAAATTGTGAGGACCTGCAAATGCATTCACCTGGGCTTTCTCGAGATCCTAGCCAAGGGGAGCAACTCTCTCCAGCTCCCAAAAACCGTGAAGCCAACGCGTTCGGGGCCTGCAAATTGGAGGGTTGGACGAAATTGTGAGGACCTGCAAATGTGTTCAGGGGTTGTGAGGGACGAAATTGGAGGGCGGAAAAACTTGGATGAAATCACACATGTAAAATCACACTTGAATCAAAAGTATGATATCATGTTAACATGGCCAATAAACCAAAAATGGAATTGATAGAAAAACAAATGAAGATAAAATTCTTAAAGACAAAGTCCACCAAAATCAAAATCCCACAAAAATACAAAATTTCACTAAAGGACAACATTTTGGAAGACCAAAAGTTTGAGAAATTTATTTATTTATTTTTATGTAATTTAAATAAGCTCAAGTATCACTTGGAATGTGGAAGGAAAATGGCCATGGAACTTAAGCTATAAATTTTAAACTCTACCCATGTAAAATGGATTTTTCCTTTTCACTCTTCTCATTAAAAATTTCACAGAGATGAATAAAAGGGAAGTTGATTGTGACTGACAAAGTGCATTTGATGTTATGTGATTATATTCTTCTAAAAATCTCTCATTAAATTCTAATATTAACCTCGAATTCAATTCCTTTACAATTTAAATTTCTTTCTTGTTCATGGAATTACCTTGTAACATCTCTGTAGATGTTGTGGAAATTGACTATGAATGAGGAATGCTCCACCCAAACTTAGGTGCAATATGTTCATAATCCTCTTAGCACAGTTGCCACCTTGGAGCTGGGTCTCTGAATCCATCGGGGAGATGGGTTAATTCTCAAACTCCATAGGCTCATACATGAATAATACATACCAAACGAAATCCCTTTCTTCCCCAGACCATACCAAACAATATCAATAAATAAATTAATTTAATGATGGAATCCTTCTCCATGAGGAATGGAATGCCTTCTCCCAATGACTATATAAAATCTTTAGATCTTTCCCTGAAAACCTTTTATAAAAAAATCATTAATCATGATAAAAAAAGAATTAATCCCCATAACCAAGGTCCTAGGAAAAAGTTAAGATTTAGAGAATATTTTTAGGGTCCAAGACATGGTTAAGCTACAATGTCATGACACCAACACTCTATTCTCCTCTCACACACCTTCCCCTGTCATGAATTTATAGTCCTCCATCTCTTCTCAATGTTCTCTCCCCGTTTGTAGCTAGCTTCATATTTTATTACTAATTGTTTAGTTGCAATTACATATACTTGGACCTCATCCATATCAAATTTACAATTATATTACAATATGGGGGCTTTAACATGAGTGTTACATTCTCCTACCCGTTAATTTCAATACCTTCCTTGATGTTAATTTATTTATGCATACATACCCCACGGCTTGTTGACTCTAGTTTCTTTTCCAAAGATTTTGATTTTCTTTAGTAGCCTATAGTGACACTTTGCCTTATCTTGACCTTTGTAAAAAGTCAACAAAAGACGGTGCCATCGCTATAGAGACGGTCAGGCGTGGATACATCGACGTCCAAGAGTTTAGGCATGGATACAGCGACATCTAAGAGTCCAGGCATGGATATAGCAACGGCTAGGCGTGGATACAACGACGCCTCATTCCCGTTACATCGGATTTAACACCAAAAAGTAAGAAACGTGGAAAACCTCCGTGGAAAAATTCGCGCTTTGTACTAGTGGGGCATCTCCCCAGCAGTTGGTCAGAGGAGTACAACCTTCTCGAGGAAGCAGGTATACATCTTTGTAATAGTACAAATATATTTTGAAAAAATATTTATTTTTTTGTTGTGTTTTTTCATGAGTATATTCGTTTGGTTTATATAATGTTATTTGTATATTTTTTGGAGATTGTTGATCATGGAAACCAGCCAACTATTGATCATACTAAAGTAGCGTCGGGGAAACATGTATACCTTATTGTAAATGTACAATTTAAATATGTCAAAATGTTTTCTTATTATGTTTTGGAAGCGAGGTGTTGTAAGGGGAACCTTCATAGTAGTATATAATACCAAACCTCCCTCGAAGAAACAAGTATACATCGATGTAGTTGTACAAATTATATATGAACACAATGTTTTTTGTTGTATTTTGTCACGAGTATATTCGATTCATTTAGATAATGTTGTCAATATAGTTGTTACAAAGTGTTGATTGGGAAAACCACCCGGTTGTTGATCAGATGAAATCAGCCTCGAGGCAAAATGTATACCTGACTATAAATGTACAATTTAAATACGTCAAAATGTTTTCTTGTAATGTTGTTACAGTGAGTATTTTGGTTTGTTTAGATAATTTTTTCTATGTTTCTTATGAAGGGTGTTGTAAGGGGAACCTCCCTATTAGTAGATCGTGGTAGGTCCCTTATAACCGTTGATCTGATGAGTAGACGATCCTCGAGGAAACAGGTGTAATTCATTGGAATTGTACAAATATAATATGGAGCATGATATTCTTTTCTGTCTGTTTTCATGTATATATTGGTTTCTTTCCGAAAATGTTTTCTACTTCTTTTTGGTATGGGGGTGATCGGGGAAAGTCCCCAACTATGGATCAGATGACACCAGCATCGAGGCATTAGGTAAACCCAATTGTAATTTTATGAAGATATCATTATCGCTATATTTTTTTAATATATTGTTATCCTCTATCCATTTCTTTCACATGAGTAATGTTTTATATATTTTTGTTGTAACCATTGATTCGATGTATGAAATAGTGTCAGAGAAAACAATAGCTTTATATGTGGATGAATTGATGCGTAATGCTAGAATTGGTTCTTCTCTAGACCCGATTAAGATGATAGAGAAGACCTTGAAAAAAATTAATGAGTATATCCTTTGTCTGCTATTCGTTGTTCCATAGACATATGAGATTAAAGCCAAGGTTGATGTTTTGGCCAAGAGATCACATTCCTTGCAAGTAAGTTGTGGAATATTGAATCATAATATAAATTCAATAAGTACTTATTAATTTTTACTTGTATATGATGGTGAACTTATAAAATATAGTTTGTATTTACAGGATTTTCTACGACCACAATTGACTCCACATACATCTCATGTGCCATTGTTGTCAACTGAATAGTCAACAACATGTTCTGTGACACCCCTGATTCCAGCTATGAGTGCATGAGCTAGTGACTAGCGCACACTAGATTGTGCAAAAGAAGGGGCCAATGTAGAGCATGCTAGTATTGATATTGTTGAAGAAATATTTCTTGGATATTCCAGTGTCACTAGCATGGGTGCAATACAAATAACATTCTTGGTGGAAAAAGAGGTCGTTACAATAAAGATAGAGAAGATCCTAGGTTTTTATTATGTGTTGTTCATGTTAGTTTTTATAATTTGATTGTAATATATCGATAAAACATTGTCTCTCAACTAATGTTGGCATGATCATTTTGCAAGAAATGACATTTTTTATAAACATATAAATGATATTTCCTTGGAGATATTTGGGCCCACCATCTACACAAGGTGGGATAAACAAATTAAAAATTTGAGAGATGAGCTCACTAATGAGTTTGTTGGACTTTTTGAGAACGAGACCTTTAACAGAGCCACAGTCCCAAAGAATTCTGGACAACAAATGAAGATTTTTTGGGACCAATATAGGGTTCACCTAGAAAGGAACCCTAGGTATGAGCTCCCTCTGATGATTCCATCTAGAGAGTGGAAAACTGTAGTGGAAGATGGAAATGAAAGGGCTCTGAGAAAACAAGGAAAGCTATAACTAGGCACAGGGAGGTATGCAATACTTTCTACAATGTAATTCTAAAGCTTATTATTATTAATTTGTGTATATAATTTTGGAACATCTAACATTTTTGAACACTTTCATAGGATGTTTAATGCATAAAAGGCCAAAAGGCAAGACAAGAAAAAAATGGTTAGCACAAGCTTGGGACTGGTGGTTAATCGAATTTGCTGGCACGAATTGTAAGTATCAAAAAACCAATAATGCATCCAAATAATAAATTGAATATTATTTTCATTTTATTTCACCACAAAAGGTAAATTCATGATGTTATGCAAATATGCACGCTAATTGATTCAAGGAAGTTCCCACTGAGGAAGATTGGACGCTTTCCTTCCAGCACGACTTTGGAGCTGTTGTTGAATGTTGGAAAACACAGTATTCTGGTGATCCATCTTGTACACAAGTATATAAAATCTATATAGTTTAATGAATACTTATTACTTGTGCAATCTATTTGTTATAAAAAATTCCATAAAATATTGAATATATTTTGAGCAGGAAAGTAACAATCCAATCAATGTTGAAGATGGACAACAACCAATAAAATATCATGCTTTGAATATTGGTAATGAATTTATTCATATGATACAATTTTAAATAATGCATTGAAGATGGTGAACATTAATTGTAATTTTCCATGTTTGAATAGGAGAGCATCTAGAGGGTCACATTGTACAGGTTGAGCCTAGAGTACATGAATATGAAGTACATCATGTGGTCAAATCAGGTATAAAAAACACCTTCGTAATGTTTTTTTTTTTAATTTAAATATTTGTCATTATAATACTAGAATATAGAAATGTAACATTTTCAAATTATTGCATCAAACCCATACCCTTGCCGCAAAATCCACAACAAGCTATTGAACCATCAAGAACCGAGCAACAAGTTCCACACAATGATTTTCTTCTTGATTTTGTAAAGACAAAAAAATAGAAAGAAGTGACTGAAAAGATACTCTAAAATTATTTCAATAATATAGTGTCATGCATATTTTTTCCCTACTGAATAAATGAATGGTTTAATGAATGTTATCTTTTATTGAGTGAATGGTAAAAAAAATAATTCAAGTACATTCATTGGGTATGGGGAATTGAGAGTGATGTGAGGGGGGGGAGGGGCCATAAGAGCTTCCACCTTCACGCGGTTGTTCCTGTTTAGTAGAGAATATTAAATTATTATCAAAACAAAGAGGATCTCAATGAATGGCTATGGTGGTTCCTTTCTACAACCTACTCATGTATCATCTAAATTTTGACAATTTTCTGGGTACATTCCTGGATAATTCATTGAGTGAAAACCTTACTATAATTGTTGCAACATGTAGAATTCTAGAATGTAATATTTTCATTTCTTATTTATAATGGAACTAGGATGAACAAAATTTATTACATATGTAATACTTATCAAAAATATACTAATAATATTTGTAATATGATTAGTTGTGAGGGACTCTGCATGAGGTCTTTCCATCCAAATAAAGAATCTATATAGTATTGCAAGTAAGGGTAAGCTCAAGATGTCGTCACTTCTTTTAATTGGGATGCTAGTTTTTTATCTTTTTCAATTCTTGTTATTTTCTTGATTTCCCATGATTACTCGTATTTGGTGTAGGATCTACAAAACTTATACTGCCTAAGTTATAAGCATAAGAAGCATTAATACAAATTAATAAAATGGTATCCTATTTAAAGTAACACGTTGTATTATGGACATGAGTATATTCATGTGAAAATATATAATATATATTTGACATGGTGTTTGGCAAGTCCCATATATAGCTTCATCCTTGGGGGGTTTCAAGCTTAGAACAAATGGTCGTAGAGACCTATTTGACTAGGTCATTATACAACTTACAAAACTTAATGATCAATGTGATGTTGTACAACTTTTGAAACCGATATCCCTTTCTCTACAAGTATGACATATTGTACTAGTTGTCCATGTTTTTCTGTAATCATTGTATTTGGAAAATTTCATTGAAAATGTTATGGATGTTAGGACAATCCATATAAGTGATGGTATTATCTATAATTGTTAAATTAGGACTCATACTACCATGTCAATATCTCTTATATCCATCTGCATTTCTCCTTCTTACTTGAGTCTCTACCATGTGCATATCCCTTCTGCATCCAAACCATTGAAACTAAACATGCCACTATTCTCCATCTTGAAAAGTAACCAAAAGGATATGTGGTACTATTGTAAACATTCAGTCGCCATATAATTTACCACCATGTTGAAATTGACACTGCTAAAATATATAAGAATATAGGCTCTATTCTTTATCTGATATCTATGAATAACATGTATCATAGACATGCTACTATATGATCATCTCACATCAAATGCATACCCTATATATATTTTATGCTAATGAATGTGTAACAGAGGAATTTCCATTTTGGATTCCATGTTCGCCATATTCAAGACACTTGATGACTGCATAACAAAAGAACACAATGTTGCTTATAGACAGATTAGTCTTTTAGACAAAGCTGAATTCTACAGATAGTCCAATGGATTATTGTGTAAGGATGTGTTGCAGTCATCAATTAGTGAGAAGAAAATGTGCACTATAGTACAGAAAATGAAAAAGTTGCTAAAGGAAAAAAGGGTATCCACAAAGGCCAATCCTATCAAGCAATTAGAAAGTAAAATTGTTGCACTGGGGTTTAATCTAGATGATACCACACATGCACAATCCCTCATATGGTAGAAAGATAATGATATTATTGTGCTTATGATTAAGATACATGCCACTTAAATAGAGAAGTTATCCAAACTCTATAGATTGTGAAAGTGCAGGATGATCAAGACATCATGACAAAATAAATAAATAAATATGTTATACTATAAAGCACAAATTGAATAGTTCAAGAAAAATGTGGATGATCAAGAGTTAAGTATATTATAAATGAATTTATAAAATACACTCATATGTTCTCAAAAAACTTCTCAACTAACATCCACATGAACTCAAGAAATCCCTCAATCAATAGATCAGACAGAGGAGGCTCCATTAGACCAAGCAACTGAAAATATGGAGGAATATGTGCCACAGGAATACCTAAGGGGGAAAGGAAATGTGATTATTTAGATGGATATTGATATAAAGAAAATTATAATAATCATGAACTTTCCATACTCCATTAAGTACAACCTACTTAGGTAAGGGAATCAATTGGACAAGTAATATAGAATCCAAGAGGGAAGATAGCTTGGGAAATCATTTGGACATAAACCTAAGTTGAGGTGAATGATATTAAAAAAATGTAAAGAGTTCATAAGAGAGAGGAAAGGTGATAAGAAATTAGAAAAAAGAGAAATCTAGTAATGATGTCTCCCTAGTATATAGTGAAAACTCATAGAATAAATAGAGGATGGCATATTATTAAGAGGGTCTCTTAATTCAATTTCGGGGATCCGACATATGTATATAGGTATTCAACTTTTTAGATAGAGTTTTGGATGTGTATTAACTCTATATTATCCTTGTAATTTTTCCTTTGTAATATTAATTTCACACATGTTCTTTATTCATGTAAATTTTCTTGAGATATATGGAAAGATCCAAACACAAATCTTTTCATCATGTTTTCAACATTAATATGAATATATGCTAAGTATAATGTTTGGGATAGATATTTCATTTTATGAACTCTCTCCTAACATTGATGTTCATTTGTTAAATAGTGATTTATGGTTATTGTTTCTATCCAAATATATGACTGTCCAAGATTCCATTTTTCTTCAATAATCAAGAATGATTTGGATAATGTAAACATATAAATTCTTTATAATATTAGTGCATTTTCTTCCACTCTAAATTTTTAAGAATTGTATAAATGGAACCTTGAACACTTCTTTTGTGTTTCCACTTTCTCAATTCACCCTCGTCTACAATTAATTTTTGAATATGAACCTTGAAATTTGTCTAGAGTGAAATCCCTAACTTATAGTTTATCCATCATCCCCATATCTGCATTTTTTATAGATTAACAATCAATATCATCATACAAGAAATATTAAGCTCTAAATAGTTAATGATTGAGACTTTCCATGCCTTAGTATAGTCCAAATTTATCCTTGGTACATCTTAGGGGATAATATATGTTTTGAAACAACAATGGTTGGAAGCATACCACTACTATTTTTTGCATCTTCATATCCTTGCTTCTCATCTTTTTGTTTAGGAGGCTATGGACTTACCCACAACAAATTTAATCTCAATCCTTTTATAACTATCTTGTTGTACCAGTTCTTTGTTTTTTTCACCTCCTTCCTTGGTTTATGTAAAAAATGTACATTCACTTTCAAGAAAGTATGATGAACTAAAGTTATCCATATGCATAGAATTTGTCATAGAGATCATATTCAATAACACTTGAATATATCGCTCCAATATACATAGTTTCTATACTATAATCTTCATGAGAAACAAGCAATGATATCTCACCAAGATAACAACCTAAGACTAAGTGTAATATTTGTTCTAATCACTCAGATCACTAAGTTACCAATAATACACATATAGAATCATATAATCATAACAATGACAAGAGACAAAACTGTTAGATTTTTATCATTTAAGCAATATTATCTAGGATATTATCTGAGAGAGTAATATGCACAACAAAAATCACAAGAGAAAATAGATACAAGAGATTTTCCTCGGGCTAACCATAAAGGAGAAAACCCCACAACTTCCTCGAAGATAGAATGAGCACCAATAGCAGTGGTAAAAAACCAAAGATAGAAAAGATGATCTCCACAGTTGTTCTCTCTCTCTCACTCATGTGCCCCAGTGAGTGAGTGTGTATGTGATAAATAGAGAGGATCACTCTCTATTTATATTCTTTCGTTCACTTAGAGTCCACTCCAACAAGTCGGCCCCAGTTAACAATTACTTACCAGGGCCGACATCTCTATGAGAGTCTAATAACCCTAGTTCCCCACAACTGTGGGTAATTTTCCCTCCAAACAACAAGGAGGGTTAACCTTGACTCAATTGTGGGGACTATTGCCCTGAATTACAATGGATGGTTAACCTCAATGACTTTACATGACTTTTTTACATTATTGAATCTCCCAATCAGAACATTAGGGAATGACATGACTCAATTACATTACAGATACTTCCCGGAATAAACATCGGGGTACAATACATAATATCTACAAGTGAATACATTCTGAAGTTACAAACACACCAACACTCCCTCTTAACTAGGAAGGTATTCTCTCGACACAATTTATCAGCACAAGTCTTTTTTTTTCTGTACCATCTGGATGATCATCAAGTCATCTTCACCTCTAAGTCATCTTCATCGTCAAGTCATCTTCGTCAAGTATGCATCATCACTAGATCTAGATCATCATCGAGTATGGATCATCACTTGATCTGGAGCATCACTAGATCATCATCAAGTCTAGATCATCACTTGATCTGGATTGTCACTGGATCATCATCAAGTCTGGATCATAACTTTATCTAGATCATCATTAAATTTGGATCATCACTAGATCATCATCAACATCACTACTTTCTGTATCTCAAACATCCTTGTTGGTATCATCCTTGTCGATCAAATTGACTTTGAATATTGTTTTAACTGGTTTTACCATTTCTAGATGATCAATTTTCCACTGAAATATTTTTCCATGTGTGTACTCATTCTCCAGTCTAAGTCTTGTCGACTATGGCATTTTATTCGATCGAATGTTATTACAAGATGCTTTCAGTGGGTTATGGTTTTGTGTCGAAGTGTGTTGAATATTCGGTTGTATAAATGTTTTTATTTGTTCAATTGCTTCTACTAATTTTTCATCTTCTGGTATGAATCTGAAATCTTTAATGAAATTTTCCTTAAGTTCCTACCATATGAATGTCTTGCCTCGATATTCTTCCATATTATACCATTTTTTTGGTAAATTGTCCAGTGTGGATGGAAACAAGTGTGGCCATGTTTGTTCGTATTTGTACCCAAGTCTTCTCCACTCCCTTTCGCATATAGTTATGTTATTTTCAGGGTTTCCCCCTTGTATGAAGACTGTTATTTGTGTATGTTTAGTTAGCTTCCTCCCACCAAATCTCTTGATGAAGTATGTCAAATTTGTTGTACATGTCTATAATCTCGACTGATGGGTATCCCACCATCGAGCAACTTGACCTGTACATGTCTCGATCAGGCTTTGTAGTCGACCGTGCTCTCCTAGGTTTTTGGAAACTTGTTCGATATGGAGTACTAGTGACTCTCTTTCTTTATACTGAAGAAGATGTTTATTTTCTGCTTTAATCGGTGCTAACGAAGGGTATTCCCTAATTTTTCTTTCAAATATTTTTGGAATGATGGACACCAAAAATAATTGTTGAGTCATTTTCTTTGATATAGCTTGGATAGTCCAACATCCTCATGCTTGAGTTTCATAATTTTCTATCTCCCAATCGTATAATTTTGGATCCGAATTATATCTAACTGATTCTTGGTTACCCAAGTGAAGTTCCCCGTAGATGTTTGGCCCAATATAGTGTTCATCATTTTGGATTTTGTAGAGTTGTCAAAGGTTGACTTCTTCATCTATTGGTTCTTTCTAGGGTTCACCTTGAGAGGGATGGATAGGGACAATAATTTTTTGCCAATTTCCTTTGAGCTTTATCCTCTCTTTATCTAACTGGATTGATGCTTTCATCTTTCGACCCCATGGTTGGCCCACTAAGGCTGGGAAAGAACTGGATCCTTCTTTTGGGTTGATGATTTCAAAATCAACTTTCATAGAAATTCCCTTGATGGTTGTGTCAGCATTCCACCATACACCGATAAGTTCAATCAGGCCTTGGTCTGCTAATTTGAGATATATGCTTTATTCGTTTAGTCAAGTTTTGTCTAGTTGTTCCCTTGTATCCCTTGTCATGCTATTTGCTTGGATCCAAAGTCTAGCACAACTTGTCGAATGTGATATCCCTCGATTTCCAGGTAGACAAGTGGGTCGGCATCACTCTTATCTTTCTGATTAAGGCTGCAAATATTTTTAATTTGTTTCTCCATGCTATGCTTGTTCTTAATATTATATAACAAATCAATGAACTGTGCTACTGATTTGTCATTATGTATTAAGTTAAGTAATTCTTGTGAGACATATTGTTGACTATTATTGATCTATTCTTATCGGGAAAATTCTTGGAACACGTTTGATGCATCATTGTACAATTGTTTTTTCTTTATGGGGTTAGGATAATCATCTTTGTTTTTTATTTTACTTATGTGTGGATCATCATTGCCAGTATTTATTCCTTGTCTAGTGACAACTATAAATTATTAGTAGGGGTTATATCGCATTTCTTAACACACGACAAGACATTAACATTTTTCTTCTTATTAATTTTGTCAAGTATAGTGGGACAATTCTCTAGTGAGTGATCACCCACTCCACAAATAGTACAAAATTTCAGGTCGGTCCGATTTTTATACAGATAGTTTGTGTATTGGTGGCCTTATTTATAGCATGTAAAAAACTGAATGGGTCATTGTGTTCTCTTGTCCTTATTTCCATTGAATCAACCTCAACCTCCAAATCCTGCACGACGATTGTCATACCGGTGCTCGTATATTCGACCTTCATAGCATTGGTTAATTTGTTCATTTTGTTCATTGTTCATAGAGATATTATCATTGTTCTGAGCAATAGTGTTCATCTAGTAGACTGCATGGTAATTTTTTCGATTCTTTAGGTTCAAATGGCAGTCAGTTGTCGCATGACGTTTTACCTCACATATCACACACCATGAATATTTTCTATTTTTCATATTGTAAGGGTAGTCCTTCATCATGTGTGACCCATGTTCTTGGAAAATGTCATAGAAACATTTCATTCGAACAAAATGGACATCATGTCGATTTGCTTCTTGTCGACAGTTGTCTTTGGTATGTCTAGTCGTTGAGTAGGTTGCGCACTAGATGTCCTGACCTTTGAGCTTCAGTTCTCTTAATGATTTTTCCATGATCTCCAACTGCTCCTCGATGCAATTGTTTATAGGATGTGCTGGATAGTCATAGTCCATATTGACCTACAATGCTTTCATTAACACTTCTTCATATGATTTGAATGTGGATAGACTTATATGTCTTTGGATATTCTATACAAGTCTTGCAAGAAACCATTGAATTAAAATTTGTTCATCAATGTTACAGTCTAATTGTCTCAATAGGTCCTTCCATCACTTGTCATATTGCCAAATGGTTTATGTGGGTTTCTGAAAAGTTGTTTTCATCTTTTTCTTTGCCTGATGTTTTGCATCTGGTGTTTTGAAGAAGGATAGGAAGTATTGTTTAATTTATATCTTGTTCGCGTTAGGTGTTTTCTCGGTATATGTCATATACCAAGTTAGTTCCCTCTTCCATAAGGCACTAGTGAACTACACCATTTGTTTGTATTCACTAGTTATAGCATTAGCCTCCCATGTCGATTCACATATGAACCAATGTCGTATGGGATCATCATCACCCTCATAGAGGGGGATGTGTGTTGCGCCATGCCCCATGTCATTGGCATTGGCATCTAATTCAGGAAGTGGTGGTGGGGGTGGTCGGATATTTTCTGCAGCTCTATGTTGATCACAACTAGTTTTTCTAGAACTCTCATTCCCGTCATAATTTTTATTTGTCGATTTCTCCTCAACAAGTAGTTGGATAAGCTCAACTTCTTCTGTTAAGTCCAAGATTTTTTTTGCAGCTAATATATTCTCCTGCACGGATCCAACTATTATGTATTTCCTAAAGTTGTGTCTGGTAGGGGAGTTCTCATTCATTTCTTTGGTAAAGTAGGTTAATACTTCTGTTGGACGGGTACAGTTAGAATGTGACCTAGTTTTCTTCCTCAATTCAATGAATTACCAAATGATCGACTTCATTTCCTTCACCATCCACTCGACTCTATACATCAAAATCACTAGCTCGTAGCCTTAGGTCCTCTTCGATAATTGTCTGTACATGAGAGCTCAGATTCAGATTAACTGGAGATAGAGGTATTACTTCTTAGGGTATCTCAATATGGAGAGCTCCATGCTGCTCTATCCACATATATTCTTCCATTGGTGACACTTCTTGATTTACGCCTTCTTCCTGTCGGTCATGAACTAACTCTAGTGGATGTATTTCATGTCTAGTCACCCTAGTATTCATTCTTCTCTATAGTGCGATGGCATGCTCTCTTCGTTCCTCCCTTCTCTTCTGCCTCTTATATCTTTCTATTTTCTTCAAATCCAGAGTGTTTTTGTGATTCACTATCTGAATTATTTCTTTCTTGGCTCGACTTTTCATTACTGGTGTCTCTTTCTGATGTCTACTATAAGCCTTCTACTCCACCTCAACATATGACCAGCTACCCCTGCATAGCCTACCCGATGCTTTAGTGAGCCTATATAGTTCTATCTATTTGTTTAAGAAGTTGGTGTGCCCCTGCTCAATAGCCTTTAAAACAAACATATTTCATCAAACAAAATCCCATTTTGTTTTGATGAAATTTTCAAATTTTAAAGGGAAAAATCTAATGAATTATCAGCTACTGAAAAGGTGGTCTTTCGTGAGCTACTGATTCAGCAAAATTCCGTATTTTTAAACAACCTTTGTGAACTATATTAGATTAATGAAATCACTACTATGAAGTTATTATTTTGGGTGGATTTATACTTAAAAAATCAAAGGATGAGTATTAATGATTCCTATACCTGTTATCGTCATCCTAGTCTTGCATCTTATCCAAAACATTATATAAATTTATTTTATTGATTGATTTTGTTACTATAACTATTTATAAGGTCACGATATTGGAATAGTTGATCTTGGTATGGTTTGTCACATTATTATGGTTTTCATTTGTAAGTTGATTAATGGTTATGAATGGTCGGGTCTTTATAACTCTGATAAAGCCTAGAGTGTCCAAGAACAAATATCTTACGTGCCATATCCTAAGTTTACAAACCATCGTTGATATTAACTGTTTATGTCGACTTTTATATGGTTTATATTCCAAAGTCTAGTTTTGAATTCATGGTTTGTATTATGCTGTATTGTCCGCCACCTTTGAAGGGTGAGTCGAATCTACGGTAAGGGTGATATGTATTATGGTGTATCGTCAGATCAAAATTATGTCGTAGCCTCCATTCTGATCCACCTATTGCGAAGTCGATATGCTATCATTACACTGATACTGAACCCTGTCCATCACGTTTAAGTCCCAGTACTTGTCCTCCATCATGGCTTCCTGTCAATGGAACACCTGTTTCATGTATAGCGAAGGGATTCATATCATTAATGCCGGATAAATAATGATAACATGAGTTATCTGGAGTCTCCGACCGTCATTCCTCATTAATCGATTACCTCTCTGAGCGATAATGTCTTCGTTTATGCCGAACTTGCAGGGGTATAGTCTGCGTTTATGCATGGCTTATTTTGCTTATCACAAGGTTAAGTTTCATTGCTTGTTCTTGCTCAGTATTTACCTGGAGTGCTCATTCTCTAATTTGTTGTCCTATGCCGAGTCGTGGTATTTGTTTTGTGTGCGGTTACGTTCCTTGACACGGCCGGTCATGGCACCGGTGGTGAGGGTCGAGCCTTGTGAAATGAAATTGCTGGATTCGAACCCTGAGTTGTCAGCAAAGGTCGAGGCAGTTGGGTGGATGTCGTTTATAAGGAAATTCTCGGATTCGAACCCTGAGGTCACAAGGGTTTTTTCTCTGTCGTTGGTTGATTTTCAAGCTGAAGTGGGTGACCTCCATTTTTGGGTAGACGAGCGATCAGTGGCGCTTGCCACTGGTCTGTCACTGACCGGTGAGAGATGGTTTAAATATAAGAGGATGGACATTACTGAGTGATGGCAGCTACTAAAGAACCCTGGTCAAGAAATATCGTTCCGTAGTGGAGTAGCTCACAAATATTTCAAAAAGGAGTGGCTCCCCGTTCTGGATTTGATCCACAGATACCTGACTTGTGAAGGCCGCTTGTCTTCAGCGTACGTCTATCATCTCAGGCTCATGTCTGCATTTATAGGTTTTCCTTTGAACTTAACTTATTATCTGTTGCAAAGTCTGTTTAAGATGTCTGCTGCCATTAAAAAGGGTCCTAAGCATGTTAGTCATAGTCTCTTTCACCATGGCTTAGTCCTCATGTTAATTGATAAGGAGCTGTCGAAGTCAAACCAGTCCTGGGATGAGTTTGTCGAGTCCAATGGCTTTTCCCCTTTCTGCCATTGTCAGTTTGACAACCCTGAGGAATGCAACAAGCATAAAGAGCCGAGTCCAGTCTCATTCTCTTCTTTACGTAAACCCCTTTCAAACACCGGCTGTATGAGTCTTGAACCTTGCAATGATCCTGTGTCTAATCCAGTGAGAAGCGCTGATACTCCTCTTGTTTCTAAACGCATGAGGAGATTTTCATCTCTGTCACCGATTACGCCACAAAACAATATTGATAAAGTTTGCAATAGTGGACGAGACAGACCGAAAGCCAAGTTGGCAGGTAGATTTACTAGGAGCATGGCAAAAGGTAATACTGTCAAAACCCCCATGAATAATAGTGTTCAGGTTGAGACTGTTATCATAGATGATGAAGAAGCAGATCTTCCACTGCCTGTTAATGATAATAATGTTCACCCTGAGTTCGTTTCAAAACTTGTTGATGAGATTCTGCCTGTGATTGGTAAGGATATTACTGTGTTTGATAAAGACGTTCGGGAGGATCTTGTTACTGATCTTCCATCTAAAGAGAAGTCTGTAGAGACAAGCTCGCCTATTTTTCGTGAAGTCGGGGATATGATGCACCCATTGTTTGTAAATTGTCTCTTAGACAAAATACGCAGGATGGAAGAAAGGGTAAATGAAGTAGTAGCCAATCACGATTTGATGGAGGCCGATAATCTTAAGTTAAAAGAGAAAGTGGACTTGAGTGACAAGCATCTCATGCATTTGAAAAATCATAAGAATAAGCTGATTAGAAGGGTTCTTAAATTACAGAGTGAGAATGATAAGAACGAAGAAAAGCTACGGGAGCTTAATGCTTAGGTTGCGCTTATGCATTTTAAGGGTCAGTCGCCGAGTCAGTCGAGTGGTGTGAACATCCAAGTCTTCAACGCGCCTGTAAATTTGTAACATTTTTGGGTGTATTTGCTATCCATTTCATATTTTGAAGTTTTGATGGATTGACAATCAGGATATCTCTGTACAGGTATTGATTTGTTTTATTTCTGTTTATTATATAGCATTTGTCATTTCGATTTTTCCATGTGTGCTAATTATATCACTTTCGTGTGTTGCATTGCAGGCGATATGGTCGCTGTTCGTGCTCATATTTTGATGACTGTCTGTTTTTATATCATCCCCCACATGATCGAAACAAATCGACTATCAGACCTTCCAGGTGTTGTTCCATCGTTGAAGTTTTTCGATTTTTATGGATCGAATCTTTACCATTTCTAGGCGTTTTCACGTATATGGAAAAATGACATGTCTTACTTGTCATTTTTAAGGGAAATTGGTTAGAGAGTTCGATTTTGCTATCTCTAGTTTTAGGACTGTTTATCTTTGGAGATTACATGTATTTAAGGGGAGATAGCATGTGCGATAGGGGGTCGATAGTTTGGGGAAAAGAGACAACAAGACTGCGGTTTGATCTTTTGTAACTGGAGACAGCTTCCTGTCAGCAAATACAATCTTTAAACTGGTGATAAATTATATATATGTTTACAGTTTTATGCTTAGCACATGTGTATGCTATCCCTAGTATTGTTACTGTTTTTCTATATTATGCATGTTTGTCATAATCTATTTTATGAAATTGTGCAAATATATTATGTTTGGCTATTGACTTATGCTGATTATCGTTCTGTTAATAAAAGCTATGTTGTAAATTGATGACTGACATTGTTACGTACATGGTTTACATGTCTATTGTATGATATTGGCGATTTCTAAATTTATTTCGAAGATTTTCAAGATTATTGATAGTCCTGTTAGCAGACCTGATTTCAATTTAAATTTCGCATTGCTCTTGATCAGGATAGTACATAGGTTAGGATAATATGTTTTTATTTTCTGTTAATTATATTGTTAAAAAATCTATTTGAAATAGATGTTTATACTCATGTCATATGCAGATTATTCTTTTAATTGTTGATTGATGTACAGATGTATATAATGTATCTTTGTTATTAATCAAGCTTGTTAATATTTGTTTAATTTTCTATCTTTATAAATTGATTTAACTTAGTTGATTAATACTGTAATTAATAACATTTATTAATTTGTACAGACATAGATACATATCTGATAAATAATTAGTAGTGTTAGATCTGCCTCTTATATTTTTTATATAGCTAGACCTTCAAGCTAACAGAGCCTTTAAACCTGTCGGGAACAACCATCCCAAACAACTTGGAGCCTGCTTTAAGGATCCCGGTCTGGGTTGTCTCCCCCGTTGCGTGCATAGTCATCTACGCCCGTCAATAGAAGTACTCCCACTCTCTTTGAGAAATGGAATTCTCCCACGCTTTTTGCTTCTCCGCCCAGTTGGTATTTGGTGGCGGTTCGATCGGTGATGGACAAAGTTTGAAAATATGCCCTACTCCTCTTTCGATTAGAATTCTAAACAAAAGGGTCAGTAGTGAGCAAAGGAATTGCTCAATAAAGTTCGTATAGAACCTTTTTTCGATAGTTTCGATTGAAACTCTCTCTTCCACGGCATGTTCTTGGAAGAACTCATCTGTGGTTTTCTCAAACCACTTTGATAGGTTTGTTCATCCTCCTCTTATTATTTTCTGGAGAAACTCTTATTCCTTAGTGTCTACTAGATTTTTCATCCAATAATTTCTTCAGAAACTAAGGCACCGACTCTACAAAATTTTCATGTGTTTCATTGAATAATTTCTCCTTCGCTTGGGACATATTCGGCTTGTTTCTTCTCGCTTAATTCTGCAAGTAGTTTGTGATCTTATGCTCCCACTAGTATTTAATATCTTGCTCTGAGATCATATGCTAATGTTCATTTCATCTGTGCGTGTAGGCAACGGAACCAATGTTGTAATCACATATATCACTAAGTTACCAATAATACACATATAAAATCATATAATCATAACAGAGACAAGAGACGAGATATTAGGTAGAATAACAACTTTATATTACATGAAACACATAAGGGCTCATACAAACATCAAACCGAACCAGGTTCGTATCTGGCTCAACAACCTATTATATATGATTTACAAAATAGTTATGAATAACTACTTGTCAGTTTAGTCAACTGACATGACCTTTGGAGGCCAACCTAATCTCTAATTAGTCGGCTAACTAGTCTAGTCGGCTCATGGACTAGCTCCTCCAACAATATTCTACTATTCACATACTAGGTGTAATATGATAATATTAAATGCTGTGATGAATGATTTTTTTTTTGGTGTTTTGAATAAATTTATAGCTTCATAAGCTAAAAATTGATAGAATAGCTTATATGCTAGTTCTCCTTACTAATTTGCTTAATTTCTGCGAAAACTACTTAGTCACTCTCACTAGGAAACTCTATTTAATTTTATGGAGTTGGCATCATAGGCATATAGTTTTCAATGAGTTCAAGGTAATAATATGCTGAGATAACACCCTAATTTCAGTTTCAAATAACTTATATTACTTTTCACATGTATGGCAGAGGGTTTTCTTACTATTTTATTTTTGTTATTGCTAGTGCAAAAGCAGTTATGTTTGCAAGAAAATCACATACTAGTGAAATGGGGAAAATAATGGATTTCCATTTGACACACTTCATTCACATGGAAAAAATTCTTGCTACATTAGTCCCTTCTAGTAGCCAAAGAGTATAATGACATAAAATATACTTCTTTGACCATGTATTTGTAACTTAGATCCATGTGTACTTTTGCAACAAAATTCTCCATTAATCCATAAGCTATTACTCAAGAAGCTATATAATTCTAGAAAGGAAATCTATAAGTGGATATTGACTAGATTCATGATACACCTATTTCATGGAATATAGAAGATAATGTATTACCATGTTGTGTGGGGTAGTATAGTGAGCACACAAACTTATCTAACAAAGAGATTTAGACCATATAACTAGTATTTTTTTAAAATTATAGATCATGGTAGGATATCCGACGGACCATCCCACGATATCTGATGAGTATGCCATACAAATCACTACAACCCCCGTTTGTTTTTCTCTTTTATGTCGTCGAATATCTGATGTCCTTCCCCACTTTTATGACATTCATGCCATACCTGTTACGACAAATGGTGTCAGCTATATGACTGTTTGTAAAGTATGTGGGTTGGTTATCTGACAGGTTTTCTATCTGATATCATTCCTTCTATAAAGTATAGGGGGTCGAATATATGACAAGTATGTTGTATCATATCCGACAAGTCTATCGTAGAATATCCGACGTGTATGTTTCGCATATCCAACTTGTATATTAATATATTTGTGCTCGAATATTTGACCAGTTCATGTCAGATATCTGATGAGCCCATATTTCTATCAGAGATCTAACAAAAGTAAACTGACATTTATAAAAGATGAGGCTTGTTGTATTTCCTATAGATTGATGTTGAAAATTAAACATATATGCCGTCGGATTTTGGGTTCAAATTTTCATGTGTCTCTTGTTTCTGAAATGATTTTTTTGTTATAATTGACATTTCCTTGACATGTGAGCAATATATTTTTCACCCATTAGATACCTCCTATACACATGCACATGAGTATTGGATGTTCAATTCCATGTCAAGAGTTTTGAGAAGTATGGAAGTGATGGGTTTCCAACTTGGTTATGGGATCTTGGCATCCTTTTGAATACCAACTTGTGCCAAATGATCAAGATGGAAAGTGGAATGTTGCATAATCCATGGGATCCAAGAATTACAGGGAGTGATATAATTTTCCTAATCGTATGTGTGTTTGGGAGAATGCAACATATTTAGTGCGATGTAGGAGGGAAAGATAGCCTTGATTTTCATAAGTTCATCCATAAGAAGAAATAGTTTGATTTCATACATGGAAAATCATATGGTGTATGGACTCAATACTCACCCTCTTGGTGGTTTTGGATTATTCATGATGCTCTTAGTGGAGACTACTAACCAGAATAGAGGAGGGAGTAAGAGACACTTTCTTGATCTGATATTTGTTTGGGAACCTGGGATCATATTTGGTCTCAACTATTTCAAATGGAAGATTCATGTAGAAATATGTGGGATAGAGACACCTTTAATGATGAAATATATTTATAAGGTTAAGTATTCTCCCAAAATTTATCTTCACTTTGGCCATCATCATCAGATTCTCCTGAAATATTTCTTTTTGCAAGAAACATCTCCTTGTTTCCATTATGACCATTCTGGATTTTTATGCATGACAATTTGCTTGGCTTGTGCACTTGTGAATTCACCATTTTACATGAGAGGACCACATATGAAAACTTTTGGTAATACTGAGTGGATTCTCTTTGATTACATTTTGATTCATGGTAGGATATTGAAATAATTGCACCCTTGGTTTGAAATCTATGTCATGAGTTTGAGTAGAGTAATCATTGCATATCAATTTATTGAACATGAAGTTGGAAGGATATAGATATTGCGTTTTGGTCCTAGGATTGAAAATAATAAGGGTGATGCAACATGTAGAGATTCATTTCACTCATAACATATATGGATTTCCAAGGAAATCAATGAATTTTTCCATGGGATGAGGAATATGGGAGAGTTTATAAAGGAATGAATAAGGTAATAAAAACTTGTTCAATGTGTTCCACGCCTCATTTTGATCCAACACTTGTTATTAGATATCTATGGAAATCACTCAACGATGATGGGTTTCATTATGGAAATGGTTGTATCCCATTTCAACAATATGAGATAGGTCATATTCATTTTCTACTATCTCTACAACTGCTAGAAAAAAAATGGGTAACTAATTATTGTCAAAGTCTTGATTTGATCATTTTCACTATTGTTTTGGTGCTCATAGTAGTGTTTCAGGAAATATCATTAAAAAATACTTGATGTATAACCCATATACTCTTTTTCATAGGAATGGAATTTTATTGATGCATTATTATTTCCATGCTAAGTGTTTATGCATGTTTTGTTCAAGTTCAATCCAAACATTACATCTAGATATGGATTATTTTGAAAACAAGATCATTCATGAGTTCATGGTAAAAATGGAAATTGAAACATTTCCAAGGGAGTAATATTTTAAGGATGTGAATTTCAAATGGTTTATGCAGCATCTTACAAAACTTTATGAAAAAGTGTCCAAATGTTCCATTATTCATATTTTCCCTTGCTCGAGGACAAGTAAGTTTTGGGAGGGGAGGATTGTCATGTCCCCATTGTTGTGACACATAGATCATCCTATTGGATATTTATTCCTTGTGGTATTAGAAGTAAAATAAATTAATTTCTTGGGATCAAATGCTGAAAACCAGACAATTAATTAGATAGAAGTAAATATATCTCCTAATGTTTGAAATGAACTTAAGTTAAATTTATTTTCCATGAATAACTTTATTGTTGATAAAATAAATGAGGATAATAGATCATAAGGGTGCATAACAAGATAATTTTTGACCAAAGGAACCTTGCAAAATAATAAATAAAGGATAAATCATCTTATCTTGCAAAAGAAGAAACAAAGGCGAAAGCACCTTAAAGCTAGAAAGCAAGAAAAAAAGGAAATAGGATAAAGCCGTGAAAGTTGGAATAAAACAAAAAGTAGAATAAGAGAAAGTAGGCCAAAGAAAAAAAATAGGAAAAAGAATGATAATCCAAAAAAAATAGGAAGAAGTAGGATAAGGCAATAAAGAAGGATAGAAAAGAAAAAGAAGGGAAACCAAAATCATGAAAAAAAAAAGCAAAAAGAAAAGCTCATAAAGCAAAAGATTTCTAATATTACTCATGAGGGAAAAATTGGTCAAGGTAGCTTGGAAACTAAGAAACATTATCTGTCGCGTCCCTAACCCTCTGACTGGCGGAGAGGACACGACTCAACATGCTACTACTGTCAAATGGGAATAATAGCCCCATGAACATAAAAACATAAACATGCATTGGGTTAAAACATAACAGATGCATAAATTATTAACATGCAGTAAACATGAATATACATGGATGAATAGTGAATTTGATAGCGGAAGAAAAAATCATTCCCTCAAACATTCAAACATTCAACATGCTCATTTTAATTCATAAAACAAATAGTTTGCATAGATTAATCACAAGAATAAAAGTAAATACTTATCTTATAATTGCATTGTCCCGCAACTAGCTACGACGCTTCAACGTTTCACCCAACCATAGGCTAGTGTGCTCATAAATCTCTCAGCACCACTGCCACCCCTTAGCTGGTCATGATTCCAAAAGGAACTAAGGAACAACATGCTCATACACATAGCTGAATACATATCAAACCCAACCAAGCAAAAATAGATTTTTGTTCATCATGATACTAGGGAAACAAGACAATAGCATAAGGGTTCCTTGGACTTACTCAGCTAAGCCATCAATCACACCCAAAACACTGCCATACCCTCTAACAGACGGGTCCCTTGGACTTACTCAACCAAGAAAACACTTTTCATCAAACATATAGTCAACCAATTAATTAAAGCACCGCCACACACAACTACTAGATATGAGAAAAACGTTATGGGAAACCGAAATGAAATGGATGAGGGGAAAAACACCCTAGAACATCAAATATGCTTTTAGGAAACATTATTCTGTAGATTCGGCCACCAAAAACCCCCATATCAAAATCTGATCTCAGAAAATGTCTCTGAGCATTGCTGGGGAAAAAATGACCATCATTCACACCCAAAACAGGAGATCTTGGTTCCCTAACCATTGAGAATCACAAAAAGGAATTTACTGGCATGGAACAGTGAGGAAAACATCAGGAAATCATGGGGAAAATTCCCAACAAGATTAGCTACCAAAGGAATACCAAAAACAACTTCTTGAAACCCCCAAAACATGAATCACTACTGCACATTCGTTGAACAAAACAAAAACAGGATTTCCCAGCTACGACAATGAGGAAAACCACAACAAAATTTCCCAGGGAGGATCCTCACCACTGAGCATTACCCAAATCGAATTCCTAGCAATGGTAAAAATGAAGAAAAACACAAAAATGTGAGGGAGAATGCCCCAACTATCTCTAGCTGCATGAGAAAGAAAACACATGGGTGAATAATGGCTTAGGAAGGCATTTCCTAGCATTTACTTGCCCAAGAAGCCAAAAAAATGTTTTCCAAAAAGTGGGTAACTCCCCATATTCGAATTTGACCCCCATACCTTTCCGATCCCAAGGCAATAACTTCCTTCACCAATTTTAGATGATTGGGCATAAAAGATAAAAAGGGTGGTTGACAACTTGATGGATTTTCCCTTTGACATTTGGCCTTTTTCCCATAGGATCAAAGGTTTGAATAATTCCCCCTCCCTATTCCTTGTGAAACCATTCCCCCATCTCTTTAATGTTGTGACACATAGCTAGTCGTGGTATTTTATTAATGTAGCATTTTACATGGTATCTTAGACACATTGTGCTTGGCCAGCACATATACCATCTGTATCGATTTTAATCGTCGATACATAAGACACTAAATCCATGGTGGGGCATTTGTCTTGAGCTCCACACCATGATTTAATACAATATTTACATCATATTCAATTTAATACCATTGGGTCAAACTGGGGTGTTCCATTATCTATAAAATAATGCCCGTGCATCACTTTCACATCTTCTGATAGTTTGTGAATTGAATTGAGAGCGTTGTCCTTCTCTGACATGGGAAATGTGGCCTTAGTTCAAGCTGGGAGATGTGGCCATGTTTTTGAGAGGATGATGTAATTCATCCATTGTCATAGATATTTAGTGTAAGTTTTGAAAGAGTCACCAGTCAAGTTTGAATCTTAGAAGAATACAATTCAAGCCATAGATCGAATCATCCTATTCTTCTTCTTAATTCTTAATATTCTCAATTCTGTGTTAAAGTCAAACATACAATGTAATAACAAATACTTAGGGAATACCGTAATATTTTATATATTATTATGAAATATTGATTTAATTTCTGATTTTCTATCACTAAATGACTTGGTATTTCTATATTTGTTTCCAATAGCCTTCCTATATTTACACAAAAATTGACTAGTCTTCAATAAAATCTCAATAAATGAATTCATGCAAAATTAATTCGAATGATTTATGTTCATGGAGTTATTTAATATCGCAATGATCATAACACATGTCTCGTATTTTTAAAATTTGATGTCATTTGAGGTCATTTCGAAGGTCCTGAATTTAGACTACTTGAGTTTCCCTAGAGTGACCCTAGCAAGAATTTTCCTCCTAAACTGTGCTAAACCATTCCTAAATAATACTTTCAACCTAATACAATATCAAGGCTCTAGTTTTCATATGTTGGGGTTCATCAGATCTTAGAATTGGAATTTATCCTCACTAATGTTAGAATAATCAACCCATAGTTAGCCATATTTGACATTAATTAATCATTTTTGTCTTATTCCTAGATTCCTAGATTCCTCTCTATGCTAGTTGGCTTCCACATGCACCTAGAAGTCAATACTTGCTAAACTAGGTCATGGAGCACTTTGGAATCATTTTGGAAACTATTTTAGAAAGTTTGCTTTTATTCCTGGTTCCTAAAAGCACAGTTCTGCTTTTTCTGAAGGCTGGCTTGCTTTACAGTAGTTTTAGGGCATAAAAGAAAAGCTAGTCTAGGAGAACTTGCCTTATTTTTTTCCCACATTGTCCTCCCTCCTTTTCTCCAAAAAAAAGAATGAATGAGTTTTCTTTCCATAACTTATCAGCTTTCCCACTTGCTTTATCCTATTCGTGAGCATCTTCATAGATTTGGAAATATTTTCTTGCACCCAAAGGGGATTTGACTAGATTTAGTAAGCTTGCTTTTTGACAAATTCGAATAGAAACCTAGTGCTTTCGAATATCTAGTGTAATTATATATTTGAGGAACCTATTGCTTCATATGGTTGGGTAATGTACACTTATTCAATACAGGATTAAGTTATGCTCCAATTCCAGTCTCCTTTTGTGTGAATTTTGCATGTTTGATTAGCAATTTTGTGAGTATAATTAATCTATCACTTGGGTTCAATTTCCACATGGTATGATATCCTTTTTACATCAATTTATATCCTTCCAAATCATTATTACAGGTTCGACATCACTCAATGGGAGCACATTCTGTTGACTGAAGAGCACTGGAGTTGAGATATGGACCAATCTCAAAGGATCATCTTGACTCCATTCAATTTCTTCGAATGGAAAGTTGATATGGAGATATTTTTGAGAGCTTAAGGTATCTATATGGTTACCATGGCTACTGAGGCAAATCCCAATGCAGCTGCAGAGAAAATCAAAAGGAACAATAAGAGGGATGAGGCCTATGGTCTTTTTTGTTTGAGCATTTCAAGAGACCTCCTCTTTCATCTTGATTCATTGACATCTCCTAATTAGGCGTGGGATAAGCTTGAACATATTTCTGGAAATATAGATGAGATGAAAGGACATCAAATCAAGAATGGATTGATCTCCTTGAGTCCCGATAGCTTCGAATCATTGCAACTCTACTTTACCAAGTTTAAGGCCCTTGTTTTGCAGTTAAAACAATGTGGGATAAAAAAGAAGGAATGGAAACTAGTCTTGACCATACTCTCTAATCTTGGTCCTGACTATTAATTGTTTGTTTTGACCTTCCATGCCATTGAATTGACAACTTGAACGTGGAACATGCCTAAGCTTGCTAAGTTCATGGAATCCCTCACCCATGAGCAAGATAAATTGGTGATGATGGTCACCATCAAACCTTCCAAAGACCAAGCTTTGGTTGTTGTATATTCAAAGGTGGATTCAAAAAGAAAGAAAAAAGCTAAAAATTCACTTGAGAAAAAGAGAGACAAGTCAAAGTCTCAAGAGGATTCCTTTATCTCCAAGAAGAACTCCTAGAAGAAGAAGAACAAAGGAGAAATGAGCAAGTGCACATACTGCAGTAAGGGATATCATCCTAAGAGCTCTTGTATGAAAAAGAAATTTGACATGTTGACCCAACTCCTAGAGAAGAACAACATCTCCCTTCTTGATTACTCAAAGAAGAGGGAAGGAGGATCAAATTCAGAAGACAAGGAGAGAGTACATGCCTTGGTTGCTGGCACCTCAAGCTCACCTAGTTTCATCATTGATTTAGGAGCTTCCAGACACATGGTTTCGATAAGGGAGATATTCTCCTCTCTTGACATGTCAAAAGGTCCACCAATAGTTTTGGGAGATAACTCTCTGACTGATAGTATGAGAAAGCGAAGGATTGATCTTGACCATGGTAATTTCAATAATATGTTGTATGTTCTAGGTTGTGCCTCTAATCTCTTGTTAGTGTATCAAATGACTCACACTAGGTCTCCGAAGAAAGTCATCTTCTCCCCCATTGAATTTGAAATCACAGACTTGGAATGGTAAAGTCATAGAAAAAGGTGTTGTTGATCAGACTCAAAGGTATACGGGCTTTCCCATTTCCTACCCTACTCAAACCCCTCTGCTCTTCTTAATCATGCTAATGACGCAAGCAATCTTTGGCAAGAAATATTTGGCCATCTTAATTATAACTATCTTTCTGATTTGAGTGATAAAGATATAGTCATAGGGTTACCAAAGATCATTTTTTCTAAAGGAGTCTGTCAAGGTTGTATCCTACGAAAACACCCAGAGCACAAGTATGAGAAAGCTAGTCATGAGAGAACCTTTACACCCCTTGAGTTGATCCATGGTGACATTGGTGGTCCATTTCCTCATATGTCCATGATTCAAGACAAATATGCACTCACGTTCATAGATGAGTGTTCTAGGTAATGTTGGGTCTATTTTCTAAAGCACAATTCTTAAGTTTTTAACCTCTTCAAGGTCTTTCGAGCCTTGGTTGAGCAATAGTCTAGGAGGAGACTCAATATCCCAATATCTAAAAATGGTGGTGAGTATGTCAATTCTGAGTTAATCTAGTATTGCAAAGATGCAAGTATCTATATGCAACATTCTATTCCTTACACACCACAGCAAAATGGTGTGGCTGAGAGAAAGAACATATCACTGAAGGAGATGGAAACTTGCATGATGGAGGCTAAAACTTTGCCACCAAAGTTTTGGGCTGAGGCTATAAAATGTGCATCCTATATCCAAATCAGGGTGCCACATAATCATGTTGATGGTATTACTCCTTTTGAAGCTTGGAGTGCGCACAAGCCATATGTGACCCATTTCAGGATTTTTGGCTCAAAGGGTTGGGCTAGAATTCCAACTGAAAAGAGGAAGGATTTGCAACCACAAAGACAAGAGTGCCTATTTTTTGTGTATTCTGAAGATTCAAAATTGGTTAAAATCTAATCAACTTGAGCACAAACAAAGCTTTCATTTAAAGAAGTGTTCATTTTGAAGAAGAGCCTTTAGCAGCGGTTGAAGTTGGAGAGTACCCTTCATCGCCACAACCTATGATTGTAAGTGAAGAGACTAATGAGTTTGATGATTATGATATTTATGATAATGATGATTTAGTTGCATATACTAACATCCCTACAATACAAAAATGGGCATCAAGGACCATTCATGCAGCTGGGGAACTAGTTGGAAATCCTAGTGACACTAGGAGGACTAGATCTCAATTTGAGAGTGCCCTTTGTGTGAAAGATTCACTATTTGATAAGAAGTGTTATTTTATGGTTGAATCTGATTCTTAGACATATGAATATGCATCACATGATCCAAGATGGAAAACAGCTATGAAAGAAGAATTCATCTCGCTCCAAAAGAACAACACATGAGAACTGGTTGATCTCCCCCATGGAGAAAGCTAGTAAAGTGTAAGTGGGTATTCAAAAATAAGTAAAAATATGATGGTTAACCTTTGAAATATAAGGAAATATTTGTATCTAAGGGCT
Source organism: Pseudotsuga menziesii (assembly GCA_001517045.1). Taxonomy (NCBI): domain Eukaryota; kingdom Viridiplantae; phylum Streptophyta; class Pinopsida; order Pinales; family Pinaceae; genus Pseudotsuga; species Pseudotsuga menziesii. The sequence continues at coordinate 228,383 of LPNX011018793.1, forward strand.
ACTCACAATTACATGGTATTTATTACAATTATACCTTTGCACCAGTGGCAAAGACAGACTCCATAAGGCTAGCTCTATCCATTGCGGCTTCGAAGCAACGTGAAGTGTGATTTTATAAATGGAGATTTTAATAAAGATATTTATATGCAAAAACCTGAAGGGTTTTTTTCTAATCCACATTTAGTGTGCAGGTTAAAGAAATCATTGTATGGGCTTAAGCAGGCCCCCAGGGCTTGGTATGCGAAGATTGATGGATTTCTGTTTTCACTGAGTTTTGTTCAATGCAAGTATGATACCAAGGTTTATTTGAAGATGATTCATGGTTATTTAATGATTATTTTTATTTATGTGGATGACCTAGTGATTACAGGAATTTCAAAGAAAGAGATTGCCTCCTTGAAGGATGCAATGAACCATGCATTTTCCATGACATATTTGGGGTTATTGAGCCAATTCTTAGGTCTTGAAATTGCTCAATCCCAACATGGAATTAAATTTTATCAGTCCAAGTATGCTTCATATTTTCTCACCAAGCTCAGTATGAAATATTGCAATCCAAGCAAGACTCCATTCCTTTGAGGAGTTAATCTTGAGGAAGCAGGTTCTTCTCCTATGGTAAATAACACACTGTATAGGTAGTTGATTGGGTGTTTGATTTATATTACACATACCTTATGTAGTTAGTGTGGCTTAGAGATACATGGATCAACCTCATGACATCCATTGGATAGCATCCGAGAGGATCCTAAACTTTTTTCAGGGAACAAGAACTGATGGGATTTCCTGTAAAGCAAAATATGACTTAGAGCTAGTTAGATTTACTGACAATGATTGTGGAGGTGACAACAAAGATCAAAATTCTACTTCAGGATATGTGTTCATGCTTTCATGAGGACCAATCAGTTTGTCAAGTAATAAGCAGAGTGCCATAGCACTCTCATATACATAGGCAGATTATAAAGGAGTTTTGAATGCAACTACTCAATGTTTATTATTTCAAAGAATGCTTGGAGAATGTGGTTTCGAATCAGAGTTTTCAATGGTCATATATTGTGAAAATCAAAGCACCATTTGAATCTCCATTGATGCAGTTCAAATACAAAGAACCAAGCACATTGAGATCCATATGCACTACATCAGGGAGATTGTGCATGATGGTACCATTTTTCTACTCTACTTCGCATCTTCAGAGCAAGTAGCAGACATCTTAACCGGAGTGTTTTGTGAGAAGACCTTCAATAATATCAAATCACTGCTGGGTATTTTTTATCATGTAGTGAAGCATGATTGATGACAATATTTTCAAAATTTTGTTTCCTGTCCATGTTTAAGGGAGGATTTTTCCCACTAGTATTTTCCCTCTTTCCTTGGTTGTATGGACATGTAGTATCTAAAGGGTGACTAAGCCTTGTTTATAGGCCCTATAATTTTATGATATTTACACATAAAGTCAGTATTAAGGGGGTTGTTAGAATAATAAACCCATAGTTACCCATATTTGACACTAATTAATCATTTTTATTTTATTCCTAGATTCCTCTCTATTCTAGTTGGCTTCCACATGCACCTAGAAGTCAATACTTGCTAAACTGGGTCATGTAGCACTTTGGAATTATTGTGAAAACTATTTTATCAAGTCTTCTTTTTTTCTTGGTTCCTAAAAGCACAGATCTACTTTTTCTAAAAGTTGCCTTACTTTACAACAATTTTAAAGCATAAAGAAAAAGCTAGTCTAGGAGAACTTGTCTTGTTTTTTATCCACATCATCCTCCATCCTTTTATCCAAACAAAAGCATGAATGAGTTTTCCTCCCATCACTAATAATATTTCCCACTTTATTTCTCCTATTCGTGAGCATCTTCATAGATTTGGAAAGCTTTTCTTGCACATATGGGGGATTTGACTAGATTTAGTAAGCTTGTTTTTTTACCAATTCGAATAGCAACCTAGTGCTTTCGAATATCTAATGTAATTATATATTTGAGCAGCCTATTACTTCATATGTTTGGATAGTGTACACTTATTCAATACAGGATTAAGTTATGCTCCAATTTCAGTCTCCTTTTATGTGAATTTTGCATATTTGATTAGCAATTTTGTGAGTGTAATTGATCTATCACTTGGGTTCAATTTCCACAACTAATGCTCAAAGCCTAAATGGTCCCAGTGATTTGAGCAAAGGAAACATGATATTGTGAAAATAATTTGAATGAATTTTGATCTGATTTTCCTATGGTATTATTTTTCATACCTATCATGACCATTTTTATAACGATGCCGTGAGTCTTAATGAACGCGAGAAGAATCCAACACTATTTTGAGAAATAATACTCAATCCCAATATATTTCTAGCACCTAGTTTTGATTCTTTACGTTTGATTATTTGTATTAGAATTGATATCTCTTGATCTCTAAATTGGGGATATTACAACATCAGTAAGTTGATTTTCATTAGTAATCTAATAAAATTATATGAGCTTTCAATGAGAAATAGTTTGAACTTGTAGGCATAATATCAAAATTTTATGCCAAATATTCACTTTAAGGGGTTGATGTTATAGTTCATGGCCTTTATCATTTCCTATAACCTCAATAATCTTATGCTACATTAAAATGGAATGTTCTGTTTCGTTCGAATTTTTAAATTTTTAAATTAAAAAAAAGCAGTGACTTCATTGTATAGTATTGAATAGTAACAATACATTCTATTATATAGTTTTTTTTCAATCTTAACTATTTTTAATCTATAATGTTGAAAAGAACATGATATATATATTTTTAAATTATTGTTAGTTTTTAAAACTATGACTATATGGTTGGAGAAATAGATTATTAAATCGAAAGCGGATCATTGCTTTCTTTTCCACAACATTTTAGGTATTTCAAGTCCATTTTCATGTGATATTTAGTTGTATGGTATTCTTAAGATTTCATATGCTTAGCTGGATATCATTAGTGTTTAATCCAAATTCACAATAGTGGCATATGCCGAATCACTGAAAGAAACACAATCACAAGATAAAAACAAATTTATCCTCGGAAACCATCAAGGGAAATAAAAAAATAGAAAAAAATTCTCTATATAGATGTATAAGATAAAACCCCAAAACAAGTGATCCTACTCCTTGCTGGTATGTCTCTCTGTCTCCTATGCACTATACACACGTGAGCGTGTGTGTTCAAATGAGGAACACTACTCCTCTATTTAAACTCTTTCTGTCACTTGAATTTTACCCTAACAAGTCGACCCCACTAAACTGAATGGACTGAATTCATCTAATAAGACTCAAAACATTATTATATTATATTCATTTCAGTATTATTGACCTGAATTACAATGGAGGATATACCTCATGACTCTATGATGACCAAATACAATAGTAACATTTAGACAGAGGAATAAGACATCTCCCTTGGGGTATATTAGTTAAATAAATTTAGAATATTCTTCAATGTTACAATATTTCAACACCCCCCCTTAACGAGAAGGGTATTCTACTGACAACAACATCATCAACTATATGAGTCATCAGAGAGACAATATTCAGCAGTATCAAGGTAATACATCTATACATCATAGGATGTTTTCAACAATCATCGGAAACTCAAATAGTTATTGGAATATATTCAATATCTTTAGTATTAGAACATCATCTTCTACAACACAGAGTCTTTATCTTATATCGCACTTGATAACTTGATCCTTTGTAGCAACACTTCGATCTTCTTTATCCTTTGCAACAACACTTTGATATTCTTGATCCTTTGCAACAGCACTTCGATCTTATTGATCCTTTGCAACACTACTTCAATATTCCTGATCCTTTGCAACAACACTTCGATCTTCTTGATCCTTTGTAGCAGAAATTCAATGTTCTCAATCTCTTGTCACAAAACTACCTCCAATACACATGATATCTTTGTGGGATGATTAATCCCTAATACTTTAGGAAATAGTTCCAAGGATGATGCAATCTTGATTATCCTACTCCCCATTAACAAGGAGAGTCCATAGCATCGACTAGTTGGATTCTCCGTAAATGAATGTAGGACCTATCATCTGCAAGGACTCATCTTTATCATCCACATCCTTTTAGAGATATAACCACTCCCAAGCGAGTGATATTTTCTACGACATCTATAAGTGAATGTAGGAATACTCTCCATGCGAGAGTATCATCTGAAACTAAATGCAAGACCTGTCGTTTGTCAACACTCATCGTAGACAATCCTCAACTTGCTAAATATAGGACCACTCCCAAGCGAGTGTTATTTTCTATGACGTCTACAACTAAATGAATGAACACTCTCCATGTGACAGTATCATCTACAGTAACATCCTCAACTAGTAAGATCTAGGACCACTCTCATTAAGAGTGTGTTATTGTCCATAAAACCATCATCAAAAGATGATACTATAATCCACAAGGGAATGCCACACTTCATCAGCATCTGTAGGCTCACTTAGCCTCTTTTGTACTAGAACATCACTACCATCCCATCATCAATGGAAATCTTATCATCACTCCCCCTTTCTTGGGAGGTTTATATCATCAACTCGCTCCCATTTTTTTGAGGAGGGTTCATATCATCATCGTTCCTTCTTTGAAGGAATATCTATATCATCATCACTGTTCCTCCTTGCAAGGAAAGTCTTTTTGGACTACACCAAGCATGTCACGAAAGTATTCAAACTTTACTCGAGATAGAGGCTTGGTAAACACATTAGCAACTTGCTCATCAATACTCACATAATATATTTGTATAGCTCCCTGTTGTACCATGTCCCTTATGTAAAAATATCATATTTCTATGTGCTTTGATTTATCACAGAACACAGGATTCTCTGTGAGATTTATACAACTCTTGTTGTCACATAGAACCACTGTGTTATCCGACTCTATGTAAAATAGACCCGACATCAGCTTTCGAATGCATATGGCTTCACAACTAGCAGAACAAGGTGCTCTGTACTTTCCTTCATCTGTGTTGAGAGCAACACTGAACTGTTTCTTGCTAAACCATGAGATCATGGTGGATCTCAAACAATAACATCCACCTGAGGTGCTCTTCTTTTCTACAACACTTCCTACCAAATATGAATCTGTATATCCATATAGTTTGTAGTCATGATCTCTATCATAGTATATTCCAATTTTTATTGTAACTTTTAGGTACCTCATCGCATGCTTTGAAGCTATCATGTGAACACGTATAGGTTTAGCTAGATATTGACTCAAGGTGTTCATAACAAAGCATATATATATGGCCTAGTATTCGTCAGATATGTTAACGAACCAATAATTTATCTATATTGACACATCCACTAACTCTGATGATTCATCAGATAATAGATTTAGGTTGGTATCCACGGGTGTGTTCATGCCTTTACATTCGAACATATGAAATATTTTTAATATTTCAACAAAATACTTTACCTAGTTCAAAAATATTCCTTTTGCACTCTACCACACTTCCAACCCGAGAAAATAGTGCATCAATCCAAGATCTTTTATCTCGAATTATTCAACTAGATTCTTCTTTCTTTCTGCAATTTGTTTCTCATTTCCTGTTAGAAATAGATCATCTAGATATAGTAATAATATGAGAGGTTCATCATCCATAACCTTAAGGTAAATGTTACAATCATCTTTACTTTTGGTAAAGACCAAGCTTGTCAAGAAGCTATCTATTATTACATACCAAGCTCTAGGATCTTGCTCCAATCCATACAGAGCATTTTTAAACTTACATACATGACTCACTCTATATTCGACTTCAAATCCTTGTGGTTGTTCGATGTATACTTCTTCCTCAATCACACCATTCAGGAGGGTTGTATTTACATCCATCTTGTGTATATTCCACTTAATCATGGAAGTAAGTGACATGATGGTTCTGAGGGAAGTGTATCTTGCTACTGGTGCGAATGTCTCTTCATAATGAATTACCTCCTTCTAAGAGTATCTGCTAGCCACAAATTTTTCCTTGTATTTTTTATACTTCCATCAATAATATGTTTTATCTTGTAGATCCACTTGGAAGATACCACACTCTTGTTTCCTTGTTTGGGTACTATATCCCAAACATCATCCTTCATTATTGACTGGTATTCTTTCGTCATTCTTCTACCCATTATTTCTTCTATAAAAATTCCTAGTAACTAGTAGGTTCTTGATCTACAACATCAAACATCAAAGCTACATAGTTGGAGAATGGCTTTGATCTCTTGCTTGTTCATGTGGATCCTTCTGGAGATCCATACTTCTCTGATTCTTGTATGATTTCTCTTACCCAAGTAGGTTTTCTCTTTCAAGATATATCCATAGTAGAGGTCTCCTAAGGTTCTAGCATATCATGATATTCTCATGCTACTATTTTAGGAGAGGGTTCAACTTCTACCTTTCTAGGAGGTACATCCTCTTCATGTACTTATTCAAGCTGACACATTCTAGATTACTTAAGAGCTATTTCTTCATTAAATGTTACATCCCTACTAATATCTATATGATTGAATCCTTGAATGTATATACTGAAGGATTTGGAGACTTCAAAGTATCCAAAAAATATTCTCTTCTTTCCAGAAGGATCCAACTTGGTTCTCTTCTCTTTTGGAATGTGTACATGTACTGGACAGTCAAAAATCTTGAGATGAATCATTTTAGGTTTGTTTCCTATATACATTTATTTAGGAGTCTTGAATCCGAGGGCACTATGAGACAATCTGTTCTGCACACACATAATTGTTCTTGTTGCTTCCACCCATGGATGCATGGGAAGGTATTGATCATGAATCATTTTTTTCATTGTTTCCATAATGGTTCTATTATTTCTTTCTGCAACACCATTATGTTGGGGATTGTAGGCAGTGGTTGGTTCCCTCTTGATTCCATCTTCTTTGCAGAATACTTCAAATTCTTTTGAAGTATATTCTCCACCATTATTTGTTATGAGTGTCTTGATTCTTCTTTCTGAATGGTTCTCTATCAAGGCTTTGAATTCCTTGAATTTCCTGAAAACTTCACTCTTTGTATTCAAGAATTATATCCATATCTTTATTTAGTATTTATTTCACTCTTCGAAAACATATTCTTTATATTCTTGTTAGTTGCACATCCTTTGCAAGTATCTTCATGATCGATCCTCAAATATCGTAAACTTGTTAACACTTTTCTCACATAGGGTAATGATTTGTAGTTGATGTGAGTAAGCCTTCTATTGCATAGTTCACTTAGTATAGTGGTATCATGGATAAGGGTTGTTTTTGGATGTCCCTTGAGTTTGTACAATACTTCTTCTTCTTCACAAATTACCACATCATCTTCAAGAGTATTTCCTTTGGTCCACGTGAGTACTTGTCCATCTACGAAAGAAACTCTGTATCCTTTCTTATCTAATGCTGAGATGGAAATTAAGTTTTTTTTTCAAACCTGATACACATAGTACTTCCTTCATCTTCATGGAGGTTCCAGATTCAATATTGTAGCTTGAATCAGCAATTCCTTTGATGGGATATTGATAGTCATGTCCTAATGATACTTTCTGAGGAGAGTTCTTCTCTTTCAACCTTGAAATAGTCTTCTTCTTCCATGTCATGTGCTTTGAAGAACCATTATCAATAAGTCATGTATCTTCTACATCTTCTTCTTTTTCTTGTCTCTTTCGAGGTCTTTCTTCTTGTTTTTCATCCTCATGGTAAGCTAGATGATCATGATGTATTTTGTTGTTGTTCTTATTCAATGGACACTCTCTAGCAAGGTGTCCTATCTTATGATAGTTATAACATTGATATTTGGAGTAGTCTTTTTATTTTTATTGTTTTCTCTTTTCCTTTGAAACTTCTTTGGAGGTCTATAATCCTTGTGACTATCCTTCTTGAAGTTTGATTTTCTTCTTCTTTTGGTATGGGTGGCTAGAACTTGATCATATTATATAAATAGATATTTATGTTACCTACTCTAGCTTCTTCTTGGATGCAATCTCCCCATACAATGTCAAACTTCATAGTTTCTTTTATGGCACACATAGTCTATATGAATGAACATTAGAGGAAATTTCAATTTAAAATGATCCTTCCAAAAATAATACAATTTCTAGGTCATCATGTATTAGCCAACCAAAATTATTTAAAATTCAAAAAGGGAGCATTTCTTAAACAATTTTTAATATAAATTTGGGAATAGGTATCATAAAAAAACTACTTTTTTTGTTCGTATTTTCAACATATCTCCTTGTGTGTTTACTCAAATTTTGATCGAGATAGCTCATTGGATGTGGAATTAAATTCCACATCCAACGAGTACCCACTCAGCATAGTTTTGACGGGCCCCGCTACCCCAAAAACAAGAAATACCTAAAAAACATGATGGTGATTACGTTTTTTTAGGTATTTCTTGTTTTGAGGGTAGTGAGAGCCATCAAAACTATGCCGAGTGGGTACTCGTTGGATGCAGAATTTAATTTCGCATCCAATGAGCTATCTTGATTAAAATTTGAGTAAAAACACAAGAAGATATGTCGAAAATACAAAAAAAAAGTATTTTTTTCTATTCTTCCTCCAAAAATAATAAATATTATTTTATTATTTGAACTATTATTTTATTAATTTTACTTAGGCGGCCCATTTGGAGTTGAAATTTCCTCTAATGTCCCAAGGTCCAGTAATACCATTGAGCAGTCATAAATAGTTCATCTTCATCAAGGGAGTCTCCAATGGCATTTAGTTGTTCCTTGAGATGGGCGACCCTTGTAAAGTAATATTGAATGGATTCTCCTTTACTCATATTGGTACCCTTCAGTTGACCTCTCAAATTCATCTTTCTGTTAATGTTCTTTCCCTCTAACATTTTGGAAAGGGCATCATACATTTTCTTTGGTGTATTTTTAGATGAAAATTGAGGGATCAAGTGATATTTTGATAGAATCATCAACGATCCTCATTTCCTTGATTAGGTCCTTCTGGTGCTTCTCCTTAGCTTCATATTCTTTCGGTTCTACAACTTCATCTTTGATGTATTTTTCAAGATCACTCTCTCTAAGAATGAGACCAATCCTATAATTCCATGCCAGGAATTTTTCTATGCCTTCGAGCTTGTCCTAAAGCTTAGTGCTTCGGACCATCTTATCCATGAGGTCACTAAGAAATTGAAATTTCTCAAAATGAAAATTTGACCTTACCTAGATATGCACTTGACTGAGGCGAGTTTGTTAGTCCACTTGGTTTCTAGAGATTCCAAATCTTCACCCTTCAAAACTTGCTTGTGATATTTCAGTTTCTGTAGATCTGTGGTTCTTGTTTTCTATAGTTTTCTCGCTCATGGACAAACTAGGGTTTGGATTTCCCATAGATTCACACACTCAAAATATCTGATCTAGGGATTAATAGATGTGATCTAGGGAGGTGCAAGTTTCTATGCAAGAAAACATTCAGAATCCAAAACTTTGTAGAAACCCTAATTTCTTGCTCGAGGGAGAAGAGAGAGAGTTTCACCTTGTAAATCGTCAAGGGAAAGAAGAACTGGGAAAACTTCCTCTATATAGATGTATAAGATAAAATCCCAAAATAGGTGATCATCCTCCTTGCTTGTATGTATATATCTCTCTCTCTCTCCTATGCGCTATACACAAGTGAGTGTGTGTGTTCTAATTAAAAACACAGCTCCTCTATTTATACTCTTTCTATCACTTGACTTTTACCCTAACAAGTTAGGGCCACTAAATTGATTGGGACGACTTCAACTAGGAAGACTTAAAACAATATTATATTATATTCATTGGGGTACTATTGACCTGACTTACAATGGAGTTTATACCTCATCAATATATGATGACCAAATACAGTAGTAACATCCCGATGGAGGAATAAGACATCTCCATTGGGGTATAATAGTAAAATACATTTAGAATATTCTTCGCAGTTACAATATTTCAACAGTTATGATATTGAAGGTGAATATAATATGTGTCTCCTAAGTTTTCTCACAAGAAATAGCTATTGTTTGATTTTTTGTTTTCAAAAGCCATCCATGTGCATAATGCAAAAAAGAATTCCTTTTAATATTGCTTCTAGCTAACATGCTCTTCAAGATTTATTGCAATTTCATTTTAAAGGTCTAGTATCATTCTAAGCTTTTGTTCAAGAAATGCTTTTTTTGGTGAAGTATATGGCTCGTAAAATACTTCTGTATGTGCTAGACATTGATATGAAAACTTGCATAGATTCAATCTCAATGATAGTCATCCCACCTAATGGGATTTTTTTTAACAAGCATGTGTTACATTTCATTGTTGAGATACGAGTATCAATGCGATATTGTGTTAAGTGTCTACTAATTAAGTCTCTATGTGAAATTTAAGCAGGAAACAGTCTTGCGTGGAACTAAGTATGTAACTGAAGCGGAATATGCCAGAAATTGTTCAGCTAGTTGTGAGGCAGTATGGCTTAGAAAGCTATTGTTTGATTTTTTTATCTCCAATTAGAGGCGAATTCTATCTTCTGTTGCAACTAGAGTTGTTTTAAGTTGTCTAAGAACCGAGTGTTCCATGAAAAATTGAAGCACATTGAGATCAAGTACCACTATATCAAATATATGGTGTAGAGAAGAGCAGTGAAGCTCAAGTATGTTGCGACGGACGAGCAGATGGCCAATGGGTTAACCAAACCATTAGCTAGAGTGAATTTTGAATTCTTCAAAGAGAATCCCGGTGTGCTTCATATCAAGGTTCCTCTGAAGGGGAGCTGATGGGTCCAGAAGATGCAAATGCATGAGAGTCATTCTCACATTGTGGTAGGTGTGTCCTCCCATGGTGCAGATGTAAGGGTTGTGGTCGAGATGTGTGCATCTACGTTATGCTTCGAGTGACTATGAGGTGATCTGAAGACAACAAGACGATAGTAGGGGACTCAGGTTTTGCAGAAGCATATAATAAGTCATGGGATTCTCCTTCAGGTTTTGCAGAGGCATATAATCAGTCCTGGGAGATCCTTCAAGTTTTGAAGAGGCATATAATTAGTCCTAGGATGCTCCTTCAGGTTTTGTAGAGGCATATAATCAGTCCTCGGAGATCCTTCAAGTTTTGCAAAGGCATATAATCAGTTGTGGGATGCTTCTTCATGTTTTGTAAAGGCATGTAATTAGTCCTAGGAGATCCTTCAGGTTTTGTAGAGGCATATAATCAGTCCTCAAATTCTCCTGAAGGTTTTGTAGAGGCATATAATCAGTTCTTGGAAATAATTTAGGTTTTTCAAGGCAATAAGTCTTGAGCTATACCTACTTGATGATTTGAATACCTACATGGAGTCTAGGCCTACATCCAACATGAAAAAGGGTTGACTTTGTAGAAATTTGTATGTCGAGTAAATTTGAGAGATAGAACCATTTGATCGAGATGATGAGAACAACAACACCAATGACGATGATGATCCAACATTGAAGACTTGTGCCTATATGTATTGATGTTTGTGTCAAGAGAATACCTTTCTCATTAAGAGGGAGTGTTAATGTAATTGTAACTTCAGAATATATTCACTTGTATATTTCATATTGTATTTTATTGTACCCCAACAAAGATGTTTATTCGTTCAATCGTGAGAGTCATTATTGTAATTAAGTCATGTAAAGTCATTGAGGTTAACCCTCCATTATATGTCGGCAAATTAGACCCAAGAGTTAAGTTGTATTAAGGTTATTAGAGTCTCCTAGAGAAGTCGGTCCTATAGGAGAAACATTCAAGTGGAAAATAGGTATAAATAGAGAGTGAGACTCTATATTTTAACACACACACTCACTCATCAATTGTGCATGAAAGAGAGAGGACTAGCTCGCATAAGTGAGAGAGAGACAGCTCTCGAAGATCATCTTTATTCTTTTGGGTTTTACTTTTGCTAGTGGTGCTCATTCTATCTCTTGGGAAGTTGCAGAGTTTTCTCCTTTATGGTTTCCCCAAGGAAAATATTTTTGTCTCTTGTCTCTTGTGAGTATTTATATTCATGTTATTCTCTAAGATAATATCCTAATCATATTGAATAAACGATAAAAATCTAACAAGAGTTCTTACGTTTTCACCAATAGTTTATTGTTTTACATTAAATATCTATCAATTTTAATATACAACATAAATATCTATATGGTTGTACACTTTAAACACTTCAACAACCATTAATGTACATTATAATAAAAGTTTTTAGTTTTAATTACTTAAAATCATTTTACAAATTATTTAATTTTTAATTAAATAAATTATTTTAATGTTTCCCATACTTTTTATATAGTGTTTAAAAAAATAAATATTATATTAAAATAATTATCTTTAATATATTAATTTAATACATTTTTCAAAATAATTTAAACTTGATTAGTTAAGAATTTAGTTATATAAATATTTCCTTATTAATATATAGTCACTATTGTGGTTTGGGAATTTCCTTTTTTGAAAAACTTATAACTAATTGATGTTCCCATTAACAATGATATAGAGATTGTTAAACCATATATTCTTATTACAAAATTATTAATATGGTCATATTCCACACAATGTTTAAATTACAAAATTAACCATCTTTTACATAGTCAAATAAAAAAAAAAGGCTAAAAGCATTTAAGAACCATTTTCTTTCAAAGAATTATGGAAATGAAATTACCCTTATTTTATTTTCTATTCAACTTATCTTATCATCTTCCTATTATAATTATGGAACCAAAATTAATTATGACAAAGTATATATACACATTAATATCATTTATCTTATCATTAGAAAAAGAGTTATATGATTATGGAACCTGAATTAATAGTTACAAAGTATATATACACATAAATACCAATGTATTAATCATATTAAATATTATTATTATATTGTATAATCATGAAAATATTTAAATTTCAAGTAAAAAATATTAAAAACATTTAAAAACCCTCACTATGAGCAATAAAAGGTTAACTAAAGAGAAACACTTATACCTTACTCATAAATATTGTAAGAGCTAAGTTAAGAAGTACTAGCTTTACAGCTTCAACCTTACCATTGCCTATCAAAAAGGTAAGTTAAATAGATTGAATTAAATGATATATAAGTCCCAACAGGTGCAGAGTCCAAATGAACTATTTGCTTACTCGCTTTGCTCACCAACTCTACATTTAAACCAGCAAAACTCGTCCCATCCCTTGGGATCCCGCCCACTCCCTTGGGATCATGCCAAGGTTAATCGGTCTACTTCACTCTCTGCAGCATGAAAACTTAAAACACATTATAGAGTTTTATTTAACACCCTTGTATAATAAATGTGAATTTAACTACTCTATATAATAAATGTGAATCTATTTTAAACTAACAGAACCACCCCTTGCCTTGCGTTTTGGGATCTCACCAAGGTTAATGGGTCTACTTCACTTTATCCACCATGACAACTAAAAACACATGACCCATTCATTATAGAGTTTTATTTAACACCTCTATATGAATCTAACTACTTCCCCTACACAGAAATGTGAATTCAGCCCTTATCCCATTTCTATGCCTTATAATATGTTAAGTGATGTAGAGTAACTATGTATCCAACGCAGTAAGGGTGACTGTATTAATTCATGTTCTGTCTCATTATATACATCCAGGTATGAACGATTGTTGCATACATGCAACCTCTCATGTTCCGTCTCGTTATATGCATCCAGGTATCATGTATGAACGAGTAATGATTGTTGTGTAGGTAACCCATTGGTCGTATGTAAATAATGGTTCATCAATCACCTCTCTAGTGATCAAGGTTAATCAATGCAGAGACTACATCCCTAGGAATGGTACACGCACCTATGCCCTGTGTGTTGACAGCATGTATTGAAGGGTGTGCCAAAATTAGGCATGGCCAAATTTTCTCTCCCCATTTGTTAAAACGAAAATAGTGTTTGATAATCATTTTTTATCAGTTTTGATTAAAAATAAATATATATGACATTAAAAACCCATTTTGGTAGCAATTAAAACCCATTTGTTGGGAAAACATTATGGAACTGGAATTAAAATTAACATAGATGTCTTGATCTTTTGTATAAATTGATGCTATGGTGATTCATTGTATTGCAATACCTTTTGGATCTGAAGAATCAAAAGTACTTGGTGATGGATCAACCGCGTGCTGATGGATCAATGGATTTACCATTCAATAGGCTCCCCTTAGATATTATTTTTGACATACTATCATGGCTATCTGTCCCCGAGCTCTCAACAGATCTGGAAATTTATGTCACTTGGCAATGGATTGTTCTCACCAGCAAGATCTTTCAATGACTATACAACCATAGAAACAAGGAATCGTGGATTGTTCTCACCAGTGATCAGCATAGCCTCGGCCCTGACTTGTGCTTCTTCAATAACTACTCTAACATTTTGTACTTTTTGAGACTAAATGTTGGCTTCTACAAGGAGCTGTCGATGGCCTGTTGTTGTTCATTGCAAATGATTTCAGCTCTCACAGGTACTATTTCACATGGTAGCAATGATTATCTTGTACATAGTGGGGATTCCAAGCATATGACAGAATTTAATGAATCCTTTGTGAATCTATATGAACATGAGTCACCCCACAAGGTGAAACTTGGGGATGACTATCAATACCATATAAAAGGAAGTGGTGAAGAATCTTACAAGCTAAACTTTGGAAAATATTTGAAGATGAAGGATGTTCTATATGTACCAGGACTCAAGAAGAACCTTCTCTCCATATTTGCATTGGATGCAAAAGGTATGAGGGTTTCATTTATTGATGGAAAATTTCTTATGTTTCCAAAAGGAAAGAACATAGATGATGCAGAATTGATTGGAGAGCAAGAGGATAGACTTATAAAAACTGAAAGGCCAACCTGAATAAGCCTTGGTACATGACTCCATGGATCCAAGTGAATTATGGAAAAAAAGTATTGCACATGTGTAGTGTATAGCATTATCACTTGCAAACAAAGCAGTAAACGGTCTTCTTGAAATCCAAACAAAGCATGAAGACATCTGCAAAGGATGTGTGAAGGGAAAGAACATAAATAAGACATTTCCAAGTAGTGAGAGAAAAGCGAAAGGAATCTTGGAACGCGTCCACTTTGATGTATGTGGTACAATGTCATCCAATTCATTGAGTGGCTATGTATATTATGTTTCTTTCATTGGTGATTTTTCTAGGAAGACCTGGATATATTTCTTGATGAGAAAAGATGAAGTATTCAACATATTTAAGAAATTGAAAGCCCTGGTGGAGAATCACATAGAAAAGAAAATCAATACCTTTCTATCAGACAATGGAAGAGAATTCACATGAGAAGAATTCAAGGAATTATGCAGAGATTTATGGATTAAGAGGGAGTTGACCACTCCATACAATTTAAAAAAAAATTGAGTTGGAGAAAGGGAGAATAAAATGATTATGGAAGAAGCAAGGGAAATGCTTCATGATTAAGATCTTCCCATGCATCTATGGGTATAAGCTGCAAGAACAGCCGTGTAGGTACAGAATTGTACTCCACACAAAGTACAGGAAAACAAGACACTAGAAAAAAAATTCTCCGATGAGAAACTAGAAGTCACCCATCTCAGGATATGTGGTTGCCCAATGTACATACACATTCGAAAGGAGAACAGAATGAAGTTAGATCCTTCGAGAAAGAAGGGAATATTTGTGGGATATAGTGAAAAATTGAAGGCTTACAGAATATACTTTCAAGGATACAAGATGATCGACATAAGAAGGGATGTGGCATTTGACTAAGACTCAACATACAACAAATCCAAAAAACTACGTATTGACGACATTGAAGAACCAAAAGTACCCACGATATGACATACAACAATGAATGAATAAACTCCAAAAGAATATTGAGAAATAGAAGAACCTTAGGAACATGTAAATACACCTCGTGAGAAGAATTCTCACAAGAGGAAACCAAAATGGGTACGAGAGGCTATCCTAGGTGTAGAGAGATATGGCGCTCCAGAAGGAATGCACAGAGAAAGAAAGAGACCTAGGCCATGCTCTAGTTATGTATCCTTGATGTGTGACATCATTGAAAAATAACCTTCCAACTATGAAGAAGTGGTAGAAAAGAAAGAATGGAAGGATGTGATGATCGAGGAATACCATTCGATCGTGAAGAAAGATTTCTGGGATGTAGTCCTGATACCAGAAGGGAAGTCTATTGTGACTTCCAAGTGGATATACAAGATCGAGAATGTTGCAGATGGCAGCATAGAGAAATATAAAGTGATACTTATGGCACATGGCTTCTCCCAGAAAGAAGGGATAGATTATGAGGAGACTTTTGCACCTGTAGCCACATACACTTTGTAACACCCCGCTTTTGACGCCGTTTTCATTAAATATATATGATGTTAATATTTTAATTAATCATGGTATGGATCTAAATGAAAAAACCCACTGTTGATTTAGCATTTTATGTTTCGGTGATTAAAATTGATGCTGATGGTATTTTGTGCTAGCTGACACATTATGATTTTGGACATCATATAAATATGCAATTTAATAAAAAAACCCACAACCAGCTATGTCAATGCAACAAATAATGATATGGGGTCATGCTTTCCTAAGGATAAAGGGGGGGAATGTTTAACCTGGAGAAATTGGGGAAAACCCATCAAAACTGTCAACTACCCATTTCTTGTCTTTTTCCCCAATCTTTTATTTCTGCTAGAATTTGGTTGAGGTAGTGATTGCATGGGAATGGGAAGAGTATGGGAAATAAAATACCCAAAAATGTATTCCCATTCCCTCATGCATTCACGTTTTCATCTTCCATCACAATTTGGGGAGAGACAAGATGTATTTGATCATCCATCCTTCACGTTTTCAGTTTTTTTTCCTTAGTGTGCATGCCCAGTTCATCATATGGCTCTCACCAAAATGTTTTGGTCCATTTTCTAATCATTCTATATTCCATTTTGTTCATGCATGATGTATGTTCGTCCTGCTTCCAGAACCATGTTTTTTTCTGGGTTGATCACCTCTTGTTATCATCCTCAGTGGCGCAAAGTTTTTAGTTCTCTTTCATTTGCTAAACGAATGAGCAGTGGAGATCACTCAATTTTATGAGAAAAAGTGGTCATCTTTGCTTTGCTCAGTGTTGTTGTGCAATCGTCTCCTGTGTCATAGAGTGAGTGGAAGCATGTTTCATTGTGGTTTGTTGTGTGTGCATATTTTACCTTGGTCTAAAGTAGTTTGGAGTGGAATTGGGTTTGAACTAGCTTGATAAACTTAGTGTATGAAGGAACCTCACAAATAGATCTAGAGAGGCTGTTTTTCTTTTTTGCACACCCTGAATAGCATTGGAATTGAAGGCATAGCCTGAGCGGGTGTGTAGCAGAGAAGGGGATGCTTCCTTGTCTAGGGTGTGTAGATGTTTTAGGAGCCAAGCCTGATCTAGTGCAGGTGTCCACAACTCAGTGGTTGAGCTCACTAGATTAGTAGTTCAATCTTTCAGCTCCTTTGCAGCCTAATAAACCCGTATGTTAGTTGGCTTGGCTGGTCCTTAATGTGAATGTTCGCTTGACTCACTATAGTTTGAGAAACCTGACAGTATATTGGCTTGTTTGTTTGTAGCCTGATTAACCTAGTTGTGTTCGCTTCACTGATTTTTTTTGTATCCTTGGATATGTGTGAGCCTGCTAGTGTTCCTTATTCCTTGTGGAAATCATGCCCAACTCGGGGGTGGAAGTGCTGCTAAGAGATTGATGAGCGCACTAGCTTATGGTTGGTTGGAATGTTGCAGCGACGTAGCTTGTTGCAAGACAAGATTCTTTCAAGATAAGTATTTCTTGTGTGTAATCTCTGCAACTGTATTTTGTTTAATGAATTGTGATGAAAACTTAGAATTCTTTGATGAATATATTTGCTTTCGCTATATATATTGAATCTTTTACACGTGTGTATGTTTTTAAGTTCAATACATTCTATATTATGTTATGGGGCTTAGATTGTCAGATTGGTGATGTCCTGAATGATCAAATTTGTCCAAGACTTTTGTTAACAGGTTGAATTTCCATCTGCAACCCTCATTTCCGTAACTTGCAGGATGCAGAAATGTCCTTCTATAAATTATGTTCACCAGAGATTTCCTTCTACAACTTGCAGGATGCGGCTTCGTAGATCTCTTTTTCTACAACTTTCCTTTCCGCAATGGTCTATTTCGCATGGGGCTTCATAGATCTCTATTTCCACAACTTTCCTTTCTGCAATGGTCTATTCTGCATGTAGGTTGTGAGATGTGGGATCACAATTTCCATATTTCCTCGATTTTGCAAACTCAGGCTTTCTGCACCATTGATTCTTGCAGGTTTATTCTTAGCCATTGATATATTTCTAGATGCGGAATATATTGTGACCATTGATTTCCATCACGATCTTTCTCTGCCGTTCGATCTCCTCTAAGATATTTCTTCGTATATTGTCGAATTGATCACTGACACGATCGATTTCTCTGCTATTGGGAAGTTAGAGAATTTATGCACACACTAGAGTAGAGTGAACTTTGAGCTGGATTCTCCTGCAACAATCAGAGCAAGAAATTATGGTTGCACTCTCTCTCCAGTGGACGGGAGGGGATGTGACACACTTCCATCAAAATAGTACTTTCTTTGGATGCAGTGATGAAATGGAAGATACACCATATGGATCTCAAGACATCATTCTTGAATGGTGTAGTGGAAGAGAAATTGTATGTGGAGAATCCACTCTCATTTGAGACACGTGATAGAGAGACTCATGTGTGCAAATTGAAGAAATCTTTGTATGGACTGAAGCAAGAACCCAGGACATGGTATGGTAGGATGGACAACTTCCTCACTAGTTTGGGCTTTACCAAGAGTAAAGCGGAATCCAACGTTTACTACAAGGTTGAGGAAGGGAACCCAGTGATACTCCTACCATATGTAGATGACCTATTTGTGACATGTGAGGATGGGTTGGTTACATATACAAAGATGAAGCTTGCTTCCAAGTTCAAGATGAAGGAATTGGGCATGATGCATTATTTTCTAGGTATGGAGGTGTGGTAGAGTACAGATGGAGTCTTCCTTGGTTAAGGGAAGTATACCATAGAGATCCTAAATATATTAGGGATGATGGATTGCAAGGAAATAACCACACCCATGGAATTGAACTTGAAGCTACTTTGTGATGCTTCATCAGAGTCAGTTGATTCCATGATATATCGTCACATGAATGGATCATTGATGTACCTAACGAAAACGAGACCAGACATATGCTTTGCGTTGAACACCTTGAGCCAGTTCCTAACGGATCCAAGACAAGTTCACATGGTTGTTGCAAAGCATATATTGAGGTACCTAAATGTTACAATTGATTATGGGATGAGATATGACGCAAATCAAAAGGTTAACCTACAGGGTTATGTTGATTCAGAATCAGATTGCAATGCCATAGATCGGAAGAGCACTTCACGGTGCTTCCTTGATATGGGATCAGGTGTGATCTCTTGGTTTAGCATGAAGAATTCGTACGTGGCACTGAGTACAACTCAAGTAGAATATGTTGCAGCTTGTTCAGCGAGTTGTGAGGAAGTATGGCTTAGAAATCTACTGTTTGATTTTTTTGATCTCGAATTACATGCAACTTGTATCTTCTATGACAACGAGAGTTGTGTGAAGTTATCTGAGAACCCAATGTTCCATGATAAGTCGAAGCACATTGAGAACAAGTACCACTATATCAGGGGTATGGTGTAGAGAAGAGAAGTGAAGCTCTAGTATGTTGAAATGGATGAGCAGATAGGCAATGTGTTAACCAAGCCATTAACTAGAGTGAATTTTGAATACTTCAGAAAGAATCTTGGTGTGCTTCAGATCGAGGTTCCTCCCAAGGGGAGGTGATGGGTCCGGAAGACACAGACGCACGAGAGCCATTCTCACATGGTGGTAGGTGTGTCCTCCCATGGTGAAGATGTAAGGGATGTGGTCAAGATGTGTGCATTTGGGTTGTGCTCCAAGTGACGATGAGGTGATCTAAAGACAACAAGACAACAATAGGGGACTCAGGCTTTGCAAAGGCATATAATCAGTCCTCGAATGCTCCTTGAGGTCTTGCAGAGGCATATAATCAGTCTCGGGAGATCCTTTAGGTTTTGAAGAGGCACATAATGAGTTGTGGGATGCTCCTTCATGTTTTGCAGAGGCATATAATCAGTCCTAAGATATTGTTCACGTTTTACAAAGGAATATAATGAGTCATGGGATGCTCCTTCAGGTTTTGCAGAGGAATATAATTAGTCCTCACAGATCCTTCAGGTTTTACAGAGGCATATAATGAGTCGTGGGATGCTCCTTAAGGTTTTGCGAAGGCATATAATTAGTCTTGGAAAAACCTTAAGTTTTTGCAAGGCAATAAGTCCTAAGCTATACCTACTTGATGATTTGAAGACCGACATGGAAAGTAGGCCTACATACATCATGAAAAAGGGTTGGATCTATAGAACTTCCTATGATGAGTAAATTCGAGGAATACTTGTGCCTATATGTATTGATGTTTGTGTCAATAGAATACCTTTCTAGTTAAGAAGGAGTGTTAATGTAATTATAACTTCGAAATATATTCACTTGTATATTTCATATAGTACTTTATTGTACCCCGACAAAGTTTTTTATTCCTCCAATCACGAGAATCATTATTGTAATTAAGTCATGTAAATTCATTGAGGTTAAACCTCCATTATATGTCGGGGCATTATACCGAGGAGTTAAGTTGTATTAGGGTTATTAGACAATCCTAGAGAAATTCACCCTATAGGAGAAACAATCAAGTAGAAAATGGGTATAAATAGAGAGTGAGACTATCTATTTTAACACGCGTACTCACTTATCAATTGCACATGAGAGAGGGAGGAATAGGTTGCACAAGTGAGAGAGAGAGCAGCTTTCAAAGATCATATTTATTCTTTTGGGTTTTACTTTTGCTAGTGGTGCTCATTCTATCTCTCAAGAAGTTGCGGGGTTTTCTCCTTTATTGTTTCCCCAACGAAAATATTTGTGTTTCTTGTCTCTTGTGATTGTTGTTGTGCATGTTATTATGTGAGATAAGATCCTAGATCATCTTGAATAAAGGATAAAAATCTAACAAAAGTTCTTATGTTTTCACCAACAATTTATTGTTTTACATTAAATATCTATCAATTTTAATAACCAACATAAAAATCTATTTCTTTGTACACTTTAAACACTTCAACAACCTTTAATATAGATTATAATAAAATTTATTACTTTTAATTACTTAAAATCATTTTACAAATTATTAAAATTTTAATTAAATAAATTATTTTAATGTTTTCCCATACTTTTTTATATAGTGTTTAAAAAAGTAAATATTATACTAAAATAATTATCTTACATATTGTTAAACCATATATTCTTACTACAAAAATATTAATATAGTAATATTACACACAAGTTCAAATTACAAAATCAACTATCTTTTACATAGTCAACAAATAAAAAAGGCTAAAAACATTTAAGAACCATTTTGTTTGAAAGAATTACTGAAGTGAAATTACACTTTATTTTATTTCCTATTCAACTTATCTTATCATCTTGCTAGTACAACTATAAAACCAAAATTAATCATGACAAAGTATATATACACAATAATATCATTTATCTTATCATTAGAAGAAAAGTTATATAAATATGAAACCTAAATTAATTGTTACAAAGTATATATACACATGAATACCATTGTATTAATCATATTAAATATTATTATTATATTGTATAATCATAAATGGCAAAATTTTCATTCTCTAAGAAGTATTTCACATTGTTACTTTACTTTTGAACTTTAAGTGTTTTTATATTTATATTTCAAGTAAAAAATATAAAAAACATTTTAAAACCCTAACTATGAGCAATAAAAATTCCACTAAAAAGAAACACTTATACCTTACTCATAAATATTGTAAAAGCTACGTTAAGAAGCACTAGTTCTCGCTGTTCAGCCTTACCATTGCCTATCAAAAAAGTAAGTTAAATAAATTGAACTAAACTTTATATAAGTCCCAACAGCGTGATGAGTCCCAATGAACTATTTGCTTACTGGCTTTGCCCAACAACTCTACATTTAAACCAACAAAACCCCCTGCCTTGGATCCTGCCAAGGTTAATTTGTCTACTTTGATCATGACAACTAAAAACACGCTCTTATGACCATGACAGCTAAAAACACATGACCCATTCATTATAGAGTTTTATTCAACAGCTCTATATAATAAATGTGAACCGCACTTGCCTTGGAATCAGAACAAGGTTATAGACCATGACAACTAAAAACACACTACCCATTCATGATAGAGTTTTATTTAACACTCCTATATAATAAATGTGAATCTAACTACTTCCCCTTCCCAGAAATGTGAATCCAACCCTCGTCCCATTTCTATGCCTTATAATAGGTTAAGTAATGTAGAGTACCTGTGTATCCGACGCTGTAAGGGTGACTGTATTAATTCATGTTTCGCCTCGTTATATGCATCCAGGTATGAACGATTGTTCCGTACGTGCGACCTCTCATGTTACGTCTCGTTATATGCATCCAGGTATCATGTATAAACGATTAACGATTGTTGCGTAGGTAACCCATGGGTCGTATGTAAATAGCTGTTCATCAATAACCTCTCTGGTGATCAAGTTTAATCATCCCCGGGAATGGTACACGCACCTCTGCCCAGTGTGTTGACTGCCCCGTGTGCTGACAACGTGTATTCAATACGTTATAAAGGGAATGGTACACGCACCTCCGCCCAGTGTGTTGACAGCGTGTATTGAAGGGTGTGCCAAAATTAGGCGTGGCCAAATTTTCTCCCCATTTGTTAATAGTGTTTGATAACCGTTTTTTATCGGTTTTGATTAAAAATAAATATATATATGACATTAAAAACCCATTTTGCCAGCAATTAAAACCCATTTGTTGGGCAAACATTATGGACCTGGAATCAACGATGTCTTGATCTTTTGTATAAATTGATGCTACGGTGATTCATTGTATTGCAATACCTTTTGAATCTGAAGAGTCAAAAGTACTTGGTGATGGATCAACCGCGTGCTGATGGATCTTGCCCGTTCGATAGGCTCCCGTTAGATATTATTTTTGACATACTGTCACGGCTATCTGTCTCCGAGCTCTCAACAGCTCTGGAAAGTTATGTCGGTTGGCAACGGATTGTTCTCACCAGCAAGATCTTTCAACGACTATACGACCATAGAAACAAGGAATCGTGGATTGTTCTCACCAGAGATCAGAATAGCCCTGGACCTGACTTGTGCTTCTTCAACAACAATTCTAATGTTTCGTACTTTTTCGAGACTAAATGTTGGCTTCTGCAGGGAGCTGCCGACGGCCTGTTGCTGTTCGTTGCAAATGACGGAAAATTGCTTGTTGGTAATCCCTTAGCAAGACGCTTCCGACTGCTGCCCGATACACAGGTCAGCCCGCGCCTTCGTCTGGAGTCATGTATGAAGAAAAAACTATGGGAAAACGACTCCACACCTGCACCTACGTATGTTCAACCGTCCATATCCATCAACTTAGTTGTAAACGAAGGTGAAGGTGGTAAAACCTTTAAAGTGATGGTGTGGGGAGAACTGAGAAGAAATCAAGTGCATGCTCTTGTTTACAGCTCCGCTACAGACAAATGGACCGTAACGCTGTGTACTAATTCAGATATCAAGCACACATTATTCAGCTCGCCGTTCCATACCACTGTAGAAGGCAACACCATCTTCTACAGTTCAATGAAACCGCAACGGCGACAATGTGTACTCGCTAAATATGACACACAAACCGGCTTCTTCAGCGTTAACCGACTAGTATTGCAAGTGTGGCGCCGCCGCCAGTGGCTATTAGGGTTCAGAATGGAACGGAATGAGTACATTAAGATGATAGTTTCTAGTGGCCATATATATCTGTTAAGTGTCATGATCGGCCGTCAAATGATTATTAATCCGTCGCAGTCATGCGGTTTCATGGGCTTATGGGAGGCAAATCCCACCACGGGGCTATATGAGCTTTTAACTGAACACAGGTTACCATTTCCATCAGATGAAGTAGCGGCGGCCTACGATGGAACAAACAACATCACAATTATCTCAAGGATGCGGGGATCCAAGATGCTATCCCTAAAGTTGGATACCCACGAGTGGAGGGTTTTGGATGCAGAAACGGAAGCCTGGAGGTTGGCTGATGGCAATGCGCAACAACCTACCTTTTCAGAAGTAGCGTTTAGGGCTTTTTATTTTAAACTAAAATTCTGCACAGCAGTGTAAAGCTGCAATCAAATATACTCGG
>LPNX011018793.1:271018-309917 GCA_001517045.1 Pseudotsuga menziesii
TCTTCTACATTCAACTTTGAAGGTTGGAACCCACTTTACTCTTGGTAAAGTCTCGATCCATCGGGAAGCTGTCCATCATGTCGTACCGTGTCGAACTCAGATATCTTCTATAGTCACTCCCCCTGAAGTGGAGTATTATCTCCCTTCTTCATTATGTATAGGTGATTCTATGCTTGATATATACTGGTCAATAGAGTATGTCATGTCATAGTCTATTCTTTCTGAAGCAAATCACGATTCTTTCTTTGTACACTTGTTCTTGCAGATCCATATGGAAGATACTACGTACTTCCCTTTATGTCTCGAAATCATATCATATACATCATTCCTCATAATCAACTGCTATTCTTTGATCATAGCTTCTTTCATAGCATTTTTTTTATTCATCTTGAGTTATCTCTAATACCCATGGTGGTCTTCATCCTTCGAGGTGGATCTACCGCTCGTTGAAGCTCTTTCTTTCGTCATGGTGTCTCTAACCCTAGGAGCTTCAGATTCATGTTTATTGAATTGTCATTACTTGTTCTTCGGAACAAGTCTCATCCTTCGTTTCTTTTAGGATTTTGTACAGGACCTTTCCCACAATTCAAATGCATCAGTTGCATGGTTAGAACTACATATGCATAACGACAAATTCTTATGCATCATGCAACTATTTAGCCAATACAACATTCATCCATATCTCATGGAAACTTTCTATATGCCTTCCATATCTACCATGACATCATTGAGATTGTGCACTAATCCAATATGTCAGCAAATAGGTTTCATTCTAGATAAGTAACAATGGATATTTTTATAGAACCATGAGCTACTTACCCATCACATGCATGCAAACAACACATCAACTGAATATAATTGAATGCATAACAAAACAATATCATTAAATGACAATTGAATACTTATCTTTTGTTTGTTTCATGGGTAGAATCCTTCTAGATCATTCTGCTTCATCATCTTCTTCATCCATGAAATCATCATTTCTTATCCAAATGATAAGATGGATAAGAGGTTCGTCAAGAATTGAGTTCTTCATATTCCTCATCACTTGAGGGATCTTCAATTTGCTCCCATCTTTCTTCTTCTCTTCTTATGAGACTAGCTTCTTCTTCTTCCCAGAGTCAACTGAAAGTAATCACTTCCTTTTGGCACACATTCCTCACATGAATGAATCCCATGATCATGGGAGGCCATTCTCTGCTTCTTCTTCTACCGCTTCAAGATGTTATGCATTCTAGATCTTCACATTCTTCAACTGCTTTCTAAAATCCATCTTCTAAATTATGTTCTTATCTTCAAATAGCTTGATCAAGGAATCAAACATATTCGGTGTCTTTAGGGAAGACACTTGTGGTACAAGTTAATCCGTGATTGAATCAACAATGATCTTCTTGGCCTTGATCAAGTTCTTCTTGTGTAAGGCTTTGAGGCTCATCTCCCTCTAGAACTGGAACCTCTCTACTCATGTAGGTGTCCATTTCATTTTCTTGAGAGAGATCAACTACTTCTATGCTTGGAAGTTTTCAAATTCACCAAGATTATCATCAAGCTGATGTGATAGATCACTTTGAAATGAGAACCTCAAATGCAAATAGCAAAATATTAGATCTTACCAATTTGAGGTGTCCATTGTGCTTCCGGAGTTGGCTGATCTAGGGTTTGTCAGAGAAACCCTAATTTTCAAAACTTCAAATATTTCAGATTTGATTGGATATAAATATATATCTCTTCAAATGGAGCTGTCCAATGTACTCCTTTTCTAAAAACAGTGGAGGGAAGCTCTCGGAACAGGAAGCCCTAGTTTTCCAATTTCTTCTGCAGAAATGCCTGTTACTGTTTCTGTGATATATCTAAAATTAGTATTCCTATGTGTCTGAAATTTTGCACTAAGGTAACCTTCCATGTCCCTGATCCAACACCATAGGTTTCATTAGAATGGGTTTCACCAATTGAGATTTATGATCATTTGACCAAGGTGACATGTTACAAGACTGTTCAGAACAGTGAAGTTGTACGGCATGACACATGTCAATGGTTCATCTTCAAGTTCGGAAATTTGGACCACAAAAATTAAAGTCCGTGATATTTCTATAATAGCTTCAAGAATTTCATTTGAACCTCTGTATCCCACGCTACAACAATTCTCCCTAGGTGTCCTGTTTAGGGATGAATTCTGGAAGAGGATGGAACCCTAACTTGGAGGGATCATATCTCCCAGAATATACCGAATATGACGCTGAATTTTGGACACAGTGTAAATCAGGATTTTATCTTCGGCATTTGAAATTTTCAACTCCTAATACTTCCCCAATCTCAGGATATAGCTAATGTACCTAAACTTAGTAGTTTTAGTATTTAGGGTTTTTCTAGATTGGGGTCAAACTAGGGTTTGACTTTCACGGAGTTTCACCCAACCAAATTTCTTGATCCAAGTCTCTAAACTTTGATTTTGATAAGGAGAACAATCCTATGCTAGGCTCACTCAAAAATTCTTCTTCTGTAGAAATCCCTAAGTTTCCGCACCAAAACTGAAAATGCTCGGAATCAAATTCCGCTTCGACAGAAAGATGTGCCCTTCAATGGAGAGTCAATCTAGCCTTCTTTTACTGATCGATCATGGATAGAGACCCAAAAAATAAGAATCCCTAGATTATTTAGCTGCATAATGTCTTCTTTCAGGGTGGCTATGATACCATGTTAATTTTCATATGCTTAGCTTAGACATCAGTATATCATTTCATTTTTCATAACAAAAGCATATAAACAGGATCACTGAAAGATAGACAAGCACAACCATACAAAAGGAACACAAAGATTTATCCTGGGAAAACCCTAAAGGGAAAAACCCAGCAAAATCTTCCTCAATATAGATTCCCCAAAAATATAAAAGGTAAAACCAACAAGGAGATCAAAGCCTGATCCTCCTCCTTCTCCAGCTACTTCTCTCCTTCACTAGTGCACCACACAAGCGAGAGTGTGTGTCTCAAATGAGGAGCACCACACCTCTATTTATATTCATCCGTTCACTTGAATTAACTCATCCGACATGTAGGCTCGAGTTAATCATGTAGGCTCGAGTTACACATGTAGGCTCAAGTAACCACACTGGGGTGCTAATGACCCACCTTTACAAATAGAGGGGACAACCTCATGAATCTTATTATTTCTTCCGATTAGAAGCATCAAGGTACAAGATAATACAAGTGGTTCTCCTGGCAGGACCATCGGGGACCACAAAAGATACATATAGAATATTCTTTGAAGTTACAATATTTCAAAAATTAAAATATTCGTAATATATGCACTTTTTACTCTTGCAGGAGCTTGATGCCTCTAATGGGGGTGGTAGTGCACCCAGTGTGGTTGTAACTGAGAGCTAAACAAGCTACACCAAGGTAATATTTCAACATGTTTCATTTTGTTAATACATATCATTTTTTTAATACATGTGTTAGTCTTGATTAATTTGTTAAATGGTCTAATATTTATAATTTTTGAAGTTGGAGGAACCCCATTTTGAACCGGATGGTAGATAAATTGATCTCATTTAATAAACCCTATGTGGATTTTATGTCTATTTCAAGAATGTAAGTACATGGTTAATGACTGAATATTTCTCAAATTATTTAAATTTATTACTATACACTCCTTTATAGGTTGCTAATATTTTTTAATTTTTAAATTTGCAGATGTTATTTGTATCTGCAGAGGGGAAAGAAATTGTTGGCAGCAGTCGCTTCCATGGGAGGATATGTCCTAGGAAGGGATAAGTATATTACAACATGTTATTTTTTTAGTACATATTATTCCACCCATTGAAGTCCATGTCTAACTATGGTAACACTTTATGACTGTAGCCATCATTGTAAATCCCTCCACCACCTATTTGGTTTGGATCTCATCATAGTCCAAACGTAGATAAGCATTTTGTCTACAATAGACAACCCTCTTCCTTAAAAAGAGAGGGTTTCCATGATGATCAGCCTACTCATTCAATGGTAAAATACACACTTCCAACGCGAGTTGTTGGTTAGCTTTGAATTCACTCACAACTAGTTTTTTCTTAATGTTATTTTCGCATGTTTACAACATCAGGATGTAGAGTCATGTATGCCATACCTTAGTGGGGTTGCTGATGCTGCAGTCAATGATGCATCTACAATAACGATAAGTCGCACATAGGTACATATACTTGAATATTTGTAACTATATAGTTCATTTGTATTGTATATGGACATGCACGATGTCTAACTATTTTATCATTTGGTGAATGTATCCACTGTTGGAGTCATTTACCCAACATGCACACTTATTTGGTCAATTTTGGCCTATTTACCCACTATCCTAAGTTTAATTGACTTACTTGACATTGGAAAAGCACACGATGACATCAACATGAGCTCACCTATGTCCTCCTTTAGTCAAGGAGACCAACTAAGCCTTCTCCTTCATTCGAGGAGGCTAACTGAGCTTCCTCCTTCAAACAGGGAGCATTTCTGGGGTGATCTGAGTGTCACAAATGCAGCTAATTGATAACTGATTGTTGCAATAAATCAAGCTGAGTTGTGAAGGTGCCTCCATTCATTACTTGACTATTTTTTGTCATTATTTATGAACTCAAGCTAACACTGGTGCCTACAACCACTTCTGATGACATGTGTCACTTCAGTTAACTCCATCAAAGCTACTTGGAGTTATGGATGCGCTACCTCATTCAGTTGGACATGAAGTTACATGTGATGAGTCACTTTCAGTTAGAATTAGTCATCTATTGTACTTTGATTCAATTAGGACTTAGTGTGAGAGTCAGTTATTGATTAGCTGAGTGGTTAACTATGTGTGCCACATAAGGCTTACATTCAGTTAAGCTACACCCATCCATGCAATTTGAATGACCTATTTGAGTATTCAAATTTTCTTGGAATTCATGCACCTTGCATGACCATTGTGTTGTATTATCATTTATTTATTGATGATACAGAGCTGCAACATTCTATTGCAGCACCATTATGCCATTTTCATGCTTAATTGTCTGAAATATCTTATGAGACTATGTTTTAGTCTCTAGATTACTGTGAAATATTAATATGGTATCATAGCTCATGGTAGGATAAAGCTCATTCTCTTCAAAAACATGGTTTTTGATGGGACTTGTATGAAAAATTGAGGAAAAGATCAAATTCCAGCACTATAGCAGAAGTAGAAGGGATTCCACTTAATACCCCAAGTTAAGGAATTGTTGATCAAGATTTCTTGATCAATTATGCTGGATGTGATGAAAACCTAAAATGTACGGGTTGTTTGACCTTACGGTGACTTCTTTGTTTTGATTTACAGGTTTTACAGGCTCACTACATTCACTACAAAAATTTCATATGGCTTCTTCAGTATATCTGTTGACTCTGTTCAATTTCCATCAATGGAAAGGAGACATGGAGATCCAGCTACGTGCCAAAGGACTCTATTGGGTCACTATGGACACAGAAGAAGAGCCTACTCATGTTATATACAAGGCTATATTTTTTAATAAGAAAGGTGAAGCATTTAGTTTATTGTGTCTCTCTATCTCCAAGGATCTTGTATTCCACCTATTGGAATTGAAGACTACAAAATAGATTTGGGACCAAATTGCCTCCCTGTATGGAAAATAGGATGACTTGAGGGTTTATCAGCTTGAAAACGAGTTGATGTCTCTTCAGCCTCACAATTTTGAGACCCTTAATGACTTTTTCACAAAATGCAAGCATATATTCCTTCTATTGAAGTAGTGTGAGGTGAAGAAGGAGGATTATTAGCTCATCCTCGCCATTGTATCAAACCTTGGAGCTAACTATTCGGTGTTTGTTTCTACATTCCGTCCGGGGAATCTCACAACCCCTAGATGGAAGATGCCTTCAATCAATGCCTTCATTGAGTCCCTAACAAGCGAGCATGATAAGCTTGTCCAGATGGGGATCATCAAATCCTCTCGTGATCAAGCCCTCTTTGCTTCAGGACCCATGGATACGAAGGGGAAAGGAAAGAAATAGAGGAACCCAAAAAACCAATTTGAAGCTCCTAAGGCAAAAGTTCAAAACCAGTAGCAAGAAGAGCTTTCTGGTTCAAAGAAGAACAAAAACAAAGGCCACCATGGGAAAGAAAAAGTCAAGTGTTCATACTGTGGGAAGGGATTCTACCTTGAAAATTCCTGGATGAAAAAGAAGCTTGATGAAGCTACTTCTCTCCTTGAGAGAAATTACATAAATTTTTCGAAAATATTTCAGAGGAAAGAAAATCAAGATCGGGAATACCAGCATGAAAGAGGTCATGCCCTCATGGCAAGCACTTTGAAGTCCATGGATCTACTCATAGATTCTAGAGCTTAGAACCACATGATAGCCAAAAAAGACTCTTTATCTTCTCTTGATACCAGCAAGAGCATTCCCATCCACATGGGAGATGACTCTGCCATCATCTCAAAAGGACAAGTTACAGTAAATCTTGAGAACGGTTATTTTTCCAATGTTCTATATGTACCATCTCTGGAATCAAACCTCCTGAGTGTCTATCAAATGAACTATACTGGAGTTCCCAAGAGAGTATCCTTCAGCCCAGATGATGTACAAATTACTGAAATTGCATCCAGGAAACTTGCAACAAAAGGATCTGCAAATCATCATGAAAAAGCCTATGATTTTTCCCATTTTGTGGAGGATGCAAAGCCCACAGCTATGTTGACTCATGGAAATGAGGTTAGTAGGCTCTGGCATGAGAGGTTTGGCCACCTAAAATTCAATTACTTGCATCAATTACAGAAAAATTCCATGGTTGAAGGCCTCCCACTCATCAAATCTACCACCAGAATTTGCAAAGGTTGTATTTTGCGCAAGCATCCTGAGCATATGTTTGATCGGGGGAAGGCAAGTTGAGCATCAAAAATTTTGGGGTTGATTCAGTATGATATCAGCAGACCAATGGCCATCACATCCTTGAATGGATCTCAGTATTTTATCACTTTTATAGATGATTTTTCTAGATATACATGGGCCTTCTTCATCAAGAAAAAGTGAGAAGTCTTAGAAAAATTCATTGAATTAAAAGCACTGATTGAGAATGCATCTGGGAAATAGATAAAAAATTTGAGATTTCATAATGGCAAGGAATATATCAGTAATAAGTTCCTGCATATATTTTTTGAAAGTGGTATTTAGGTCCAACATTCAGTTCCCTACACTCCCTAGCAGAACGGTGTAGTAGAGAGAAAGAATCGGTCTCTCAAGGAGATGACCACTTGCATGGCGAAAGACAAGAAGGTGGCTACAAATTTAAGGGCTGAGGCCATGAATGCTGCTGTATACATTCATAACAGTTTGCCTCACTCATCTATGAAATGGAATACCCCTTTCAAATCCTACTTTGGACACATGTCGGATGTGTCGAATCTCGGAGTGTTTGGGTCCACTGCATGTGCCCGAATTCCTCATGATAAGAGGAAAGATTTGCAACTGCAAAGTGTTGAATGTTTGTTTATTGGATATCCTGATGAATATAAAGGTTTCAATCTACTGGATATTAGAAAAAAACAAAGCATCATTGCAAGAAGCTTTCCAGTTCAATGATCCTCTTCAAGAGGTAGAACTAGTGAAGGAGAAAACTGCTGAAATTCCTTCCTATTCTACTGAATATCTGGATGATGAAATTAGGGGTCATGACCTTGATTTGGAACCTGATTTGTAACCTCTCATATCTGATATCAGTGACCATCAAGAATCAATCTCAAGCTCAAAACCTGAACTGCAAACACATCTCCCAACTTAGGCCAAACAGACACTTTCTTTTGCTGGTGACAACATTGGAAATCCTGATGATCCAAGAAGAACCCAATCAAATTCCCAAATAGAAGGTATTGCAATCTCTTGTCATGAATATTTGTTTTCCGAAACTTGTTATTTAATGATAAGTTCATATCCTAAGTCTTACTACCATGCTTGGGAAGATATGAGATGGCAAGCTACCATGGACAAAGAGATGAATACTCTTCAAAAGAATGTTACTTGGGAGCTAGTTTCTCTTCCTCCAGGGAGGAAATTAGTTCAATTCAAGTGGGTATTTCGGACAAAGGTTGCTGTCGATGGTAGCACCTGAAAATATAAGGAAAGGCTGGTAGGAAAAGGGTAGATTAGCACCTGCAAATATAAGGCAAGGCTGGTAGGAAAAGGGTTCTCCCAGGTCCAAGGTGTGGACTATCATGAGACCTTTGCACCAGTTATGAAAAGGGACTCCATGTTGGAAAATCCCCACTAAAAAATCCTTTTCCACAATATTTCTCACTCTGTTGATGCCCAATGAGCACAATCTCCCTAAGAACCGGCCCAGACAGGTTTTACCCTGCCCAACAACATCCATACAGCGGACGAAGTCTCACCCGAGATGTTCAAGGGAGAGCTGTCAGAACTGAGTTTCCTATAGTAAGAAAGGAATATATGACATCTGGGGGTTTGACAACATAACTGTCAGATTACATAACTAAGATAGTTATCGCAATTCATCTTCACAACTACAGATCTAATAGATCACAACATTCATTTATCACAACAGGATCATTCATAAAACAACTTGGATCTAACAAATCACATCATTCATTTATCCCATCATTATCATTCATAAAACAACATTAATAAGCTTCATCATCATTCATAAGAATTGGGATAGAATTGGGATAGATTACATCATAAGTTTATTGCAGCAACATTAGTAAATTGTAGACAGATTCAATACACTTGTCATTGACATCGCAACAGAGAAAATAGGAAAAAAGAAGACAACATTTAGGCAACAACAATCATGTCATATTAATTCTGAGCAACAGATACACAACAAATATTTCTTCTCCATAGCAGGAGACTGATTTCATCCCAAAATTTAGTATCTGGCATAGACAAATCGTAGATTATTCGAAACAGAATACTCATCAAGACCATACAGAGATCGCAACAGATTGGACTTGTCTCGTGCTGATCATCATCCTGATTCTGATCCCTATCCTCCCTCTTACAATTGCAAAGCTAGATCTATATATAACCTTCCACCTTTACATCAAAGGTCCACTTCTAACTAACTTCTAACCACTAATGACCTATTTCCACAAAACATGGTCAATCAATACATTAAATATTCAAAGGTCCACTTCTAACTAACTTCTAACCACTAATGACCTATGTCCACAAAACATGGTCAATTAATATATGCTTGGCTTATTTTGAGCAGCAATTCAGTACAATATAATTCAACAAGCAGAAATTAAATATGTTTGGCTTAAATTGCCTCGCTTTTTCTCAATGCTAAGTTTAAAGTATTTTTTTGGGCATAAATGTTAAGTTTTTATTGCATTTAGTTTAAAATTAAAACTTAAATTTTGCACAGCAACCATGTAATTAAATTAGAATTTTGAGCTACCAGTGGAGTATGATGTAATTCAACAAGAGGCAATTCAATATGTTTGGCTTAAATTGCCTTGCTTTTTCTCAATGCTAAGTTTAAAGTATGTTTTTGGGCATAAATGTTAATTTTTTATTGCATTTAGTTTAAAATTAAAGCTTAAATTTTGCAGAGCAACCATGTAATTAAACAAGTAGCCATAAAATATGTTTATTTTATTTTGATTTTTTTTAGTTAATGGTATCTCACATAATATTGCAACCATGTAATTAAATAAGTAGCCATAAAATATGTTTATCTTGGTTTTTTTTAATTAATGCTAACTCACATAAGATTGTGAAATTAGGATGAAGAAGAAATTATTATTATTATTATTTTAAAATGGGGACTCCTAAGTGGCATAAAATTAATATAATCAAATTTTGATGACTAAGAAATTATTATGTTTTTTTTGTGTTAGATTATGAAAAATAGATTACCCAAAATACAGGTGTTTTTATTGCAAATTGCCCATAAATTGTTATAAAATTATTAAGTTTTTATGTGTTAGATTGTTTAAGTGCATGAAGAGGTTCATTCTACAACCCATTAGGGGGAGATGTGTAATTCCTTATGTGCTCATCCTAGAGCTTACACGTGTTTTGAATTTTTTTTTTATAAAAAATTAGCATGTCATCTCAAATTAGTTTAAAACATTTACGTGGGCATATAAATAAAACTACAGAAACTAGATAAATTAAAATGCTTCCTCAACTTTTACACTCTAAAAAGGGGTTTTGCAGGTCCAAATATTTGACCCTTCTCTAAGATTGGTAGATTCACTTTTAAGATGGATCTATGTTGGTTATATCTGCAAGAATCTAAAAAAGAGATCATGCAAAATGTAGGTTTTCGATTGCAAATTACCCCTAAATTGTACATATGAAAAAGAAACATTTAAGCTATATGTTTTAATTATAGATTAGTTTTATATGTTTTAATTATAGATTAGCTTTAAATTTTTTCATTTTAAAAGATAAAAATTCATTTAACACTTTAAAATTATAATAATTTTTTTTTTGAAAAAAAAATAGTCTTAATTTCATTTCTTGTTATTTACTTGATTTAAATGAGGATTTTTTTAATGATGCCATTGCCTACAACATGCTTCTTCAAAAAACTTATGGTTTGAGGTTTTATGACGTAGAAATAATGACAATATACAAAGAAGAAAAAGGAAAATATTATAATACATAGAATGGAAATTATAATACTTAGTTGTCTGAAGCACTCATTCACAAAGAGTCTTATAAAATAAAGTAAGAGAATCTTATAAAATAAAGTAAGAAATAAAAAAAAGTTGTGCTAAATAGAATATCAAAAAGATTCATGGTATTGTATGCATATCATATATATAAACATAAACACAATTATAACTATTACCCACTAAACTAAAAGAAAATGTGTTAAAAGACATAGAAAGAATCATGTTATAATTTGGCACCATGGATTTCATGAGAACAAAGTGGCTTTCCAAAAGTGTTGGACATTCCTTTCAAATATTTTATGCAATTTGATTATACTCTTTGTAAACATGTACACATAATATCCTCGAAAAATACAACTATTTTTTTTACTTAATGTGCTATAACTTGCAACCCATATTCTAAATCCGGACTTGTCCACCCATCCATTTCATCACCATATACTTATAGGCATCATCTCCCCCTATCCGAAGCAAATATTATGAGATAAAAATGAGACATTAGGGTGAGTACACAAAGTTGAGGGACCTTTTAGAGGAAATCGTAGAGTAAAGTCAATCACTCTTGATCCATAAAATATAAATAATCCCAAGCACTCTCGTGCCCCCGTTTAGTAAAAATTGTTTTATGGTCAAAACAACCCGAGCTCGTCATTCTCTCCACGACGACTCACTCAATCTAGCTTGGACAGAGTAAAGCGAGCTAGGGAGAATGAGTTTTGGGTGAGAAAAGGGAAAAAACCTCCACCTTGGGATCAATCTCTTGTGAGGTATTTTATTCAAATCCTCTCATGCTAATTTCCCTATATTCAATCATTTCTATGCCCTAATTTGAATTTTAACCAATTTTTTTAATATTATATGCCCATTAAGGAATTTACATGCCTAATGGAAACCAAAACCCCAATTTAATTATAAAAACCAAATCATTTTGACTATTTCCATATGTATATTCACAAGCCTCCTTGTGAATCCATACCAAAATTCACATTCCCAATGGAAACCAAAACCCCAATTTACTCATAAAAAACAAATCAATTTCACTATTTGCATATGCATATTCACAAACATCCTTGTGAATCTATACCAAAATTCACAAATATGCAAATTTTGTCAAGTATATTGCAAGTTTGCATAAGTAATTTACATGCCTAATGAAAGGCAAAATCCCAATTAACTCAAAAAAAAATCAACTTCACTATTTGCATGTGTATATTCACAAGCATCCTTGTGAATCCAAACCAAAATTAACAAATATGGAAAGTTTGTCAATTATATTGCAAGGTTGCATACAACTACAACAAAAATCAACTAGAATTCATATGTTCCCTAAAATACATAAACAAACATGGTAAATACATTGCCTCTATCCAAAATATCGAAGTTGATCATCCAAGAACATCAATAAACACCTTATAGTTTTGATGAAACTTCCTAATCCAAGTGTTAAAATAAGGTATAGAAGCTTCCCATGCTTAACAAATATTTCCTCTTAACTAAATGGTACTTTTTGGTTAAGGTCAAAACAACTGAATTCAACAATAGGCTCTACGAACATCAAGATACATAGGGAGGTTGATGTGTTTGATTACATGCCTATCACATACTATCATACATCATGATAGAATCCAGTGGAAACCTTCCAACCATAAAATCCACTATACATAATTATGCAAAGTCTCTCATGGGTGTATAGAAAGAGTGCATACAAATAAAATAAAATTAAGTGGAATCCATACATGACCCAAATTACATATAAACAAAGGTCTCCTAAATGGAATTTGGAGTCCAAAAAAAATAACGCTACAACAAATAATTACATATTCAAAAGAATCCTTGACTATACTCATATTTTATTCATCAATAGCACATTATGCCGCCTCTTCTAGGCTCTAGCCCTTCCCTCTACCCACAATCTAGCAATTGGTCTTGCAAGGGCATTAGTCAACACCTCACAATTTTGATGAAACTTCATAATCCAAGCCTTAAAATAAGCTAGAGAAGCTTCCCAATCAACATATGCACATAGGACATTTTATGTACACATGCATATGGAAATTGGAATTAATACTTGAAATTAGGAAATAAATTTAAAATGAAAAAATGTTAAATGTTTATTCTTTACTGTAAAATTCAAGATCAATTTTAAAATTTAAATAATAAATTTAGTTCATGTTGTTATTTGTCATACATTAGTTTTACACTTTTCATTGCTTAGAGATGTCATTATACCATGTGTTTATTTTTCTAATGATATTTGATTTGTATTTATGATTGTAGTGGATACTATAGACCATAATGTGGATATATTGGGAGTTATTAGTCGTCTTAAAGAGATTGGTTTTTCCTGGAGGGGTGGTGATGAGATCTGTCTCTCCTTATCATCAACATTGCTGACAATAGTTGATATGATGGCTGGATCGAATTATTCTTTGTATAGCATTACATCATACAAAGAAACCAAAAGACGAGAATATGCCGATCGTTTGAGCTATAATGGGATCAAGAAGCTAAAAGTAACCAAAGAGCATAAATATACATTATTTACAGTGCCTTGGATGGATGGCATTCCGGAGAGTAGAAGGTCACATATTTTGATTGAATGGTGCATATTTCTACCTATTAGAGACCATTGGATGGACATATGGTTCATGGTTTTCGATATTCCCTCGCACAACAACAGGGAAGTACCATTGTACTTCCTCTAGAAACTATATGCAAAGTGTGTGATGGGACAACATGTTAAGAGATGCCAATCAACATACACCTCAACCCCCTACACTGCAACTGCTGCCATACATCCCTCCTTCACATGA
Source organism: Pseudotsuga menziesii (assembly GCA_001517045.1). Classification (NCBI taxonomy): domain Eukaryota; kingdom Viridiplantae; phylum Streptophyta; class Pinopsida; order Pinales; family Pinaceae; genus Pseudotsuga; species Pseudotsuga menziesii. The sequence continues at coordinate 284,495 of LPNX011018793.1, forward strand.
TATGGTTACCCAGACACATGAGGCATTTCTTACTCCAGCTAAGATGGTTTCCCGATACACCACAACTATTGACGAGGAAGGGCCCTCTTCCTCTTATGGGGTACAACCACCAGCTTCAAGTGGTAGATGACCATCTATTGGTGGGGACATACCGACATCCCATATTCCCTAGAGCGAGACACACGTGTGCACAACATGTTTTCAATCCTGTTATGGTCCTTGACCAACACATGGTACCTCTACGATGAATGGTGGTCATGTAAGGACATTGTTAAAACTCTATTGTTGTTTAATTTTTAATTTTTCCATATTGTTCAAATATTAAAATATTTGTAATATATGCAGTTTTTACTTGTGTAGCAACTTGATTCCTCTAATGGGGGTGGTAGTGCACCTGGTGTGGTTGTATCTGAGGGCTAAACAACCTACACCAAGGTAATATTTCAACATGTTTCATTTTTTTAATACATATCATTTTTTTAATACATGTGTTAGTCTTGATTAATTTGTTAAATGGTCTAATATTTACAATTTTTGAAGTTGCAGGAACCCCATTTTGAACCGGATGTTGGAGACATTGATCTTAGTGAATTACCCCTATGTGGATTTTATGTCTACCTCAAGAATGTAAGTACATGGTTAATGACTGAATCTTTCTGAAATTATTTAAACTTATTACAGTACACTCCTTTATAGATTTATAATATTTACAAATTTTAAACTTGCACATGTTATCTATATCTGCAGAGGGGAAAGAAATTTTTGGTAGCGGTCGCTTGCATGGGCAGAATATGTCCCAGGAAGGGGTAAGTATATTACAACATGTTATTTTTTTAGTACATATTATTCCACCCATTGAATTCCATGTCTAACTATGGTAACACTTTATGACTGCAGCCATCATTGTAAATCCCTCCACCACCTACTTGGTTTGGATCTCCTCATATTCCAAACATACATAAGCGTGTTGTATACAACAGACAACCCTATTCCTTAAAAAGAGCGTGTTTCCATGAAGATAAGCCTACTTATTCCATGGTAAAATACATGCTTCCAACGGGAGTTGTTGGTTAGCTTTGAATTCACTCACAACTAGTTTTTTCTTAATGGTATTTTCGCATGTTTACAACATTAGGATGTAGAGTCATCTGTGCCATACCTTAGTGGGGTTGCTAATGCTGCAGTCAATGATGCATCTACAATAATGATAATTCACACATAGCTACATCTACTTGAATAATTGTAATTGTATAGTTCATTTGTATTGTCTACGGACATGCACGATGTCTAACTATTTTATCACTTGGTGAATGTATCCACTGTTGAAGTCATTTACCCAATATGCACACTTATTTGGTCAATTTTGGCCTATTTAACCACTATCCTAAGTTTAATTGACTTACTTGGCATCAGATGAGCACACTATGACATCAGCATGAGCTCACCCATGTCCTCCTTTAGTCAAGGAGGCCAACTAAGCCTTCTCCTTCATTCAAGGAGGTTAACTGGGCTTCCTCCTTCAAACAGGGAGCATTTCTGGGATGATCTGAGTGTCACAAATGCACCTAATTGATAATTTATTGTTACAATCAGTTAAGCTGAGTTGTGAAGCTACCTCCATTCATTACTTGATTAATTTTTGTCATTATTTATGAACTCGAGCTAACACTCGTGCGTACAACCACTTTTGATGACATGTGTCACTTCAGTTCACTCCATCAAACTTACTTGGAGTTATGGATACGATACCTCCTTTAGTTGGACATGCAATTACATGTGATGAGTCACTTTCAGTTAGACTTAGTCATCTATTGCACTCTGATTCAATTAGGACTTAGTGTGAGAATCAGTTAATTATTAGCTTAGTGGTTAACTATTTGTGCTGATTGTTGCTTACATTCAGTTAAGCTACACCCATCAATGCAATTCGAATGACCTCTTTGAGTAGTTGAATTGTCTTGGAATTCATGCACCTTGCATGACCATTGTATTGTATTATCATTTATTTATTTATTATACAGAGTTTCAATATTCTATTGCAGCACCATTACGCCATTTTCATGCTTAATTGTCTAAAATCGCTTATGATACTGTGTTTTAGTCCCTAGATTACTATGAAAGATTAATATGGTATCATAGCTCATGGTGGAATGAAGCTCATTCTCTTCAAAAACATGGTTTTTGACGGATCTTGCATGAAAAATTGAGCAAAAGGTCAAATTCTAGCACTGCACGAGAAGCAGAAGGTTTACCACTTAATACCCCAAGTTAAGGAATTGTTGATCAAGATTTCTTGATCAATTATGCTGTGTGTGATGAAAACCTAAAATGTGCAGGTTGTTTGACCTTACGATGACTTTATTGTTTTGATTTGTAGGTTTTACAGGAACACTACATTTGCTACAACAGTTTGATATGGCTTCTTCGGTAGATCTTTTGACTCCGTTCAATTTCCATCAATGGCAAGGAGACATGGAGATCCAGCTACATGCTAGAGGACTCTACTGGGTCACTATAGACACAAAAGAAGAGTCTACTCATGTTATAGACAAGGCTATATTTTTGAATCAGAAAGACGAAGCATTCGGTTTATTGTGTCTCTCTATCTCCAAGGATATTCTATTCCACCTATCAGGATTAAAGACTCTGAAAGAGATTTGGGACCAAATTTCCTCCCTATATGGAAAATAGGATGACTTGAGGGTTTATCTGCTTGAAAATGAGTTGATGTCTCTTTAACCTGGAAATTTTGAGACCCTTAATGATTTTTTCACAAAATTCAAGTATATAGTCCTTCTATTGAAGTAGTTTGAGGTGAAGAAGGAGGATGATTAGCTCATCCTCACCATTCTCTCAAAACTTGGAGCTAACTATTTGGTGTTTGTTTCTACATTCCGTGCGAGGAATCTCACAACCCCTAGATGGAAGATGCCTTCAGTCAATGCCTTCATTGAGTCCCTAACAAGCGAGCATGATAAGCTTGTCTAGATGGGGATCATCATATCCTCCCGTGATCAAGCCCTCTTTGCTTCAGGACCCAAGGATACGAAGGGGAAAGGAAATAAACAAAGGAACCAAAAAAACAAATTTGAAGATCCTAAGCCAAAAGTTCAAAACCAATAGCAAGAAGAACCTTTTAGCTCAAAGAAGAACAAAAACAAAGGCCACCACGGGAAAGAAAAAGTCAAGTTTTCATACTATGGGAAGGGATTCCACCTTCAACATTCCTACATGAAAAATAAGCTTGATGAAGCTACTTCTCTCCTTGAGATAAATAACATAAATCTTCTAGAAATATTCAGAGGAAAGAAAATCAAGATTGGGAATACCAGTATGAAAGAGGTCATGCCCTCATGGCAAGCACTTCAAAGTCCATGGATCTACTCATATATTTTAGAGCTTCGAACCACATGATGGCTAGAAAAGACTCTTTCTCTTCTCTTGACACCAACAAGAGGATTCCCAACCACATGGGAGATGACTCTACCATCATCTCAAAAGGACAAGGTATAGTAAATCTTGAGAACGATTATTTTGCCAATGTTCAGTATGTACCATCTCTTGCATCAAAACTATTGAGTGTCTATCAAATGACCTATAATGGAGTACCCAAGAGAGTATCTTTCAGCCCAGATGATGTACAATTTACTGAGCTTGCATCCAGGAAACTTGCAGCAAAAGGATCTACAAATCATCATGCAAAAGCCTATGAGTTTTCCCATTTTGTGGAGGATGCAAAGCCCACAACTCCGTTGACTCATGGAAATGAGGTTAGTAGGCTCTAGAATGAGAGGTTCAGCCACCTAAACATCAAGTAATTGCAGAAATTACATAAAAATTCCATGGTTGAAGGCCTCCCACTCATCAAAGCTACCACCGAAATTTGCAAAGGCTGTATTTTGGGCAAGCATCCTCAGCATATGATTGATCAGGGGAAGGAAAGTTGAGCATCAGAAATTTTGGGTCTAATTCAGTATGATATCAATGGACAAATTCCCATCACATCCTTGAATGGATCTCACAATGTTATCACTTTTATAGATGATTTTTCTAGACATACATGGGCCTTCTTCATCAAGAAAAAGTCAGAAGTCTTAGAAAAATTCATTGAATTAAAAGCACTGATTGAGAATGCATTTGGGAAAAAGATAAAAACTTTGAGATCTAATAATGGTGGGGAATATATTAGTAATTCGTTTCTTCATATATGTTATGAAATTGGTATTCAGATCAAACATTCACTTCCCTCCACTCCCCAGCAGAACAGTGTAGCAGAGAGAAAGAATCGGTCTCTCAAGGTGATGACCACTTACATGCTGGAAGCGAAGAAGGTGGCTGCAAATTTATGGGTTAAGGCCATGAATGCTTCTGTATACATTCATAGTAGAGTTCCTCACTCATATCTGAAATGGAAGACCCCTTTCAAATCCTACTTTGGACACATGTCGGATGTGTTGAATCTCAAAGTGTTTGGGTCCACTGCATGGGCCCAAATTCCGCATGATAAGAGGAAAGCTTTGCAACCGCAAAGTTTTGAATGTTTGTTTATTGGATATCCTGATGAATATAAAGGTTTTGATATGCTGGATATCATAAAAATACAAATCATCATTGAAAGTATCTTTCCGGTTCGATGAGCCTCTTCAAGAGGTAGAACTAGTGAAGGAGAAAACTGCTGAATTTTCTTCCTATTCTACTGAATATCTGGATGATGAAATTGGGGGTAATGGCCCTGATTTGGAAAATATCATATCTGATATCAGTGACCATCAAGAATCAAGTTCAAGCTCAAAACCTGAACTGCAAACACATCTCCCAACTTGGGCTAGACAGACACTTTCTTCCGTCGGTGACAACATTGGAAATCCCAATGATCCAAGAAGAACCCGATCCGATTTCCAAAGAGCAGGTATTGCGATCTATTGGGATGACTCTTTGCTGCCCTAAAATTGTTATTTAATGATAAGTTCATATCCTAAGTCTTACTACCATGCTCAGGAAGATTCGAGATGGAAAGCTACCATGGACGAAGAGATGAATTCTCTTCAAAAGAATGCTATTTGGGAGCTAGTTTCTCTTCCCAAGGGGAGGAAATTAGTTCAATGCAAGTGGGTATTTTAGAAAAAGGTTGTTGCTGATGGTAGCACCTGAAAATATAAGGAAATGCTGGTAGGAAAATGGTAGAGTAGCACCTGCAAGTATAAGGCATGGCTGGTAGGAAAAAGTTTCTCCCAGGTCCAAGGTGTGCACTATCATGATACCTTTGCATCAGTTGCAAAAATGGACTCCATGTTGGAAAATCCCCAGTAAAAAAGCCTTGTCCATAGGATCTCTCACTCTATTGACTCCCAAGGAGCATGATCTCCCTGAGAACTGGCCTAGACAGGTTTTACCCTGCCCAGCAACATCCGTAGAGCAGACAAAGTCTCACCTGAGCTATTCAAGGGAGAGTTTTCGAAACTGATTTTTAGACAGTAAGAAAGGAATATATGGCATCTGGGGGTTTGAAAACATAACTATCAGATTACAGAACTAAGACAATTATCACAATTCATCTTCACAACTACAGATCTAACAGATCACATCATTCATTTATCACAACAAGATCATTCATAAAACAACTCTGATCTAATAGATCACATCATTCATTTATCACATCATTATCATTCATAAAACAACTTTAATAAGCTTCATCATCATTCATTAGAATTGCGACAAAATTGCGATAGATTCCATCATCATTTTATTGCAGCAACATGAGTAAATCATAAATATATTCAATACACATCTCATTGACATCGGAGAAGAGCAAACAGGAAAATAGAAGACAATATTTAGGCAACAACCATCATGTCATATTAATTATGTGCAACAGATCCAAAACAGATAATTCCTCTCCAGAGTAGGATACCGATTACATCCCAAAATTCAGTATCTGACACAAACAGATCGTAGATTATTCAAAACTGAATACTCATCAAGACCATAGATAGATATTAACAGATTGGACTTGTCTCATGCTGATCATTATCCTAATTATGATACCTATCCTCCCTCTTACAATTGCAAAGCTAGCTCTATATATAAGCTTGTGCCTTTACATGAAAGGTCCACTTCTAACTAGCTTCTTACCACTAATGACCTATTCCCACAAAACATGGTCAATTAATACATTAAATATTCAAAAATGGTTATCCTTTCACCCATCATGCTGATTTTTCCTTGCACGATCTTGCGTGAGCTTGTGCAGCTACTGCGAGACTATGCAACTCACTTACCCAAAACCCATACCAACACGCCCCCAACACAGTCTTGTGGCTCGTCCGTGAGCCACGTTAGGTTGACATGGTATATGCTGATGTCTTGTGCTTTAAATCTTCAAACTGCTGCAAGATCTCTCAAACCTAGAGCTTGACTCTTTTGGCAGCCCTTTGATAGTTGAGAAAATCCTGCTACATGGGGTGTGCTACCCCAGCCTTACAATCAACCATCTTGCACTGCCTGCAGTGTTGCAACTACTTTGATAGATAAATTCCCACCAACTCCTTGAAACTCATCTAACTAGGCATGACACTTTTGTTGGCGTTATTGGGCACGGGAAGCTATTTGTTGTAGCTCCTTCAACTCCTTAGAGCGCGTGATCCACACCATGATTAGCAGTGCTCGCAACAACGTATTCAGTGTCGTTAACTATCCTTCAATTTCTTGCACCTGCATGGTCAAGTGGTTGAGATGTTTGTCTTAGACAATGATTTTTCTAGAACTACATCATCGCCTCCATGATTGTCTTTTCTTCTTGCTTCATTGTTTCAAACTGGGCCTCTATCTCCTCAAGAGTAGCCTTCCATTCAGCAACCTGCTCCAGCGGTGTCTCTGGATGGACTAGGGCATTGAGCAGAAGGTTGGTGTCCTGGAGTTGGGAAATAACTTCCCCAAGTTGCTTGGCCTTAGTGACTACAGTAATCTTAGCCGTTCTTTCAAAGATATGTTGACAAGCCTCATCAATAGATTGCTTGACCTCGCCAGAACTTGCGCACATCTACGCCTTCTCAATGATGAGGTGGTATTGCGCCTTCTTAAGCTCGATGATTTCCTCGGTAGCCTTGTGCTGTAGCTTGGCCTGTGCTGCTTTCAATGCCTCAATCTCCCATACCTTCTCTTCCGCTAGCTACACCCTGACCTGGTGCAACTCATTAGCTTCTTTTTATAGCTTTTTAGCTGCGCTCTATGACTGCACATATCCATTAGTAAGGTCCTTCTTCCTATCTGCCAATTCCTGGGCAGAAACATGCTGCAGCTCCACCAGTGCTTGAGCGGGTAACTTGTTAAGATCCAAGGAAATTCTCTAGAGAAGTTTTAGTAACATGTTAACTTCTTCATTCCCTACATCGATCGCAGTCAGGGGAAATTGCACGCTCCTAGCCCGTGGTTCAGTGCTGATCAATGAGAATTCCTACATCACATTTCTCTTGAGTGTCTTCCTAGAAACACCATCATAAATATAATTCAACTTGTCTCTTACCTTAGAAAACTCTTCGTGGTTAGAATCTCATATCGCTTGCGTCGCAGCCTCAGAGGATTCAATGACCACTTTGATGAGCCGCTTCAGTTGGTCCTCCATCCCTGATCAGGTACCACTTCTCGCATTGTATTATAGGCCCCATTTGGTTTGAGTTTCCTCCTTCATATGCTGTTCTTTGACCTCAGGGTACGTCAACAATTCATTGTCAGAGTCGTGAACACTCATCTCCTTCTGGATAGGCTCATCCAGGGCATCAGGTTGTGGCTCCTTTGAGAGTTCCTCCTGACTTGAACCTGGGTCTCTCAGGTGAGAGCTGAGTTTCCTAACCAACTAGACTACAATGAAACCATTTGTTGGAAAATCTCCACCAACAAAGCCTCCTCGATAGGGGTTCTCACTCTGTCGACGCCCAACCAGCACGATCTCCCTGAGCACTAGCTCAGACAGGTTTTACCTTGCCTAGCAACATCCATAAAGAGGACTAAGCCTCACCTGAGATGTTGAAGGGAGAGCTGTCGAAACCAATTTTTTGGCAGTAAGAAAGTAAGATATGGCATCCGAGGGTTCGACAGCATAACTATCATATTACAGAACTAAGACAGTTATCACAATTCATCTTAACAACTACAGATCTAACATATCACATCACTCATTTATCATAGCAGGATCATTCATAAAATAACTCGGATCTAACAGATCACATCATTCATTTATTGCATCAGTATCATTCATAAAACAACTTTAATAAGCTTCATCATCATTCATCAGAATTGCGACAGAATTGGGATAGATTGCATCATCAATTTATTGCAGCAACATTAGTAAATCATAAATAGATTCAATACACTTCTCATTGACATCGCAGAAAAGAAAATAGGAAAATAAAAGACAACACTTAGGCAACAATTGTGATTTCATAATAATTCTGCACAATAGATCCAAAACAGATAATTCTTCTCCACAACAGGAGACCGATTACATCCCAAAATTTAGTATCTAACATAGACAGATCACAGATTGTTCAAACTAGAAGACTTATCAAGACCATAGACATATCACAAGAGATTGGACTTGTCTCGCACTGATCATCATCCTAATTCTGATCCCTATCCTCCCTCTTACAATTGCAAATATAGCTCTATATATAGGTGTTATACCAAAATCCTATCACCATCATGTGATAAGACATTTGACATACCTACTTGCCTTGAATCCCAGCACTTGGAGTGGAAACTCATGGTTATTATGAATCTTCCATGAAAATTCCCAGCACAGCACTTCCTCTGTTATCTAGGAGCGGTACCCTTGGTCGCACCACCTATCTCCTGTTGCCCACAAGTAGTGCCACCACATATGGATCTTAGTCCATGAGCGTTTCTTACCAGAACTCCTTTGTCATTGAAGGAGAAACGCGGTACCATGGGTAAAAAGGGAAAAAGAGAAGTTTCTCAAGGCTTCTAGGTGATAAGCTTTGTGTCCTCCCTTATCCCTACTATTGTGGGTTAGTTGAGCTTGAGATCCCTCATCCTAGGATCTTAGAGGCCACCTCATAAATATGAGCTCATAGCCATGGTTGAGGGGAGAACTCTTAAGGTATTGCTATGCTATTCGATTGATTACTTGGCCCAAGATAATTTGGGAGAGCACAGAGAGCTAGAGTCGAAGCTTTTGGGGATGAGAACGCTTGGTTTCATGGAGATGCATGTCAACACTAAGGCTTGGTTGTAAACTTCTTCATATTTATTTAATGCAAGTTGATTTCTGTCCCACATATATTGTTGTTGTTCGATTTCACATGTATGTTATTAGATTCCTTAGTCACTAACATAGATTAGTAGATTATATTCTGGTGGTTTCGATATGTTGCACATTGAAGCTTATTGCAGGTACACAGGGTAACTATCGAAGCATCACATTCCAGGTATCTACAACATCTAGGGAGTATTCAACCTATGTCCTCTATTTGTTCTGGATCTGAACCATTCAGACTAGTGGAACACCTTGTTGTCCGCAGGAGGTGAAATATTCCAGCTAACAAATCTGGTGACTCCCCTGGGGGGTAGTACATTAGTTGTTTTGATCTTCCTCAGTCTGCAACTCTTGTCCGAATATAGGCTTCTTCTTCAACTCTCTTCAGTTAGATCTACTTTCTAACTTGCTTCATTTGGGTTTGAAACTTCCAGATCTATTTAAGATCTAAGTCATTTTGATATTTTATGCTCTGTTTCCATACTCAATCAAGCAGTATTGGCCTTGATCTAGTCCTTTTCTGACTTGATCCATCGTTATTATTATGTTTTGGTCATCTACAGGGAACCACGCCTATGTTGTGTATGAGGAGCGGTGCCACCACCTGAACAAAGTGAGCAGTACGCGGTGCCACTGCCTGTAACCTGTTGACGAGAAGTAGTGTTGTCTTTGAAATGCTTTGTCAACACCTGAGAAGCGCAGTGCCAGGTAGGCATCATTCCAAATCGTTTTTTCCTCATTTTTAAATTTTTTTATAAAAATTTGAGTTTTGTTGCTTTCAGTTCTGCTTATCAAACTTGTGTTACTGAATCTGATGTTTGTGGCTTGATAATTTTATGGTTTAACATTGATTTGAGTGGAATTTCAAAAGTTTGATTACGTCTTTTGATTGTTCATCCGCTTCTATGCTTTTCGGTTGTGTTTACGAAAGTATTTCTTGTTTTCTAAAAATATTAGGGTATTATTGTAATCTCTTTTCGTTTCTGTTACATAGACTAAAAGAAGAACACTAGATTAGCTTCTAGGTTTCATTTCTTATTTGCATAGTAAACTTCTTTTTCTTTCCTTTAAAAAAGAAAATTTATGACTGAGACTAGGATATCATCATTGAGCATTGGACATTGGTTTTATGATTTCCTTTAAAAGCATTCAGGGCTTTCATGTTCTTTCATCTCTTATGAATTTAGAACTATCTCGATCAAAATAAAAAAAATGGTAGTTTTAAGTTAGATTTTCTTATGTTTTGAGAAATTTGAAAAAATAGAGTGCATTTGCATATAGGTGTGCTTCTTGTTTTTCTTTTAGGAAAAGAGATTCTTACCCTTCTCATTTGATTTCAGAAAGGAGAAATTAGTTTGGAAAGCTATTGCTTGTCTTTGCTTTTGTGTTCATGACTGTTGTGTGGGAATATTTTTAGTTTTGAAACAAAAGGAAACACTCTCTTTCCCTCCCGTAAGTAGGCATACTAAACGATAAAGTGAACATTTGCATAAGCATATTGCATGATTTTACTTTTCTGTCAAAACACCATGCATTCACTTAACCATCCACTTTAAAATTAATGGTAGTTATAGGTTAAAATTTACGTAGAAATTGAGTGATAGGTTAGAGACATGTTTTGGCATCATTAAGAGTAGGAGCTGTTATTATTTGTCAGCATTACATCCCGGGACTCGTTCGGTTCTTCCACGTACCATCGGTATATCAAACGGCCTTTCACATACCCTTGAGGTATATAGAAAGGTACTTCATGTACTTGATTGTATATCGGAAGGCCCCTTGTGTACGGTTATGCATTAGACAACACTACTACTGATTCGAGCTCCCACGTACCTTGAGTATATCGGGAGACCCCACTAGGATGCCTTATCTATCTGAGAAAATCCCTTTGGCCATCTTATTTGGAGCCATACACCGAAAACAACATTCGGGGAGATTACTATGCATGTACCCTCGAGGTATATCATGAGTGGCACCTTCTTGACAGTCCTGATGAGAGGCCTAACTTTTTGAACTCCTCCTATAATTTTAAGTGTGCTTGTTTTGACCTATAGCTTGCATAGGGAAAAACTTTTTGGTGTGTTTTCTATATTTTCAGACCCTAGGTTAGATAGGAACTGTACAAACTGGCTAAGTTAATATAGTCCAGAAGAGTACGGGGCTTGCCACCTAATTTTATTCCTGGTTCAAGAGAAAATCCTATGGAAGCTATCGACCAAGGAGTTGCTACCACCTCCCAATGGAGAGATAATGTGGTCACAGAAAGTGGAGTACCATATTCTTCACACTTGCCTCCCTTTGTCCAAAAACCTTCTTAGGGAAATACATCATTCCATTCTCCTATAGAAGGTCATGTTGATGATACAACCCGTCTGGATTTTGGTCCCAATGCTCCATTTTGGGATACACCTGTAGGACAAGCCATTGCCTCATTTGGCACTTGTGTACACTCTTTTGAAGATGAAGAAGAATGTAGGCAATACCGTGCTGCCATTCTCCATGCACAGGAGATTGATAAGTAGATAGATGAAATATTAGGACCAACACCATCATGTTCCACATCTATTCCTGTGGGCTATCGTTCACTTGCCGATTCTATGAGACCCATTGAACCGATTATAGATCGTGCAGTAACACCACACAACCCAGGTCAAGTTACGACCCCTATCGCCTCTCATGTTATGTATATTCCTAATATTCCCAAGTCTTCTGCACCTGGGGCCCAACCTTCAATTCCTGTTTCGTCAGTACCTTTTAGTGCCGAGGGGAAACCCCCGACACGACCTACGTTATTTGGCCCCGAAATTGTACCTAGTAAAGGGCAGACCTCTAACATAGAACCATCTATAGTTTATGTCCCTGCCACCCATACTAATGTGGTGAATCCCCCATCCAGTTCAGGCCAGCCCTTGGGGGCACAACCTATTACCGTTCAGTCTTCTGGAGGTTATGGTTATGAAGTACCTGTAGGTAATCATAAACCCAATCCTATAGGAATGCCTTATGCTGGAATTCCATACTCTAGTAACACTTTTACGCCATGGGGGAAAACCAACTAGTCTTACATGCCGACTATAGGGGGGATACCTATACATATTGTGGGAGGTGCCAGAGGACCGCTTTATGGAAGTCCTCCCCCTGGGAGGCCTAATGGTCCCAGAGGATCTGGCAACTTTCCTCCTTATGGTCCTAGTGGTCTTGGTGGTCCTAGTGGTCCTGGTGGCCCTGGTGGTACTCCTCCTAGAGGCCCTAGTGGCCCCCAGCGGTCCTGATACCTGAAATCAACCCCCTACGGGAAGATTTTTCGGTAGTTCTTTGTCACAGCAACCTATTTTTTAGTCAACTTATGGTCCTACTGGTAATTATATGCCATATCAATATTACCAGTATGTGCAACCCAACCGACAGTTACCTTTCCTAGCAACTTTGGACTTGCCTGATTTGTCCAAATTGATTAATGACCCCATTCGACACAATCCCTCATGGCCTCCTATTCTGGTAAAGTTACCATTGGATATCCCAAAATTTGATGGGAAGCAAGGAGACGATCTAAAGAACCATGTTATGACATTTCATTTGTGGTGTTCTTCAAATTCCCTCATGGATGACTCCGTTCGGTTACGACTCTTTCAGTAAACTTTGACCGGTACGGCCGCGAAGTGGTACATTGAACTCCCACAACATTCGTTTACAGATTTTGGCTCGTTGGCAACCGTGTTTCTTACACACTTTCATATTCCTATTCGTTATGAAATAGGCACGGATCTTTTAACTTCTCTATGACAAAACACCTCCACCCACATTTGCGATCATATTCATGAGTGGAGAAGGCAAACAAGGCTTATTAAGGCCCCTATTTTGGATCAGTTACTAGCTGTTTGGTTCATGAAATCCTTGTTGCCTCCTATTGCCTGATATGTGTCTATGGGAGGTGCTGTTACCGAAGAGTAGGATATTAGTTGGGATTAGTACCTAGACTTGGTCTATTCCTAGTATGGAACTCTTTATGACCTGACTCCTCAAGCTCCTCGCCCTAGCATTGACCCTGCCAAGCCACCAGCAGAAGTACCTATTGATGGGATTGTTGGTTCAATCCAGTCCCCGTTAGCAGCGAAACCTACCAAGCAAACACAAACTACCACCCCCACTCCTTCGAATCCTAAGGTTTCCGCCGAGTTCAATTCTATTCAAAGTACTCAAGCCTCAGGTAATAATAAAAAGAAAGGTAAAAATAGAAATAAAAACCCCAGAAACCAACAAGAGACTCCATGACCAACCAATAGTGATAATGACAAAGGGAAAAGGAAGGCAAAATATCCCTATCTACTATGCAGCGGTGACCATTTTTCAAAGGAGTGTCCTCGTAAGGACAAAATCTCCAAGTTTTTGAAGTCCAATCCCGTACCTGCATTACTTATGGATCATTTTCCCTCTCAACAACAACTGATAGTCCACATGTCTAATCAGGGTAACTCTAGTTAGTTAGAGAAAATTCATATGATGTCCTCAGATATCATCCATTTGCAAACTCGAAGCCAAAATTATGATAAACCCACAGATAAGAAAGGAGATCAATCTTCTTCAGGGATGTCTACTAGTTCTCCTGAATCCTTGTCTACTATCCCCTTATCTATTGAGAAGCCTAATCTCGACATGATTTTGCGCCCATCTAAGAGTACTATTCGGAAGGTTGCCTTTAATCCCAATGCCTGACCTGCTCAATTTTATAATGTGGTTGAAGATCTCGCTCAGGCACCTTATGTGATGTCTACCCTAGAAGTGATCCAAAGTTGCCCCACACAATGCAAGAAATTGTTGACATCATTAGGAGCTTTAGACCCGGATAACACTAACTTGATTCATTTCAATGTTGCGAACTACAAACCTATATTACCACATAAACTTTCTTTTCAGATCATTATGAAAGTAGTGGGAAATAAAGTCTTTCGAACGGTACTAGATGAAGGAGCTTCGACCTCGGTGTTATCTCTAACTTGTTGGAAAGCTCTCGGCTCTCCTGAGATTATCACATCACCTATGACCCTTAAAGCCTTTGACGGATGGGGTTTCAAACCCCATGGTCTCATATCATCCCTAGCGGTCAAGATGGGGGGAAAAACTATTTCCATCCAAGTAGAAGTGGTAGATGCCCCTTTAGATTACAACCTCCTTGTATGAAGGAATTGGTTCTATGCCATGACTGTTGTTGCCTCAACAGTATTCCGAATATTCCAATTGCCGCGTCTAAGGAGAATCGTTACTATTGATCTGCTTGATTTTTGTACATAGGATGTTACTACCTCTACGGCTAATAACATCCCCATGTTAGGCCAGTCCCCTCTTCCTTACCAATCGATTGGGATAGGCATGTTGAAGGATTCATCCCTTATGGGAATTTTTCCATCCACTCCTCCTAGCATGGATACTGCGACAGTCCATATGATCGCCTCATTTGACTATGATCCTAAGGGAAAAAATGTTGTTGATCCCACCTTGTTGAGTCCACATGAAGCTATGTATGATACCATTCAAACCTTTTTTGATGATCACACTGATGACCTTCATCTAGTGGCTTCGGATCCTTACCATTTACCATACTGGTTAGAGCCTTATCTTCCGGTTCTAGACTATCTCCTTGAGACTTTTCCTACCGATGAGTCTATTATGGAGATCATGAACATGGATGAGCCCATTTGGGAGGATCACCATCATAGATCCATATTCCTCCCCACCACTAGTTCGGGTAGCCATGATTTTGCATCCTTGTTTCCTACTAATATTGTCAACGTTCCCCAAAGTCCTATATTGTTGCAAGATACAAATTCCAAAGGAAACCTTTGCAACATTACTAAAACAAAGATGATTGACATATTAGCCTATCCTGATGTTATCGAGCATGTTCATTTTGGGCAGAACTGCTCGGCAGATGAGTCTGAAGCATACAAGGCACTTTTAAGGAATTCCATGATATTTTTTCCTGGTCTTATGAAGAGATGACGGGGATTGACCCATCCATTGTGGTCCATGAGATTAAAAATTATCCCACGGCTAAACCTATTAGGTAGAAACTTAGGCAAGTCCATCCTCGAAAGGCCGTAGCTATTAAAGCTGAAATTGAGAAACTTCTAAAAGCTGGGTTTATTTATCCTGTACCTTTGATGGAATGGGTATCGAACATTATCACTGTCAATAAAAAGTAGGGCATCATTAGAGTTTGCATCGAATTTATGGATTTAAATAAAGCTTGTCCCAAGGACAACTTTCCTACCCCACATATCGATCATATTATCGACAACTGTGCTGGAAGTGTCATATTTTCATTCATGGATGGATTCTCTAGCTATAATTAGATTAAGATATTACCCTCCAATAAGCATAAGAGGGCATTCATTTTCCCATTAGAAACATTTGCATATAAGAAGTTACCTTTTGGCTTGAAAAATGCTGGAGCCACGTTCCAGTGCGCAATGTCCTATGTGTTTCATGACGTTAAGCATATTGTTGAACCGTACCTTGACGACCTCCCTGCTCATTCACAGCGACGGGAGGACCACCTTGGTCATCTTAGAGACATATTCCTAAGATGTCTTCATTATAATATATGGCCAATCCACATAAATGTGTTTTTGCGTTGAGACAGGACATCTGCTAGGCTTTGTGGTATCCAAAGATGGCATCTGGATCAATCCTTTAAAGATTGATGCTATTTTGGATCTACTAGCCCCAACCAACCTCCTTCAACTCCAAAGTTTACAGGGGAGGGAAAAATTTCTCCGTCTTTTTGTGTGTGATTTCGCAGAGAAAACACACGGTTATATGCGTCTCCTCAAGAGGAACACTTGATTCTTCTGGGATGACCAGGCCCAATGCGCCTTTGATAATATTAAGCATTCTTTGACTCATTCACCCATGATACACCCCCCATATTATTCAAAGGAATTTCTCTTGTGTATTGCTGCCTCCACTACTACCATCACCATGGTTTTAGTGCAGGACAATCTCCACGGTCAAGAGCACGTGATTTATTATGCTAGTAAGAATATAATGGATTCCAAAACTCATTATTCATGTGTGGAAAGTTAGCATTGGCCATGGTCATTTCTGTACAAAATTTCCATCACTACATTCTGCTCCGCACGGCCACCGTACTAGCAGACCAGAACCCAATGTACTACATCCTGACTCGTCAAGTACTCAGGGGAAAGTACTCCCATTGGAGTGTTTTCATTCAGGATTTTGATCTGGAGTTTTCCAAGGCCACATCAAAGAAATCCTTGGTCTTTACAGAGCTTATGTGTGATATTCCCTGCGCTACAACAAAATCTGAGCCTAATGATTCATTTCTGGTTGAATTCCTATTCCTAATTAGCACTATTGATCCTTGGTATGGAGATTTGCTGATTTATCTCCAGATGCAATGTTTTCAACTGCATTTATCTCGCGATTATCGCTGCCGTATCTGTCACCACATGAAATATTATCTCATCTTGAATGATACCTTGTATAGACATGGGATTGACTCTATTCTCCGATGATGCCTCACCCATGAGGATGCTAAAAAGGTGTTGAATGATTGCCACTTTAGAGCATGTGGAAATCATTTATCTAGGATGGCTATAGCCCATAAAATCCTTTGCAATGGCTATTTTTGGCCTTCCGTCTTCAAATACTATCATGAGGCTGTTAAGGAATTCCCACCTTCTCAAAACTTTTATCCTAAAAAGCGCGCCCATACTACTTCGCTACACCCCATCATTGTCGTTGGCCCGTTCTCCAAATGGGGAATTGACTTCATGCATTGTAAGCCTACCTCAGCCAAAGGGCATGGTTACATCATCGTAGCCGTTCATTATTTCACAAAATGGGATGAGGCCATGCCTACATATGCAGAAGATTGTAAGATTGCCGCTCTCTTCTTGTTTATTCATATCATAGCTAGATTTGGAGTTCTGCAGTCCATCGTCACTGATCACGGATCTCATTTCCATAATCAAATGATGGAGGAAATGAGTCCCAAGCTAGATTTTCTCCATGAAAACTCTACACCATATTATCCACAAGCTAATGGTTAGGTAGAGGCCATTAACAAAGTTTTGAAAACTATGCTTCATCGGATGGTTAGAGATCATAAATCCAATTGGCACCAAATCTCAAAATGACTGCTATGAAATGAAAGAGAAGGGTCTTAGCTGTTACCTGCAACTGACGATGCTGAAAATTGATGGTGGAAACTCCTGGTATCAGCTATGGAAGATCTAGGTAAGAAAATGTTCCATGTTCTCTTTGCTATAGGTAAATAGTGAAATGACTTGTTTTTTCTACTATTTACATGACTTATATAGGCATTTTTGGGTCTGACATACTATAGTTTTGATATAAAACCATATTTTAGTCAAACTTTATCTATCATAATCCCTTAATGCTAGTCTTAAATGCATTTAACACTTGTTTATGAGTCATTTGCAAGATAAGAGAAATTTAGTAAGAATCTTTGAAAGTTCTTTTATGGATTTTTTGCACTTTCATAAAACGGAAAAGGTCATTGAGCATTTATTACGACACTTTGTCATGCTCGTTAAAATCTAGTATCAAAGGTCTGAGTCCATTTCAAGTTTCTTTCCAAGCTCGTAAAAATCAACATTGTGTAAAGAAGTGTCATGGAGTCCTCTTTTCACCTCTTTTTCAAGCTCCTTAAACACGAAAAGGTCATCGAGTCCATTTTTTATTCTTTCCAGGATCGTAAAATATGAAATTGTGTAAAGAAACCTCATGGACTTCTCTTGAAACTCTTTTTAGGCTCCCTAAATACGAAAAGATTGCTGAGAGACCTTGTCTTCTTCACGCTTGTTAAAGTATTTGAAGAGTCGTCCGTCCGACGATAGGTTATCTCTTTTTCGGTTCGGATAGGACTATTTCCAAAAAAGGAGTAATCCAGCTAATCATGACTGGAATAGTTCTCTAAGATATGATATTACACTTTTTCGAGCCTTAGAGACTAAATCATACGAAAAAGGACCCATTTGGAGTCTTCTTTTGTATTCTTTCATACTCTCTAAACATGAACGATACCAAGTTTTCTTTCAGTGGACTCGTTAAATTAAACATTGAGAGACCCATTTTGGTAACGAACCCCTCCTCTCTTAGGTTCATAAAACATATGAGTCTGGACTTGTATTCTAACAAGCTATATTGAGCGTTTGTTACCCTCTTTGAACTCGTAAAACCGAAAAGAGGAACTCATCGATCATGATGGGTGAAACGGGAAGGGAATCATTTTACAAATAATGGAATTTGTTTGTCGTTACCTTTCAACATGGCACTTGTTTGCACAATCATGTCAGTCAAATGGGTATTCAACTGATCTCCATGATGATCCACTTTCATGAGTCATGTCAATCCTTTGAGTCTTTCAAAAGAATGCATTGTCCACTATCACATTGTGTGTTTGTCCCATTCAGTCATGCTGCCAAATATTTTTGTCGTGTAGCCCAATGTCACTACTACATTTCGACCAAAAATCCGACGGCCGTCATGTCGGATTTTCGACACTTTACTGTCGGATGTACGACACTTTGATTTATTTTTAAGCGTCGAAAACTTGTCTTCGGTTATCCGACACCTAAGTAACCGTCGGTTAAGCGACACTTCAATAACCGTAGGTTAAATTTAAAGCGTCAGTTAAGCGACAGAATATCTTCGATGGTAGTGAAATTTTTTTGAGGAAAAAACCTTCATGCTATTGGTTAAGCGATAGAAGGTTCGTCGGATAAGCAACAGTTAGTCAATTTTAAAAAAAAAATATTGCAAAAAATATTGAGGAGCCGTCGCTTAAGCAACGGTTATAGAGAGTAACCGTCGGATAAGCGACATCAAGAACTGTCGCTTAAGCGACGGCAGGGAATTTTTTTTTTTTAAATATTTCAAAATTGGGTACTTTGCATGTTGAACTATTGATGTGTAAGTTGGATTGGTCATTGCCTGCATTCGAGCCTCGAAGTTGCCTATATCAATCCCTTGAATGTGGATCTCAATTGGTACCGGACGCACACCAGGTGGAAAATTGAAAAGCCCATGTGCAGTAGCACCAATCCGCTCTCTAAGATCTTTAGCATTTGCAAGTGAAGTGGAAATCGCAATAATACGGATACGATTTTCAATTTGGCTTGAAATATACCTCATTCTAGATACAATTACCTCCAAGATTGGACCACCCTCTCCTCCAATTAAATGAAGTTCATCCACAATGAAAAGGCTGACTTGCTGAACTAGTTTGCGCTGTTTCCATCTCCGAGACAAAGCATCCCATTTCTCTGGTGTGCTTATTATTATCTGGCCCTTTTCAAGGAGCTTCAAATCAGTTGCAGATTCACCTTTCAGCTCAACTACTTTCAGTTCCAATCCTTTGCCAAATTTTTTCTCCCAATCCCGATATCGCTATTTGGCAAGAGCTTTTATAGGAGCAATATAGACACATCGAAATACACTGTCTGTGCCTTTTTGATGCAATCGTAGTAAAGCAAACTCAGCACAGATAGTCTTACCGCTACCAGTAGGTGCTGCAACTAAAACATTATCATCTGAGTTATAAAGCACAGTAAATACCTGAGTTTGAATAGGATTGAAGTGTCTAAATTGTTGATAAAGTGCTTCATATGAGGGATTTCTTAACGCAGACACAGGAAGTGGCTGCAAGTCTAGCAACTCAGTTGGAGGTGGGTATTTCTCTGGCAAAATAAGATGTCTAAATGAAACTGCAATATTGTCTGTGACCCTAACCACTTATCAGATACAACACGAATAAAGTACTGGGGAGGAAGAAGTTCATGGATGGGGACAGTGAAGCTTAGATGATGGTCATCTTCAACAAACTGCATTTTTAACATAAAATATTCATGATGGAGTATATATTCACCATCATTGTCTTCTAATATTATCCAAAAAGGTTCCACATACCCATGAATCTTTTCATCCCACTGAAAATCTGGAGTGATAGTCAGTTCTACTTTCAATACAGTTCGTGTTATTGGTTGGACATGAGCAGAAAGATCCAACTTTGGAAACTGATGGACAAATTTATGAATGCTTTTACCCATATTTGGAAAACGAATGAGCTCCCCAATCTCTTGAGCAGATAGATCATAGTATCGATCCCAAGCTAAATCTTTCTTTTCAATTTTGGTCAAAATATCATTTGGGATGCCTTTGAATTTATGAAGAGGAGTTTGAACACTCCACATGCGCCTATTAACCATTTTGCATAGATTAAGAGCTCTTTCGGCTAACTGAGCCCATCCTCTTTTTAGGACAATCTCAAAAAGCGCCCTCATCAAGCGACCTGCACTCTGAAAGCATAACCAAAAAATTAATACAAGAGATAAGGTAGCAATTCTATGACAATAAACATTATTGCAAAATACTACATATACTTCAACAGTAATCAAAACCCATGTACTTTTCTCAAGCATTAAATAGAAATGTACTGTAGACTGATATATTGTTAATTAAGCATTTCTAGCAGCAAAAAACAAAGTAAAAAACAACAAACAGTTACAAAAAACAGACAGTAATTTTGGTCAAGCAGACCCTGGAAAAACTCCCTAGGGGAAAAAACAATCAAGAGAAAATTTATTACAGACCACTCAGAAATCTCCAGAACAGTCCCAGATCAGTTTTATCTTAAATTGCTGCCATACTAATAAAGCTATTCTGCTGTTGCTGGTTGGAATTAACATTTTCTGATAGAATTACAAAAGAGCAGGATGAGAATTCTGCTGTAGATTCATAGGTCAAAACATCAATGGACTGCTCTGGAATTCTTTTTCTGCTGTCTACTTGTTTGATATTACACAAGAAATTTCCACACTTCAAAACAACAGTCTTCACCGCTCATTGGTGCCCATAAGCTAGAGACTTTTGATTACTTCAACTCACAGATCTTCCCCGGAAATGCTTAGAAATCCTCATGAGAATTTCCCATGCAAATAGGGGGGTAACACCTTCCAGTCTACCTCCAATGATTTTTAGCATTGATCTAGAAGGGTTCAATTCATGTGTAAAATCTATCTCTGCATTTAAATGACATGTCTTCACCCTATTTAAGAGCCTTAACCTCTCAAATACTCCCACTAGTCAATCTAAGTTCAAATTTCATAGTTGTCAATAATGAGTTAATTTGACCTCTCATCTTTATGTGGTGAGAATAAATATTCACACCTTGCTCAATCACAAGTCATACCATAATCTAAAGGTGTTGGTTGATTATCCTTCTTGGATTTCTTTCTATCCCTTTTATCTTGAAAGTCAGCTACCATCTTTATAGAGCCAATGTAGCCTAGTTTCCCATTTGAGAAGCATATAAGTCTTTTTCCTTAATTTCCTTATTTCAATCTATCCTCTTTCTAGAAGAAATTAATTTCAGCAACATTAATATTCAAAGAAATAACTATGGAAAGGAGAACCATACCTCCCCCCTGAACATATCAAGCAAAACCTCTTTCAAATGTTTAAGTTGCTCCTTGGTCTCAAAACCTTCCCCAAGGAAGGCCAAAAAGGGCTTTGAGCCTACTTGTGGGGCCAATTTATTGCCATAACCAAATGACTCCATTGAACTGAAATTTTCCACACCAATCTCAATCAGATCATATATGTGATGATCATATGTTCTCCCTAAAACAAGATTGTTCGGCCTCTTCTTTGAATGGGAGGCAAACTGCGGCTATGCAAGGTTACAAACAGGGATGGTCAGCACAACATCTATAATGACCAGTGCACACTTTCATAACAAATAGGGAAACAATATGATATTTCCATATAAAAAGCATGCTAAACAAAGATGCATTTAACTTGCACATAACAAGCTGCAGTATACTAAACTTTTAAGCAAGAGGTAAGAAATATTTCAATTAGAAGTCAAAGCTAAAAGTTGAAAGTTTGTAAACAAAGTATTGGGTCAATGGTAAAGTAGGGGTCATAGTATTCTAAGATTCTCTAAACAAGGTCCAAATCCCCCAGAGACGTGTTTCACCCCTTCTGGGCCTCATAGATAAGACCCACACAGCCTCCTAATAGGAGAGATCTTTGATAGTATGGTAAGCCAGCTACAGTCCAATGTTACTTCTTTCAAATTGAAAAGGTCACTTCTTGCACAAAGATATTTGTAAGCAAAAGGGAGACTCGTGTTAATTAGATAGACATAGCCCACAACTACGGGATAACTAATATTATTTCAAATTGGCCTCACTTCTTGCTTTAGGGACTGTTGCCCCTCAAAACACGTGACCATTTTGGGCATGCAAAGGAGATGTTTCAATACTTTGCAGCATCAAAATTTCACTACACTTAGAACATTGTTCTAAAATCAGAAATAACCCATTTTGTTGAAGGCTACAATCGAAGCATCAGGGGACTTTCAATAATCGGCAATAAAACTGTTGCCATTGTCACAGCTATTTTCATACTTGCCCTTCATATTAGTAGCTCTAAATTCAAGAGGAGACAGATTGGTCAGAACTACTTATAGGTTGTTAGAAGCTTGATATTTGAGGATGACTGGGCTGGAAGAGCCTTATGTAACCACTTTTAGCAATCCAGCTGTTCTGAATTCCTGAGTGGCTCATAAAGACCACCATATTCTACCACTGCTTGGATTGATGGGTAGAAAGGGTTTATCATAAATAGATTTTTGGCTAATGAAGTTGTTAGATGTTGATGTCATGGCATATAGCCCAAGGCTTGCCACTTCAATAGATCAAGCTATCCTAGTCCTGCCCATGTGTATGGCACTCCACTCTGTCTGCTAATTGTGACCAAAATATAATAATACAAATAAACTTTTTCAGTAAATCCTTGTTGTGATGCTAAATTCTGCGCCATAATGTTTTCATAAGTTTTAGCAGAATTCTGCGCCATAATGTTCATTTTGGCCATACAGGGGAGCTATCACAGCGTTCTTTTGCATTTCTCCAAATACAAATGCATGTGTTTAATTTACCTGGGAGTATTTTTTACCTGGGAGGTTTCTTTTCTCCAGATACAAATGCCTGTGTTTAATTTATGGCGTGGATTCTTTTGCATTGCCTGTTTACTATCGGTGGTTGGGACTGATTGCTCATATGGTTCGCTGTAGCATTTTTATTGGCATAGGTATTTGTCACAGTATTTTTCAAGAAACACACCATTCTACTTTCTGCTATTCTTTTTTATCACTTTGAACGATATAAGGTTTCATCACATTCTTGATGTCAAATTACTATATGATTCATCAATTTATTACTGGAAACTGTGTTATTTACATTCAATTAACAATCCAACCGCACAATCCTGAATAATGGAAGTGACACAAGATCAGACAATAATGCCGCAATGAAGTGTATTAACAGCTTAGTCGTATATGCTTTCTCTATTTACAGAGTTCAATCAGGAATATTTTACTCCAAAAAAGTACCCATAACACATTCAAATGCCATATGCATTTTACATTTAGTTCAGTTGGTCATTGCAAATTATGACATAGAATGTGAATTCACACATGCAAATCAAAATGAAACCCAACACAAAATACCTGAAGAATTAGAGTTCCAACTGTGACTTGGCCAAAAGAGGAATTGACTCTATTTTGTTCCATCAAAAACTTCAAGACCTAAAAAGACAATGAAGAAGAATTCAAATGGAAGTTTACAAAGTAATAGGACTTGTAATAACATCACATGACTTCAAAGAAAGAATGCAACAAAGAACTTATCTAATCCTCCCTGCAAATATTTCAATCCAAGTGCTAAAATGGCTTGAGAGCATCCCAATTAACAACATTTATAACATCTTAACAAAAGCAAGTTTGTACCAAGTAGCAGATCAAACTAAATTAACATCAATAATGAAGTGTCATTACATGACTGTATTACACCAAGGATCGGGGATGGTGAGATACAAGGGAATGAGGTTCTATTATGGTTGCAGGATCCCCACAGTTTCTCAGGGAAATATGGGTGGGAACAACAAACATAGAGAAATTGTAAAAAAAAAAAACTTAATTCCTAAAGATCTTAAAATTTTAGAAACAAATTTTCATATCTAGATTCTAAAACCATAAAATGAATGGAAATAAAATTAGAATACTAAACAATTAGAACTATACTGTAGAAATGTAGTGTATACATTGTACCACAATGGATGACTTATTAATTTTCTCTTTAGTAGTCAAAATAAAAGATCCAAAAACATGGGATTCATACATGAACAATATCATTAGATTCATCCATGGAGGTTATAGTTCATATAATTAAGATCAAACTCAATAATGGTCTTTGAAAAATTACCCTCCAATCATCCTTTTATATTTTTACCATGAAACACTTTTATTTTAGTTTCATCAATTACATATTACTTCAAATCCACCTCAGATGGTAGGGTGGGAGAACCTGCAAAAGTCTCGTGGTAGAAAAACCTGGAGGAGAGCTTAGAATGTTAACAATCCTTACCCCAAAAGTAACACCCATATCTGCTTATTTCTTCACACTCTATTCAAAACATCTATCATCCCATACCCTTAAAATTTCCATCAAGTGAACAAACTCGAGAAATGATTTTGCTCAAATTTCCTCAATTTCCTCCTACCCCACTGATTTCAAGATTATGAAACATACCATGCCACCTATAGTTCTATAGATTGAATTCCAACAACAAATTGAAAATAATTATGGCTCATCCACTCATAACCAATAAATGAACATTGTTTTCTCACCTTCTTTCCACTCATGCCAACATGTTTCTTTTCTCCCTTTTATATATAATTTGCAATATAAGAAACTTAAAAAAAACACAATTCTAACATCCAGCCCAGCATCATGTAATTGAGTAACTCACTGAAATTTTGTGCAAATGGTTCACATAGAGGGATTCACTATCAAGGATGAAATGTTACCAAATCTCCACACTGCCTCACACATGACAATATTGCTCAAAAAATCAAGCTAGTTGGAAAAACCATGCTTACACTACCAACATCATCTCTGAATTACAGTCCCATGAATTCAAGTTAAGAAGTTGTCAATTGGGGGTTATCTATAGGTCGAACGAACTAATTTAAGTAGGTGTAATCTATCAATAAAAGTGCCCTCCTAACGTCAAGCGAGCCATCCTTCCTAGCCCTCCTAA
>LPNX011018793.1:310164-332004 GCA_001517045.1 Pseudotsuga menziesii
TAAGTGGGAATGAATTCATAATTCACTTGTAATAGAAATATTTTATTCAATCCAAAGAGAGTTTAGGCCCTAGATTAAATAATTGGGTGGAACTTAATGATAAAAAACTAGTGCTTTTGATAATAAAAAAAACCTGGTAGATCTTCTAGTTTTTTGGTGATTCTCATTTTACAATTTCGTGCATCAAAAATGTTTTTGAATTACAGAATCCCAACCTTCAGCCTTTGGTTGATCATATTAAAGAAATTGCAGGTTATTTTTAGCATATCAACTTTCATCATTTCTATAGGGAATTCAATGAAACTGTAGATGCGTTCTCCAAGGATGGGCTTCTTTTGCCTCTTGAAAATATGGTTTTGGAAGAAATTGAAGAGGATCAAGTGTGAAGAAAGAACAAACTAAGAATATAATTTTATGTTTTTCTCCAAAAATGCTATGAGAATATGATATATATAAGTACCTAGAATCTTAGATCGATCTCTTTAAAGACATCTCTTCTCAGATATATCTAAACATTGTATACGATTTTTTTCTTTTTGAAAAAAAAAGTTAGAAAGAGGTATTTATTTGTTATCTCCATGACAGTCCATGAAAATCATCTTGAAACTTACATTTCTTTTTTATGCCCTAGGATTCCTCAGAATCCTTAATTCCAATTGTGCAAGTTGGGCATCAAAGTGCTTTCCCTCATTCGTAGTTGATGCAAGGATGACCAACACTACTCTTTGTCTCCTTAAATACCTTCAAACACCATTTGGGATATCATATATTTACATATTGACTACAAATATTATTCCCATTCAAATTTCAATCCTTCATAACACTCAGCTTCACATTCCCTTTCCCTGTAATCACAAACTCATTGAATTTCCATAAGTCAATTTCTAGATTAACTTCATAGACATTGTATCATGTATAAATCTATTGTAATACTTACAGTCAATTTCCGTGTACGTTCCTTGACCCTTCAGATAGCATAATCTTCAAAAGGAAAATACCTTTCAAGTTTTAACATGATCCAAATTTGTTGGAGTGTATATATGTCTGCCTATAGGTTCATCTGTGGGCAACTTACCTAATATAGCCAACTTGTATATGGTATATAGTATATACATTAGCCTGTCTTGTAAGAAAGGATAAATACGTACCCATATAATAGTAAGAAACAAAAATACAGAACAACATCAGGATTTGGCAACTTAACATTCCCTAGTCCTAGCGATTTGGCAGCTTGTATGCCTCTTATTGAAAGCTTCAGCACCCTTATGAATGGTCTTTGCAAGAAGGGCAGTTTGGAAGAGGCTAATAATATTTTTAAACTAATGCTAGAGAAAGGTTTAGTTCCTAATGTTGATATTTACAGTAAGATGATAATTTCAAAATGTGAAAGGGGATGCAATATGGTATAGACACTAGATACAACTTCAAAAAAAAAATTAGATCGATTTTGGTATCATGCTTTTAGTCCAGATATACCAAATGAAGGATCGTGTAGTTTACCAGCATAAGCAATATTGGATTATCTTAATTATTTTAAGACAGTCCCATAAATAATGCCTACAATTTTCTGTTGTGCTAGATTCAACAATATCTTATCTGTAATAAACAAAGTGAAGATTCGAAAGATTACATAAGAAATAACCAAATTAAAGATAAACGTATCATATCCTAAGCTCTAATTTGTGAAGTTGTATTCATTAAATGCATCCATACACAGTTTTTATGAATTGATATTAACCAGAGTCCAAAACTGATAAGACTTTAGTTATGTAACGATACTAGAGAGTGCTTGACAGTCCATAAATACTAGCAGGATTCATCATGAAATTATATACTAGAGCCTCTTGAAATGATATCAGTGTATTTTTCTTTCTTATCTGTATTATGGATCTGAAAAGAGCAGATAGCCTGCCATAGCTGAAGACATTTACCTTAAACTCATCATCTGACATAGCATAAAGTTTACTCTCAAACATTTTGAGAAACGCTTCGACTCTCAGATCAAGCTGTGCAGGGTCCTGTGAATTTTGTAGAAACAAAATCAAAATTAAAAAAAGAAAATTCAAGAAATACATATTGGACATTGTAGAAGGAGCAAGTCGACATAAGTCGAATTGAAAGAAGACCGACTTAGTCGATCAAACGACTAAGTCGATGGACTGACCTAGTCCGTCGGCCGAGTAAACACAGTAATTAAGTCTGCTAACTAATAGTTGTGTCGGTTCACCGAACCGACAAGTAGTTATCTTGTAACTGTTTGTAATCTATATATATTAGGCTGTTGAGCCTCACAAGAACCTAGTTCAGTTCTTGGCTTTGTATGAACTATTGAGAATAATATAATCTGTTCATCCTATCTGATCTTGTCTCTTGTCTCTGTGTATATTCTGTATATTTTTGTATGTATTATTGGTAACCTTATGTGATCTGTGAGATTACAACATTGGTTCCATTGCCGGTAGTACATAAATAGAATATATGCTCACATATGATACCAGAGCAGGCGATAAAGGACTGGTGGGAGAGAAAAATTGCTAACTATCTACAAAATTACACGAGACGGAACAGATTGACAGTCGCAGAAGCAAAAGCCAGATTTTTCACTGAGACTCACGAAAAGTTTGTCGAATCCGTGCCACACCTGCTGAAGCAGCTTTTGGATGAGAAAACTAGACAAGACTAAAGAAGAACATTTACTCCAGAAACTGATCCGAGGAGGACGTACGAATCTATCAGAGTGGTTTGAAAAGATAGCCGACGACTTCTGTGAGGAACAAGCAGTCAAAGACAGGACTTCTGTGGAAACTGTCGGACAGAAATTTTTCACAGAATTTACTGATCAATTCTTGTGTTCCTTTCCGACTTTTCTATTCAAGTTTTTAATAGAAAAAGGAGCAGGCCATATTGTCGAAGCTCGACCACTATTACGTGAACCACCCTCAAACACTAACTGGGCGGAGAAGCAAAAGAAGTGGGAAAAATTCATTGCTGAAAGGGAGTGGGAATACTTCCTGAGCAAATAGACAGCATTATCCGAGATTTCTAAAAAGCGTCGGGTAGGCTATGGGGGGGTAGCTGGTCGTGTGTCGGAGAAGGAGCATGGTGGATACCAGTCGACCAGACTTAAGCCAGTAATGAACAGTCGACCGAAGAGGAATTAATAGTACTGTATGAAAGTATGTCGGACATTAAAAGAATCGAGAGGGACAAAACACAGCAGAGAAGGGAAGCCAGATGTGCACGCGCCGACGAACTGCGTAGAGAACAAATCCCTAGGGAGACCGACCGAGATGAGCATCCGCCAGAGTCGGGTCATGACCGACTAGAAGAAGGCATGGAAGAACAAACCGGCCCTAAGGATGAAGAAGTGTGGATAGAGCAACAAGAAGCTTTCCAAATAACGACTCCCGACGAAGTAACCCTGTCCCCAGTCAATCCACATACCGTAATACAGACTATTATTGAAGACGACCTCCGACTGAGAGCTGGTGACATCACACTCTGGAGTCGACTCGGTGATGAACCGTACCCGGGACAACACCTCGTCATCCGCCGACCGGTCGAAGGGAACTGGGTGACCTTTCAGACGGCACCCTCCTTTCGCAGTATCCACTTGCTCCTGCCGACACATGAAGGAGCACCCCCCCTGCCACATACAACTTTCGAAGATAACCAAGAGTCAGACCTAAGCACGCAAAGTGACAGTGGGTCATCGAGAAGACAAATCATCAACAATTCGCTGTACTGCGAGAAAGAATCAACCACCGACGGAGGCACAAGTTCCGTCAACCAAAACCCCATCGTCACCCCCATAGGTTCGACTATATCATCGACCCCACCTCTTTCACCCCCACCAACACCTCCCACCCCGCCAACTTTAGAGAGTAGTGAAAGTGACTCCGACATGGGTCACGGCTCTGCTCAGATTCCCCTTTATGAGGGTGATGAAGACCCTAGATGACATTGGTTCGTCTGTGAGTCGATATGGGAGGCCAACAAGGTAACAGAAGAAGATCGCCAGATGGCCCAGTTCGCAGGAGCCCTAAGGAAAAGAGCTCTAACATGGTATATGACATTTTCTGAACGGCAGCCCAGAGCAACAAAAGCCGAGATAAAAGCACAATTCCTATCATTTTTTAAGACCCCAGACACCAAACACCTGGCCGCTAAGAAGCTGAAAATGACATCACAGAAGCCAGGAGAAACAGTCCGCGACTACGATAAACGATGGAAGGATCTATTGATCCAGTTAGACTATACTATTGACGAACAATTACTGATTCAATGGTTCCTTGCAGGACTCTCACAGAAGATTCGCTGACACATCAGTATGGAAACTTTCAAGTCGTATGAAGATGCGCTGACCAAAGCTCTGCAGGTCGAGATGGATGAAGATATACCTGCATATCCGACCGACCACCGCTTGGAGGAACAGTTGGAAAACGTACAGAAGTCCCTGAAAGAGCTGACCCTGAAGAACCAGGAAATCTGGTGCACTAACTATTCAACAGCCGGACATTCCAAAGATAATTGTCGACAGCAATTCAACCGACAAGATGTCCATTTTGTGCAGACAAAGGCATTTTGCGACATTTGCCAGGAACGTGGAGACCATTCTACGGCCGACTATCCTTACAATATGAAGAATGGAAAGGCTTCCTGGTGTGCTATATACGAAACTGCAAATCACAACACGGCCGACTGCCATCTTAACTTGAAAAATAGACAGAACTACCAGGCCGTCTACCAGATGAATGCAGTAGCACAGAACACGGAGCAAAACAATAACAATAATCAGAATGGGCAACGCAATGACGGCCGACGCTATGAACGTCGACATGACAATCGACGACCAGGGTTTGGAAGAACAGGTCAATTCGTTGGGAATCACGAAATACGAAGTCGACGACCCACACAATGCTTTATTTGTTACAAAGAAGGGCACAGATGCGCAGACTGTCCGTACAAGGACAGAACTGACCTCAAATTTTGTACACACTGTGGGGTAGGCGATCACTCCTTGGAGGATTGTCCTACCATGTTGGAAAAAATCAGCAATAAAAAGAATGTTAATGTCTTGTCTTGTGTCCAGAAGAATGATGTAATAACTACTAAGAACTTGCACATTGTCACTCGACAAGGCACCAAAACCAGGGCTGATAACCCTCAGATTAGCAAAATTAAAAAAAACAACTGCATACCCTGACCCTAGCAAGGAACAACAGACATATCAAGAATCCACACACATATTTCAAAACATTGCACAGTAAGAAGACATTATTAACAGTAGACTTAGCTCGAACCAACAATTAACCCATCTCATTCAAACAGACGAATCTGTAGGACAGTTCATTGATTTATTGCATCAAATCAAAAACACTAATCTTGAGAAACAAACTAAGAATATTTGTAGCCTAAATCAAAAATATAAAAACGATGTCGATCCACTGGTCGACCTAGAAATTGAAGGATACCACCTACGACAAGTAGTTATGGATTTTGGGTCACAAGTCAATATTATGACCAGGGATACATGGGAACAAATGGGCAAACCTCGACTCTATGAGTCAGGCATCTACCTAAAAATCGCCGACCAAGGTCTCATTGAACCCATTGGGGTTTGGAAAAATGTAGACACAACCATTAAAGGCATATCAACTAAGGTTGATTTCGAAATCATTGACCCAAAGGAAGGATCTAGCTCCTTCCCAGCCCTTGTCAATCGACCTTGGGGTCGAAAGATGAAAGCCTCTATCTCCTTAGATAAAGAAAGGATCAAGCTAAAAGGTAATGGCCAAAAAGTTATTGTACCCATTAAACCTTCCCAAGGAAATCCTTGGATAGAACCTATTGATGAGGAGGTTGATGTTAGACAGCTATACCAAATCCACAATAATACTGACTATACTGAACCAAACATCTATGGGGAACTTCACTTAGGTAACCCAGACTCAGTTGGTTATAATTCAGATGCTGAACTATATGAATGGGAGATAGAAAATTATGAAACACAAGCAAGAGGGTGCTGGACTATCCAAAAAGTACAGAAAAAACCCACCCGACAGTGCTTTATAGTCTCAATTATCCCCAAGATTTTTGAGAGAAAAATAAGAGAACACCCTACCTTACAACCGACCAGCGAAAACCCCAGGAAACAACCTAGGTATAAGGAGAGGGAATCCCCAGTCATGCATGTTGAACAAGTCTCTTAAAACATTGGAGAACATGGCCAACTATAGAGCTTAGTAGAAACCTTCACAAATCAGGCAGCTAGATGGTGGGACACCCATCAGACAAAACTACAGACCTGGACTAGTGCTGCAACTTACTTTGTTGAAAGGTTTGGTGGCAGGAAGTTAACCTCACAAGCACAGATCCCTATCTTCACCCAAGGACAAAACCCAGAAGAACACATCCAAACTTGTGAAAAAGAGTGGAGAAGACTTGGACATAAGGATGAAAGAGCCTGGCCACACTTATTTCCTTCCACCCTAGACGACTTACCTAGAAAATGGTATAAGATGGAGGAAGCTAAAGGTGAAACATTTTTGTGGACTGAACTAAAAGAAAATTTCACTAAAGCCTTCAACTTTATACCTGAAGATAAACAATTAGTCGAGCTAGCACAACAAATTAAACAGTTCATTCAACCGACTGAAACACACCCTTACAAAGACCCTCGACAGGTTAAGAACCGCAATAGTCTTCACATAAGATCAAAAGTCGAGTCGACCTGATTACAATTAGAGAATGAACACACCGAAGGTAAAAGTTTCAGATGGAAATCAAACCATGTTGAAACAACAAAACCAATCCACTCAGTGCTAAGGGTCGCGACTACCGATAAACCCGACCTCGACCGAATGATTGCAGCCGACTTCCCTACTACATTCTCACAGTTCAAGGAAGGAAGTCGACCAATCAATGAAGCTAAAGCTCCAGAATGGTTAGATGCCAAAGTAAGAACTAAAGAGGTAGACATTTCAAATAACGACCGACCAAAAATAGCCAAGATTGGTGACTATTGGAATGAACAACAAACTGCTGAAATAGTAACCTTACTTAGAGAATTCCAAGATGTCTTTGCAAGGGACTATAAAGATTTGAAAGGGTTAGTTCAAGAAATGGGAGAGATGAAAATTGACACTAAACCTGATGTCCGACTTGTCAAGAAGAGGCCTTATAAACTAGCCCACAAGTATAAGGAAATAGTTACAAAGGAGATCGACAACATGTTGGAAGCAGGGATTATCTACCCTATCGACCAGTCGGAATGGGCAAGTCCCATGGTCGTACAGCCTAATAAAAATGACCCGAACAGATTAAGAATCTGTGTCGACTTCAGGGAGCTGAATAAAGTCACATTGACAGATCCCTTTCCCACACCTTATGCTGATGAAATCCTGAATGAAGTTGCCGGACACGAGTGTTACTCATTTACAGATGGGTTTTCAGGTTATAACCAAGTACCCATAGAAAAAGAGGATCAAAATAAAACAACATTTGTCTGTGAATTTGGTTCTTTTTCTTATAAGGTCATGCCTTTTGGACTAAAGAATGCACCCACAGTGTTCTCCAGAATTGTTGTAAAAACTTTCCAGGAATACATCTATAAAACTATGGTAGTCTACTTTGACGACTGGACTATTTATTCCACACTAAAGGATCACTGCACATGGTTCCGACTTATGCTGGAAAGATGTAGACAGATTCAACTGTCCCTCAATATTAAGAAATGCATCTTTATGACTCCCATAGTTATACTCTTAGGACATATTGTCTGTAAAGAAGGAATCAAGGTTGACTTTGCTAAAATTAAGATTATTCTTGACCTAAAACCACCAATAAACCCTAAGCAAGTTAGGGTCTTACTGGGTCATACTGGGTATTATAGGAACTTCATCAGACATTATTCTGATATGACTTACCCTCTAGAAGAATTACTGAAGGACGATATCGAATTTAAATGGACAGAAGAATGCCAGATCTCCTTCGACAAATTAAAGAGAAAACTGGTCGAAGCACCCATACTTAAATTCCCAAATTGGTCGAACAAATTTCATGTGCATATCGACGCATCAGGAATAGCAATTGGAGCAATCCTAACTCAACCAGGAGATGATGGGATGGATTACCCTATAGTTTACAGTAGTCGGAAATTAAATAAGGCTGAAAAGAACTATTCGACCACGGAAAGGGAAGCCCTAGGAATGGTATTTGCACTTCAGAAGTATCGACACTACCTATTAGCTAACCCCTTCATATTTTACACCGAACATCAAGCTTTGAAGTATCTCATAAACAAACCTCTTCACCATGGGAGAATTTGTCGATGGCTACTTCTCTTTCAATAGTTTGAGTTTGAAGTAGTGGTCCGACCAGGAAAGCTCAATGTCGGACCTGATCACCTATCCCTAATCGACACAGGAGAAGAACCGACCGAAGTCGACGACGACTTGCCGGATGCACATCTATTTCGCATAGAAGTAATACCAGAAGAGTTGGAGGAGATTGCTCAGTTCTTAGAGATAGGTCAGGCACCAGAAGGTCTGAGCACTAAGAAGAAACAAATCCTAGCTATGAAGGCTGCTCCATACAGTCTCATCAATGGATTTCTATACAAAATTGGGTTAGACGATGTTCTTAGAAGATGTGTACTCGACCATGAATGAGAGAAAATCATGCACGAAGCACATTATGTACCAGCAGGAGGGCATTTTCAGGCCGACACAACTGCCAAGAAAATCCAACAGTCTGGATTATGGTGGATGACACTTCATAGAGATTGTAAAAACTTTGTCAGTCGATGTGATAGATGTCAACGACTCGGTCGACCACTGCCAAGCACATAAATGCCCCTGATCTCTTTCAACCCTAGTCTCACCTTTGAAATCTGGGCTATAGACTTCATAGGACCATTCCCTATCCTAGCCCGACGATCAGGTGCAAGATATATCATCACTGCAGTGGAATATGTTACTAAATGGGCAGAAGCATAACCTGTCGAGACCTGTTCAAGTGAGGTAGCTGCTAAATTCATCTACAAAAACATCATCACTCAATTTGGATGTCCACTCACCTTGGTCAGTGACCAAGGGTCACACTTCGTTAACAAAACAATAAAAAATTTAACCGACAAGTTTCACATCGACCACCGACGTAGTACAGCATACCACCCCCAGTCGAATGGTGCAATTGAAGCCTTTAATAAAACACTGACAAAAGGATTGACTAAAATATGCAGTGCTGACAAAGATGACTCGGATGAGAAAATTCCTGCAGTCTTATGGGCATACAGGACAGCCTACAAACGGTTGACTAATCAAACCCCCTTTCGGCTGGTATATGGACAAGAAGTAGTCGTCCCCCTACATTTCCGACAGCAGACACCTATTGTAGCTCAAATACTACATGTCGATGTCGAACAGGCCAGGTAGGATCGACTCTTTCAACTTAATAAACTAGAAGAACACAGACTTATGGCCATCCAACACCAAGAAATACAAAAACAACAGCAGAAATCATGGCACGACTGTAATATCAAAAACAAAAATCTGTCGATCGGTGACCTTACTTTACTCTATAACAGTCGAGTAAAAGGAAAACCCAAGAAATTGCACATAGAATGGATGGGCCCGTACATAGTCGAAGAAATACATCCCAATGGGTCGGTCCGACTAAAAACATTGCAGGGTCTAATATTTCGGAAGCTTGTCAATGGAGCCCGACTTAAACGGTATAGGCACTAAAAAAATAAAAATAAAAAAAATCATATAACGACCGTAACCGTCACCAAAAACCTATAAAAAGTTCGAAAATTCCAAAAATCCAAACCGTACACTCCTAAACAATCAGCATGACAGCAACTCACCCCTTCGACAACCGATACCATTTTCATCGACCATCGTCATGGACCAGTCATTCCGACCATTTTTACCACCGACACCGACCGTCGACCTCGAGAGTCCCATCACATATTAATGGCCTCGAGTGCTGAACCAAATCCCCCAGATCGCACTCGAGTATTTCCGTTGGACTGTCAAGTCCGCCATTAATACATCCAGTTCAACACTCCACCACTCCCATGCCTATAAATAATGGACCGCCAAAGGTTCATTCACCACACCCCTTACACACAGAGAACTTGCATTCCCCGTCGACTAAACCCCACGAACCCTGTTACCAGTCCAACCAGTCTGATATCATGGCACCTAAGCTTACCTGCGCCGCGGCCAAGGCAAAAGAGTTACAGGCAGAGGACACACCCTTGGTCCAAAGATTGAAACATATCCAAAACGCCAAATTCCAAAAGGGTCCTTTCCAGAAAATCTGGACAGAAATCCAAGAGTGGGCCTTTGTCGATAGTAAAATGACCTAGGTCGCTGAGAAAATCCGAAATAGCTCTATCCTCCAGTACCCTAACGCACCACTGATGGCAAGATTCGGTGGGACGAAGGAGGCAGCGGTTAAATTTATTATTAGTCGTTACCACAACGGCCGATTCTATTTCAACCAACCGATTGACATCACTGGGGATGTTATTTTGGCGCTTACAGGTCTGTCGAACAGAGGCGAACCTGTCCCATTTGGGATTAAGGAAGGACTCATCCAAGAACTCACAGGCACACCGACTGGAAAAAACTCGAAGGGACTGATGATAGGCCAGATCGCGACAAGAACGCCACAAATTGTGGCTAAAATCATCGCTGTCACCCTTAACTTGGCTAGTTGGAGCAGCGACCTAAAACTAGAAATGTTGGAGGTGGTCGACACAATTGCAACAGACAGACGTATTTACAGATGGGGCGACTATGTGGCCGACATGGTCAAAACTATCTGTGAACGTTGCCAGGAAACGGGAGGTATTATCAAATTTCCCTCCCTTATTATATGGATTGTTATGTACCATATCTGTCTAGAAGGAAGTGCAGTCTTTCGGGAGCCCACAAGGTTTGAAATGCACAGGTTCAAACCCTTTTCACAGAGAGGAACCCTGCATGAGCTAGCACAAGGCAAAGTCTTTCTAGAAACTTGGTTCCAGCAGCTGAAGGTCTGAATGACGAGGTGGAGGGTGCCACAGAACATCCGACGAAACCTCCCAGCTCAGTCTCACATCCATTTAGCTCTCGACCATATGTCAGTATGGTATATGAGAGGTCAAGACCCCAAAGCAAAGGACCTCGACTACTACCCAACAGTCGAACAGATCTTTCGGGAGTTGAGTCGACAGACAGACACAAAGGTACCAATTCCAGCAGTTGCCAAAGAGGTCGACTTCTCGTCTAACAATGAAGTCTCATCTAACAATCGACATCCAGAAATCCCTGTAGACATGGACAGATTTCCAGCATCAACTTGCCATCACAGCTCCCACCATAGTCGAAGTGTGCATTCATAAATGACCGACCATCCGACTACATAGTCCTCACACGGAGCAAGTCTGAAAGGTTCAACGAGACTTCATTTTTGTACTTCCCTTTTTCTTCGGGACGAAGAAATGTTTTGTTTGTGGGGGAGATGTAGAAGGAGCAAGTCGACATAAGTCGACTTGAAAGAATACCGACTTAGTCGATCAACCGACTAAGTCGATGGACCGACCTAGTCGGTCGGCCGAGTAAACACAGTAATTAAGTATGCTAACTAATAGTTGTGTCGGTTCACCGAACCGACAAGTAGTTATCTTGTAACTGTTTGTAATCTGTATATATTAGGCTGTTGAGCCTCACAAGAACCTAATTCAGTTCTTGGATTTGTACGAACTATTGAGAATAATATAATCTGTTCATCCTATCTGATCTTGTCTCTTGTCTTTGTGTATATTCTGTATATTTTTGTATGTATTATTGGTAACCTTATGTGATCTGTGAGATTACAACAGACATGAGCGTGATATTTGGAGATTTTTTCAGTTACATAAACAGTAGATATAACTCAGGCACCACATCTATTAAGGCCAAATACCTTGACAGTGGATTGAATAATGAACTGTGCTCCTCGAACTCCAGAATCATTACTATCTCAGAGAGAAAATTGTAAAAGGCTATGCCATTAAATTTTTGAAATAATTTGATAAAGTACAGAGACTGTATACACTGAAGTTAGTACTGGGAGAAGTTAGTATACACTGAAGTTAGTATGTGTGCCAGATGGTAAGATTTTGCCATAACTTTTTGTTAATTTTTCGCATGGATCTCTCTATCTGGTGGACGGACCTAAGTGGCATGATATCTAACTACAAAGCATTGGAGTTAGAGGCCATTGTATGGTTCAATAAGCCAAAGGATACATAATGACTGAGTTTCTTAAACATCAAATCAATCTTTTGAAAACAATACACATTTACAAAGCGGGAAACCCAGCTTTTCTTTTTGGTTAAAGATCCAATCAAATTTAAAAAACAACACACATTTACAAAGCAGGAAACCCGTCCTCTCATTTTTGAAAGAGTTAAACACTGATGATAAGGTAATGGTGGCTCCCAACCTATGACAGTAGTGGTAGAGAAAAGCTAGGATACAATGATATGTTCTAAGATAAAATATTGAAGATTGTGATAGCGTACACATATTGAATTTCATTGTACATTATTTTGAAAATGTTGATATAAATCTACAAGACTGAAGGAATTATTACTATGCTTTTGCTAGGGAATGACAGCAAATGGGATTTTGGGAACAGCATAATGCAGAATGAAAAACCTAGTTGACAATAGATTTCAAAACATATCTAATATAATTCATTGAACTAACTAGTCTCAGAGGAACACAACACCGATTCCTCTAAGAAAAAGCCTATACCCATTGCACAACATACAATATAAAAGCAGGAGGTTACCTTATGCTCAGAAAAATACAGAAGCAATTCCTCAAAGTAAAAGCCTAACAACAACATAAAATATGAAACGATAGGTTACATTATGTTCTGAGAAACATGTATGAATTCAGAAACCAAACCTGCAGCAATTTCTCAAAGTAAAAGCCTAAACCCATTTAACAACACACAATATAAAACAAGATGTTACATTATGCTCTGAGAAACATGGATGATTTCAGAAACCAAACCTGTGAATCGAAGCGAGACTGTATTCTCTTCCGTGGAAGACTCCAGAACAAGCACACATAAGCATTGCATGCAAGAATATAGAATGAAGAATACATTATACATTCGATGGATATATAGAGAAGTGTGTGTGGAGTACATTGGACCCCTGGATCTGCAGTGAGTTGAGCTGTGCGATCCGTGTTTCCATTAGGTAGGCCAAACAGACAACCTTCTCATAGTATCCTCACTCGTTCATGCAATGTGAAGCAATTTTGAGGCAGGACCTGGACGTTCCCTCCCCGGTGTGGGAAAAAAGGTGAATCCTTTGGCACCTATGTGACTTTTGACTTTTGGGCGCTTAATTTCTTTGTTTGTTTGAACCATTTTTTTTTTACTAACGTGCCGTTGGTTAAGCGATGGTTATGAGATGGTTACGAGACAACCCGTCGCTTAACCGACGCTTGTGGCTATATTTATAAAAAAAAAAGAATCTTTGTGATTTTTTGTAAGTTTAAAAAGAGAAATCCACGCGCCGTCGGAAAAAACCGTCGGATTTTGGATCGAAATGTAGTAGTGTGTTCAAAGGGGATTTGAAGAAGTTTTACCTCTACAATCTACATAGTCTTTGTGTCAGTATATTTGAGTCAGTCATATGGTTACTACATTCACATCATTCCAGAACTATGTTCTGAGTTTTTTGTCATCGATGTGGGACTCATCATGGCCCTCCTTCGATGAGACTATTCCTGTCGACATTAGCTCGTCATCCATGAAATAATATTAGAAACAATATTTGGTACCTTGAGATCTATATGCCTTAATGACATATTCTCTCACTCTCAACATAGGTTCACATCATTGACCTTTGATCGATAGAACCGACTGGGTGTTCGACATCAGGACATCTATTCACACTCAGTAGATTGTACTAGGGTACCTTGGGAATCATTGACATCAATGGTGATCTCCCTTGCACTTGTTAACAGTTCACATCATTGACTGGTAATCAAGTGGTTTCTACCATGTTCGACTTCAAATCATTGTAATCACATGGATAGAATCGTACTTTGTGGAAGACGAGACGAAGACCCTGGGCATTTGTTTAAAAGCGCTCATTGCTTTTTTGCTAGGTTGCGATGGAGTTTTGTATATCTTGCATGGATCCACATTTGTATGGTCATGGCTATGCTCTAATTTGTGTCTATATGAAATAGATCTACATTGTATGTCTGATAGCTATGTCCAAGTTTGAGTCCTCTATCACATGTATCTACGCTGTATTCTAGTAGCCATGCTTGTTTATTCCTATCATGGATCTGCCTTGTATTGGTTTGTAGCCATGATTTTGTTACTTGTGTCTATGAGTCAACATACTGATGTACTACAGATGCCTACTTGATGAAGTGCTTCGATCAAGCCAACATTTTCATCTCATGGTGACGACTTGTTCTCTCAAAGATCTCATTTATCGTATCCCTCTAAGACTCATGCTTTGGGGGGCATCCTGTTATACCAAAATCCTGTCACCATCATGTGATAAGACATTTGACATACCTACTTGCCCTGAATCCCAGCACTTGGAGTGGAAACTCATGGTTATTATCAATCTTCCATGAAAATTCCTAGCATTGCACTTCCTCTATTGTCCAGGAACGGTACCCTTGATTGCACCGCCTATCTCCTATTGTCCACAAGTGGTGCCACCACTTATGGACCTTATTCCATGAGCGTTTATTTCCAGAACCACTCTATCATTGAAGGAGAAATGTGGTACCCTATGTAAAAAGGGAAAAAGAGAAGTTTCTCAAGACTTCTAGATGATAAGCCTCGTCTCCTCCCTTATCCCTACTATTGTGGGTCAGTTGAGTTTGAGGTCCCTCATCCTAGGATCTTAGAGGCCACCTCACCGACTAATCTCTCAACCTACCCTATCCATTAAGCCTTATAAATATGAGCTCATATCCATGGTTGAGGGGAGAATATTAAGGTATTGTTATGCTATTGGATTGATTACTTGGCCCAAGATCATTTGGGAGAGCATAGAGAGCTAGAGTTGGAGATTTTGGGGATGATAATGCTTGGTTTCATGGAGATGCATGTCAACACTAAGGCTTGGTTGTAAACTTCTTCATATTTCTTTAATGCAAGTTGATTTACATCCCACATATATTGTTGTTGTTCGATTTCACACATATGTTGTTAGATTCCTTAGTCACTAACATAGATTAGTAGATTATATTCTGGTGGTTTCAATATGTTTGCGTGTTGAAGCTTATTGCAGGTACACAGGGAAATGATTGAAGCATCACATTCCAAGCATCTATGAAATCTAGGGAGAGTATTCAATCTCTGTCCTCTATTTGTTCCAGTTCTGAACCATTCAGACCAGTGGAACACCTTGCTGTCCACAGGAGGTGAAATATTCCAGCTAACAATAAACTTGTGCCTTTACATCAAAGGTCCACTTCTAACTAACTTCTAACCACCAATGACCTATGTCAACAAAACGTGGTCAATTAATGCATTAAATATTCAAAAATTATTATCCTTTCTCCCATCGCATTGATCTAGCCTTGTAGGGTGCCGCGTGATCTTGTGTAGCTTCCACAACACTACGCAACTCACTTACCCAAAACCCCTGCCAGCATTCCATCCGCCTAGTTTTGGAAATTGCGGCATCCAAGCATAAAAGGTACATCATATGGATGTCAATTCTGCCTTTATACATGGATATCCTCATGAAGAGATATACATGAAGCATCCTGAGGGCTACATTTCAGATTTATCTTTGGTTTGCAAATTAAAGAAGTCACTATACGTGTTAAAACTGGCCCCAAGAGAGTGGTATTCCAAGATGGATGCCTTCCTTCTCTTGCAAAACTTCCAAAGCTGTAAATCAGATCTGAATGTGTATCTATAGCAGAATATTGGTCATTTTATTATCGTTTTTTTATATGTTGATGATATTTTTATTATTGGCAGCACTGTTGCTTCCATTTCAGTCATAAAAACTGCCCTTTATGATGCATTTGAGATGAACGATTTA
This sequence comes from Pseudotsuga menziesii, assembly GCA_001517045.1. Taxonomy (NCBI): domain Eukaryota; kingdom Viridiplantae; phylum Streptophyta; class Pinopsida; order Pinales; family Pinaceae; genus Pseudotsuga; species Pseudotsuga menziesii. The sequence continues at coordinate 326,252 of LPNX011018793.1, forward strand.
GGGCTCTTGAAGCAATTTCTGGGGCTTGAAATTGTACAAAATTCTGATGGGATAATGGTCACTCAGTATCAATACATATCATACCTATTATTTAAGTTTAACATGTATGAATATAAGGCTTCTCCATTCCCTTTCCTTTCAATTATCAGCCTTGAAGAAGGAAAAAACACTCCACCCATGGATTGCACAATCTACTGCCAATTGATTGGTAGCTTTCTTTACTTGACACATTCTCGGCCTGATATCTATTATGTCATGAATGATGTATAAAGATACATGCAGCAGCCTTATGATCTTCATTGGAAGGAATCCAAAAGGATCCTCCAGTATATTTAGGGCACCATGACCTACGGTATTCACTATGCTGCAGACTCTGAGCTAGAGTTGGTTGGTTACACAGATTCAGATTGGGTGGGAGATTCTATTGATCAGATGTCTACTTCTAGATATGTATTCATGTTTTTTGGTGGCCCTATTTTCTGGTCTAGAAAAAAGCGGGTCTCCATTGCATTGTCTTTAGCAGAGGTCGAGTACTGAGCAGCGGTGAATGCTTGCATCCAAGCTGTTTGGTTGCAAGTCATTCTTTCAGAGTTTGATTTTTGTAGTAATTTTTCCACTGTCCTCTTTTGTGACAATCAAAGTGCTATTAATATCTCCACAGATCCAGTTACTAGGAAGAGGAACAAGCATGTAGAGATACACATGCATTATATCACGGAATTGGTGCATGGCAGGACCATCATTCTACAATACTGCCCTGCTGATGAGTAGATTGTAGACATATTCACCAAGATATTTTTATAGAATAAGTTAACTTACCTCCATTCACTGTTGGGGATGATTTCATGAGGGTGATCATATTACTTCTCCAATGTTCAACTTGAGGGGGGGTTTTTCCCATTGGGTTTTCCCTCTTTCCTCACTTAGATTTATTTTTGAGCATTGTTTGAGTTACATTATTATATAGGGTGACCTATGGAATTTGTTTCAAAGGCCCTAGAATTTCATGCATTTTTTTTACTCCTCCTCAACATAGCTTAAGGGGGGGTGTTGGAGTCATTTACCCAACAAGCACACTTATTTGGTCAATTTTGGCCTATTTTCCCACTATCCTAAGTTTAATTGACTTACTTGGTATCAGATAAGCACACTATGACATCAAAATGCACTCACCCACAACCTCCTTTAGTCAAGGAAGCCAACAAATCATTCTCCTTCATTCGGGGAGGCTAACTGGGCTTCCTCCTTCAAACAGGGAACATTTCTGCGGTGATCTCAGTGTCATAAATGCACCTCATTTCTAACTGATTATTACAATCAGTTAATATGAGTTGTGAAAGTGCCTCCATTCATTGTTTGATTTTTTGCATTATTTATGAACTAGAGCTAACACTGGTGCCTACAACCACTTATGATGACATGTGTCACTTCAGTTTACTCCATCTGAGCTACTTGGAGTTATGAATGCACTACCTGCTTTAGTTGGACATGCAGTTACATGTGATGAGTCACTTTCAGTTATACTTAGTCATCTATTGCACTCTAATTCAGTTAGGACTTAGTGTGAGAGTCATTTATTGATTAGCTCATTGGTTAACTATGTGTACCGATTATGGCTGACATTTAGTTAAGCTACACCCATCCATGCAATTTGAATGACCTCTTTGATTATTTGAATTTTCTTGGAATTCATGCACCTTGCATGACCATTGTATTGTACTATCATTATTTTATTGATTATACAAAGATGCAACATTCTATTGCAACACCATTATGCCGTTTTCATGCTTAATTGTCTGAAATCTCTTATGAGACTATGTTTTAGTCCCTAGATTACTATGACATATTAATATCCACACCCTAGTCCATTAGTGCATGCGAACAAGGTTTATGTTCAACCTACGACTCCTCTTTCTACTCAATAAGCTCAATCTCATTTTGAAGAACAAATTTTTTCATTAGGATGTTCATCATTTACATAATTGATTAGTACCTTCTCATTCATGTACATGTTGATAATTGTTTTCAGATAATTGAAATAGATTTTTAATTTGCAGAGAAGCATTGCAGAGAGACTCTCTAGAAGGAGGAGGACAACAGAGGAATCTATACCCCATATGGATGCAATGAATTTTTGTTTTATGTACAAATGAGTCATATTTTAAATTTTCAAACTTTGTTATCACTAGAGAGTACTAGTTTAGTTACCTGATCAAGAAATGTTGTCATTGATTTGTTGTCATGAGAGATGCAAATTGGTTGTGGATAAAGGAAACAAGCATTAGGGTCGGGAAAAAACAAGACAAAGTTAGATTTTCTATATGTTAGTCCAGGAAAAATATGTTGATGTATTTGTAACTTCAGAATGTATTCACTTATATATCTCATGTCTTGTACCTTGATGTTTATTCTGGGAAGTGTCTGTAATGTATTTGATTCATGTCATGCCCTGATGTTCCTATTGGGAGATTCAATAATGTAAACAAGTCATGTCAAGTCATTGCAGGTAACCCTCCTATTGTTCAAGGGTTAAAGTCCCCGCAGTTTCGAGGCCCTAGGGTTATTAGACTCTCCTAGAGAAGTCAGCCCTGGTGAGTTATTGTCAAGTCAGGAATTAGTATAAATAGAGAGTGAGCCTCTTTATTTATCACACACTCACTCACACTTAGTTGTAGTACATAGCTGAGGAAGAAGAAGTTGTTCGGGCTAGAAAGAAATAGGATACTGCTATCGGGAGATCATCTTATTGTTTTGGGGTTTTAATTTTGGTGCTGATTATATCTCTAAGGAAGTTGCGGGGTTTTATCCATTTGTGGTTTCCCTAAGGAAAAACATTGTGTTCATTGTCTCTTGTGTTTGACTGCTGTGCTTGTTATTCTCTCAGTTAAAGATCCTAATATAATGTTATCTTAAATGATAAAGAACATCAACATGGTATTAGAGCTAACCTGAGAAGAATACACTGTACAGCTGCGGAAACTAGGGATTCCTACTTTTTGGATCTCTCTCCATAGTTTTTCAGCAAAAGAAGGTTGGGCTGACTCTCCTCCCTAGGGCGCAGCTTTTCGTTGAAGCGGAATCTGATTTTGAGCTTTTTTGTTTCAGACCCAGCTGCTAGAAATTAGGGCTTTCCATAGAAGTGGAATTTTTGAGTGAGCCTAGGCCTGGATTGATCTCCTCCTCAAAATCAAAGTTTAGAGATCAATATCAAAACATTTGGTTGGACAGAACTCCGGGAAATCCAAACCCGTATCTACTCCTGAACCAGCACTGCATAAATTTAGCTCCAAATCCAAATCTGACATCTTGACCTTGTAAGATCTAAATATTTTTTATTTCCATTTTAGGTTCTCAGTTAAGATGTCTCATCATACCAAGCTTGATGAAAAGCTTGAAAGAGATAATAACTTGCGAGCCTGGAAGTATAGGATCTCCCTGGTCTTGGAAGAAAATGAGTTGGACTCATATATCAATGAGGAGGTTCCAGTTCCAGAGGGAGATGAGGCTAAGGCCTTACACAAGAATAAGTTGGTTATAGCTAAGAGAATTATTGCTGATTTAATCAAGGATCACCTCATACCATAGGTGTCCTCCCTAAAAACACCTAAAGCTATGTTTGATGCCCTAACCAAACTGTTTGAAGGAAAGAACATAAACATGAAGATGAATCTGAGAAACCAACTGAAGAATGTAAAGATCCAAAATGTAGAGACCATCCAGTCTTACTTTACAAAGGTATCTCAGATCAAGGAACAACTTGAAGCAGTAGATGAAGAAGTAGACAATGCAGAGATTTTGATGACCACCTTGAATGGTCTACCTAGGGCATGGGATTCTTTCATTCAAGGGATCTATGCCAAAAAGAAGCTAGTGAAGTTCAACAAACTATGGGAAGAATTCTCTCAAGAAGAAGCTCAGATAGAAGCTCGAGAAGAAAATATGGGAAGTGAAGATCAAGCTCTCACATCCCGCACTAAGAAAACCAGAAGGGACAATCATCACTCGAAAGGTAAGATTTCACACTCTAGAAGAGATCTGTCTACTATTAGATGTTACATATGTCATGATAAAGGTCACATATCCAAATACTTCCCTAACAAAGAGAAATCAAATAATAAAAAGGGAAACAAGAGAAGACATCGTGCTCATGCTGCAGAGGATGATGAACCTTTCCCAAAGAGAATTAGACAAGAAAGTGGTGATTCTTGAAGTGATGAAGAATATGTTCTGATCTCCACTCTCACAGGAACTGTTAACACCCAAAAATGGTTAACTACCTCATCTATCCCACTACATGGCTCATTTGTCCATTTGCCTACCATATTTCCCTAATAATCCCACTACAAAGCCTCCAAAAGGCCTAAAAATGCCTCCAAAAGGCCATAAAACCATCTAAAAAGCCTCCAAAAGGCCTAAAATGCCTCCAAAAGGCCAAAAAACCCTTTTTTCCTCCAAAAATATCCAAAATTCCTCTAAAATAGCAAAAATCCCTAAAAGGGAAGGAAAAATATAAAATAATGAGGAAAAGGAGGAAAAAACCCTAAACAAGCTGCCCTAAACCACATGGTTTCCAAAACCATGGGCCAGCAATCCACCACTAAAAAACTATAAATAAGTGGTGAAGACCCCTCATTTCAGATCCATAATCATAAGCATCCTGCCTCTGCCGAAATTATTCTCGAAACCCTAGCTTACCATCAAGCTACTTTCACCATTGAGAACCCTTTTTGGCCCATTTCCACCACCGGAGAAGGAAAAGAAGCAGCTTGGAGCTCGAAGCCACCGACATCGGACCAGCGCAACGTACTCCATCAACCTCCTCATTGGAGGTAATATCAATAAAAAAAAACATTATTCATTTCTTTACCGTTTCTGTTTCATGTTATTTACCTTTTACTGCTTTAGCTTAAAGAACGTATTTAGATTAGTTTTTGTTTCAGTTTTTCTTTGTTTAATTCATATACATCATTGAACTGCTACTAAGGATTCCAGATTCCTTAGTAGGTGCTCATCAGCACAAGCTAGGGTGAAAACCCTAGCTACAGTTTTGGCGACTCCGCTGTCTTTTTTAAGTTATTTTTTCCGTACTGTACTTTCGGCTGTCGTTTTCGGCCGCCGAAAACCGCGTTTTTTCAGCCCACAGTCGCGATCCGACCGCGCCTGTTCATAACACAGGCGTGCTCCGACTGCCGCTGTCAGCCCGAATCCCGCGACCTAGACCACGCCTGTTTCCTCTAAACCCGCGATCTGCGCGCGACTGTTGCCTTCAAACCTGCGGTCCGCGAACTGTTTTTTGCCATTGTTCCCGCGCCGAAACCCAGCCACTTTGCCTCCATTTTTCCTGCACTTGCACAGCCACCTGTACCACTTGCAGCCCTACAGCCATTCCTGTCCCTTGTTTACAGCATTGTTTAAATTTTTAGCATTTATTTCAAAAAAAAAAAAAAAAAAAAAAAAAAAAAAAAAAGGGGTTTGCAAAGTTTTCAAAGTTTTCAAAGTTTTTCATACATTATTATTTTTATTGAGAAACTATTTTGGATTCATAACCTCACATGCACACAATCTATCCCCTAATTCAAAGTGAGACCTAAAATCTACTTAACTCAACCAACACTATAACCTCATTTGAGGAACACACAAGAATTTTGTAGTTCGGTAGGATCGGGGGGATAGGCTTCCAATAACACCCCTCGGTTATTTACACGTGAGACATAGTTGTTGTCCTTTAGGGAACCAAAATCCCTTAGTATTTT
>LPNX011018798.1:0-17022 GCA_001517045.1 Pseudotsuga menziesii
CATCAATAACGCATATGCGTTCTTGATTTACACTTCGGAAGTGCGTTTCTGATTTCCTAAGTGGCACCAAAAAGTGGAACCAACTTCGTGCGGGCGCCCGTAGATCTTGGGTTAATCAAAACAGAAATAGAATATTACCTTCAACTTCCACTACTGTTAATTGATGGTCTTCTTGATGATTATCCAACATTGGATAATTTTTGGGAGTTTATCTTGCCATATCATCCACTATAACTACTGCTTCTAATTTGTGCAAGCCTTGATGGTTCAATTTTTGATGTGGAAAGTCCTTAAGCATGTGGGGTTCTCCACACCCCGAGCACGGAATTGGTATTTTTTTCCCTTTCTTTGTTGCTAATACTGTCTTAACTCCACTCTGTGCTTTCCGGCCTGATTGGAAATTCCTTGGATGATTTTTAAATGATGGCTTGAATCCAATTCTTCTTTGATCAAACCTACCTTCTGAATTTTCCTTCTATCTTGGAGGAACCTATGGTTTTCTTTTACTCTCCTAATAGAGATGCATGTCCATCCTAATGGCTTCATCAAGGGTTGGTGGAATAACAAACTCAATCCTATCTCTCAATTTTTGAGGCAGAGTTCCAAGGAAGCATTGTATTTTTACTCTTTCATCTTTGATGTAATCTACATACCTCAACTATTCCAAGAATTTATGGACACATTATTTCTTGGATTCCTATCCAAAATTTAGTTCATTTAGCTCCTTCCTCTTATTATCATAATACCTATCAGATAGGTATTTTTCCTTGAAATACTTCTTAAAACTCTCCCAATTGATCCTTCTTTCCTTGATTCCTTTTTACTGGCATGATGTTATCCCATAAAATTGAAGCTATTCCATTTAGATTTTAAATGGAAATTATGGCCTTTTCATTTCTTGTGTAATCACAAATTATAAAATATTTATTCATCCCAAGAATCCGTTCTTCTGCCTCTTGACCTCTCTTACTTTCTCCATCAAATGTGGGAGGACTTTCCTTTCTATATTCTCCTTCAAGAAGATTTTTAAAATGTATTCTTCCTTCAAATCTACCAAAAGTGTTCCTTGGGATACTTTGAAAACCTCTAGAGTCATATGAACTTCTAGAAGAATATATTGAGGAGGGTGCTCTACATTTTTTACTCATAGAACTCTTCCTTGGGCTTGGAGTTCTCTTCCTAGAACGACCTCTAGAGAAACACTTTGCATTTCTCCTTCTTGGCCCACTTTGCTTGGGTTGGACCCAAGGTTTATCATCTTCTACATATCAGTGAGTCTCTGTAAAATAGAAGCATTGATTTGGTTATGTTCTTTCTAGTTCTTCATCAATATTTAATTGAAACTTATCATTGTTTCAACCAAATTCTGATTGATTTTCCCTCTTCTCCCATTTGACTCGGTCTCAACATTTTCCTCTTACATATTTTATCCTAGGAAATATTCATCATGTTCACAATGATCCTAATCTTCATTCATGTTCACCATATTCTTTTAGATACCCCTTCCCTCTGCATGCTCCCTCTGCTACAACTATTCAAAGCTTAAAAACCGTAAGCATTATGCATCATAGTGGTATTTATTGGATATCTTAGGAATGCATGTAAAAACAAAAAATAGTATGATTTATTATAATTAGAATCATGGAATAATTCACAAGGTTCTAATGCCTTCTTTCAGATATTTGATTCGATCTTCTAGTCACCTACTATAAAATTATGGGTTTGACTAGTTTTGACTTTTGCACTTTTTCACAAATTTCAAATTCACCAAAATTGTTTATCTCCCAAACCAAGAATTTATGGAAAAAATTTTAGTAAAAGAAATTGTATTATTTTTATGAGTAATTTAAATGTGAAGCTCAAAAATTTTCTTAGTTTTGACAACTAGGGACACTTTTACCTTCTTCAAGCTTTCCAAAATCCCCCCAAAAGTGATCTGGAATAGTGCTTTCTGGCATTCTTTCACACCCCAACTTCACATCCTTTGTATTTTGGATCCAAGATTCCAAATTTATCTATGTTTTTTATCCATGGTCACTCCATAACAATTTTTTCCTAAACCGATATCCCATTGGGATTTGGGACATTGATCTTTGAAACTTACTATTTTGAAATATAGACCAAATAATAGAAGAATGGGATTATTCCTCTCATTGTGCCTTTGTGGATTTCGTTAATGGTGTCCAAACGTCGCAAATATCATCTAATTTCGAGCTAAATTTATCTCAATGTGGCCAAAACAATTTTCAGGCTCTATACTTTTTTTTTCCAACCTCGACATGTCGATCCTGACTTTTTCCAAGCCCTTCTAACTTTTTCAATTAGAAATAGGAAATATGAATGCATAATTGAATTGAAATGATTTGTTCCTGACTTCTCAACTCTGACTACTATATTCCATACATCGAGAGTTGGGAGTCAGAAGTGGATTCCAAATAAAACTACCTCGACTCTGCCAATCCTAATGTTAGAAATCAGAAGTTGAAACTATCCAAACAACAATATTAACAATCCTTGTGATAATGAAAACCTCCATGGAACTTTTATTTATTGCACCCATGGACCATACTCTATATACCTTTTTCTCCGTTGATCTCATGGACCCCTCTCTATGGACCTTTCCTTCGTCGCGCCCACGAACCCCGCTCTAAAAACTTCTCTCCATGGACCTTTACACCACTATATGTTGGGTGTTATAATGTCTTAATTAATTCACCTAATATTTAATTTATCGACTGAGGTTAGTAAAATTAGAGTTGATACAAAGTATATGCAAAGGTAGAGGGGTTACTAGGGTGTCGTGGAAATATTTTAATAAAGAAAAGATCGAAAGATCTTTCAAAATGAAAAATCGAGTCAAACTCCTATAAATTCAACTATAAAGGTCATTAAACCAAAATAGAGTATTAGATTAGAGCTGTATCAAGCTATACTACTCTACTCTATGGACACTTACTAAAAGATAAACATATAAACAATACTTATTCTATTCTTTATAGTAAAACCTATTAATTAACTATTCTACTTCTTAACAATTTCAGAAACTAACTATACAAAGAAGGATTATATTAAAAATAAAATATACATGCAATTAACAAATGTACATAATGGTTCAAACTGAACTTATCTAATTCCACTCTTCTTGATTGTTCTCTGGATATGCATTCACTATGATTGGAACTGGGGTAGGAGTAGTGTCAAAATGCCTCTCAAAATAAGTAAAGAAACTGAATGGAATTGAATCTAACTTAACTTCTACAAATATGTGCAAACTAAGGAATGTCCAATTACAGGTGATAGTAAACATGATGATCTATTCCATAAGAAACTTAATTAAAAAGATATTATGAACAAATAATGTATTAAGTGATAGGATTCTTTTTAAAGATTACTTTCATAAATAACCAATTCTTATATGAAACAAATGTAAAGGAAATCTAGCTTATAAACAAGTAAAAGAACTTAATGAAAGAAACAAGTAGAAAACTTAATAAAGATAACTTTAATAGGAAGCAAGTAGAAAACATAAGAAGAAGCAAGTAGAAAACTTAATAAAGATAACTCCTTTACATCCTACTCTACAAATCTCTTCAGTAACCACACAGTGAGGTGCTAGTATACTTCCCTAGAAATTAACACATCTAACCCTAAATTCAATGTACAAAGAGATAAATCAAACCAAACGAGTGATATAATTACAAAACATTACAACAATATTGAAGATGGAAATCAGAAACCAAAAGAAACAGAATCACAAAACATAACTCATCACATATTCAAGGTGAAAAGAGGTGAAAGATAGGAATAAAACTTAATAAATACTTTAAACAATCTAACCTATAGTCCTAATGATAAACATAACCATTATATAACTACCGCATTCAAAACATATTTCAAAAGCTAAAGAAAAAGAGCTTAAAACAAGCTTAAAATAAATTAAGAACACTAAAGACTGAACAACACGCTAAATAACAAACTGGAAGGTAGGTCTAAATGACAGGTTAAATAGGCTATCTGAATGACAGTCTGTATAGATAAAATGGTATAAAATAGCCTAAATGATCGAATTGTCGGCTGATCTTATGCACATGAAAACAAAATGCATACAAACAGTAAGTAAACCTATTTAGTGACCGAATTCAACAGCAAACTAACTTAAGCTAATTCATGATCAGAAGGAAATCATTATTTTATTGCATTGTTAAACAAACTGAAGTATAACCAAATGAATTTATGAACAGAACTAAAAATGAACAAAACTGAGCCTACTGTTACTTGATCCGAAGATATCAAAGCAATCTACTCTACGTACTTGTCAACATAAGACTGAACAATAAGCTGAAAAAACTAAAAAGGAAATTGAAAGCAAACTATGCACAACTGGTCACTTTTAATCTATGAAATAAAAATATATTATCAACACAACATTATAATAAACACATGCAACAGGAAACAATGAAATGAACGATTACAGTAATTCAAATGCATAAACAAACTAGAAATGAAACTATGCTAATTGCAAAGAAAGGGATAATGAAAATACATAAGAATGAAAACCACTGGTTGATGAGGGGCCCTCTCAGCAATCAAGGTGATGCTTCCTAAACACTTACACGAACACAATCATAAAAAAAACAATGATGTAACTTATATTGAAAATGAAACAATATTACAGAGTGTTTTGAGATTAACGAATTACATGCATAAAACTAGCTCGCATGCTCTTGCTTAGAGGCAAATATATATATTGTTTACATAAATGAGCAGTTCGACCCTTTCAGTGGGAAATCGCTCCTTAAAATAGTCAACCATTATTATAGGAAAACAACCATAAGTCAATGCATATCGTTTCCCCTTCTTCCTCGCGCGGGTTCTTCATTGCGCTTGATGTTGCGTGAGCATTCATTTTGATGTGGAATGGTGCCATGGTGTCGAGCAGGGGAGGAAAACTAATGAGCCTTCTAGAACGAAGGTCATTCTAGCATCCAAACGCATGGACAACATAACAGTTAAAACCATTCAACGCTTTAACCATTTAGGAATATGCCAACGAAAAATCACGTGGTTTGATCGGCGAGCTGGATGGTAAGTTGGATGCACTCTGTGCATATCTAGTGTGATGCATGTCCAATTGTTGGCTCATCCAAAATATCATAACTTGAAAAAAAATTCATACATATATCAAACATGCTCTTAAATAATATCAATTTTAATCAATAAAATCGTGAAATAATAATAATAAACCATAATTTGCATCAATACAAATATATCCATACCTGAGGCTGAATGACAAGTTGTATGACAGAATTTGTCAAAAAGATGACAAAATGGATGTCAAAAAGTGTAATTTACCAGCTGAAAATGGTGAAAAAATTAAGATCAACACTATACCTGTAGACTTTGCTCCACAGACATTTTCCATAGTTACCCATGAAATACTTTTCATGATATCCCCGCATAAATCTCTTCATAGCAAATACAGGTTTTGGACTTTGATCACCCGTGAATCCTTCTAGCATGGTCATTCCACGTCAGAACCCTTTCTCCTACACGACACATGTGGATCCACCTAATATTTCTCCAAATTTTTCATTTCATAAGTGGTAATAGCCCACTAAGAAAATGATCCAGGAAAACTATTGAGGGAATCATTATGTGTTATAATTTAGCATGCAGACTACCAATTTATTCCCAACGGCTTGTCAAACCACAATTATCCAGTGTACAAGTTGATGATACATTTTGAATCATATTTGTCGATCATGATTTTCATTTCCACATCTCCTCAACCTAACCTATTATTCCTTATGGTAGCACATATTAAATTTATGGGCTCTATGAAACACCATCTGTAGATTAATACCACGGTTTTTACCAAAATGTTATAATCACTTCCTGTGAAAATCAAATATTCAGTCTGTGAATGTGGATTCTGGACCAAAAAGCCTCAGTGTTGCAACCATTTTCGTAAATACAACTCTATTGAATCCCCTCCAATCAATCTAACCCATGAAGGGAACATGAGCGATACAAGGCATACTAATTTTCTTCCTCAATACCGTATTTACAACTATTTAAGTGCGTGCAATGCATAATTAAAATATACAAGGGAATTAAACTCTATCAATGCACCCACAACATGCACACATCAACATTTATATTACATTAATAATAATAAAACAATCACACACATTGTTTGTCTCATTCTCATGCTATGCACATGCCTCTTACTGAATAATTCTTGCTAGCCATTTCATTTAAATTGACATAAATAAATAAACATTCATAACTCATAAATTGGGCATAACTTAAAACACAATAAGCACTTATATTTTAGTTGAATTTGTACCAACAAATGGATATGGAAGAGAAACATTCCACTCAATCGAAATTTCTCTGTCTAACCTATATTCCTTCAGTTTAGAGACCACCCGCGAGTTGGGATATGTATCCACTAAGGAGGATCTACTCAAGCTCACTCACAACCATAGGTACAAGAACTAATGCTAAACCAACACACAGCTTGATTTATAAAGTATGTAGGGAGGTAGGGAAGGAGATATATAAGATAGTGATCTCAACCATAGAGCTACGAGAATCCAATTTGGCTTCAGACAGACTTGGAACCCACAATACCTACCATTAGAGGAAATTTCAATTCAAAATGGGCCTTCCAAAAATAATACAAATTCCATCTCATCATGTATTAGCCAATCAAAATGCTTTAAAATTAAAAAAAGGAGCACCTTTTAAACAAATTTTTAATATAAATTTGGGGATAGGTATCATAAAAAAAACTACTTTTTTGTTCGTATTTTCAACATGTCTCCCTGTGTTTTTACTCAAATTTTGATCGGGAGAGCTCGTTAGATGCGGAATTAAATTTTGCATCCAACGAGTACCCACTCGGCATACTTTTTATGGGCCTCGCTACCCCAAAAACAAGAAACACCTGAAAAAAATGTGATGATGAATCGTTGGATGTAGAATTTAATTCCGCATCCAACGAGCTCTCCCGATCAAAATTTGAGTAAAAGCACAATGAGACATGTCAAAAATACGAACAAAAAGTAGTTTTTTATTTTCTTCAACCAAAATTAATAAATATGATCTTATTATTTTAACTATTATTTTATTAATTTTCCTTAGGAGGCCCATTTTGAGTTGAAATTTCCTCTAATGCACACCAAACACAAGGAAGGTCCCCTTCTCTGCTACATAGTCCTTCAAACGTGTTGGAATATTTTATTTTCTTTGGAAGGTAATAATCTCTTTGTATTATGTCGAAAGTTGTCTACAATCTTATGTAAAAGAGTAATACATTTAACCCATAAGTATATGGTGGTGTATTTACTTGTGTAGAGCATTTGTCCATGGTATTGTATTAAAAGATGTTATTTTGGAGAATTATACTATCCCACACGCAATATGTGAGAGTAACTCCTCTTCATCTCTTAGTATATAATAGGGTCAAGTGAGTCTCTACATATCATGTATTATTCATGTAGTAGTGGTACCATTGTGACACTGTTGTTCATCATTTATACTCTTTGGGGTATTTGTGCTTTACTCTCTTGTAATATTGGAGAAGACATTCTGGAGATAATAGAAGACTACCTTCCCGTGGATGTAACCCATTAGGGTGAACCACGAATATTGGTGTTCACTTGTCATTTTCTTTTCCTGTTCTTATCTTTTATGATATGTTGTTGGTTGCTTAGATAGGTTAACTAGTTTAGCTTGAATCTACTATTCTAACATGGTATCAGAGCGGGTTACTATGATCTAGTACCTTCTATAGCTTTCAATCAATAACGATTATCATTTGGGCATTATCATTTTGTTGTAGATTTGCTTTCTATCTGGTAGCCATTAGGCTTCTCTTAAGATTTGGGCATATTTCTGCATTTTTTTTACCCGAACCCTAACTTGTTGTGTAAGATTTTTGCATAATTTTTTCAAGGGTTTCTTGATGTTTTTTTATGTAAATCTACATGATTTCGAGTCTTTCTTCAAGGAGATATTTCTTCCGATTATAAAATGGCAGTTGTAAAAAAGGGTCGTAACTTGGTTAGTTTTTACTAGAATTTTTATTATAACCTGTTTTTGGAATTGTAAACATCATTCTAGATCAACTCACGTGGCTAGAATAGAAAATTGAGTATTTATGAGCTTCCTTTCGGTAATAAAACTAGTAGTTATACAAATGGGCAATAAATTGGTCATTTTTTACCGGTTTTTCTATTAAAACATGTTTTCGGAGTCAAAACAGCAATTCTGGATCCACTATTATTACCAGAACATAAAACTGAGAATTTTTGGGCTCCTTTAGCTAATAAAAACGACAGTTATAAAAAAGGGTCATAACTTGGTCATTTCATACTGGATGTTTTATTATCACATATTTTCGGAATTAGAACAACCATTCTGGATCCACCTTCATGATCAGAATAGAAAACTGGGCATTTCTGGGCTTCCATTCGGTTATAAAAATGATAGTTCTAAAAAAAGGTCATAACATGGTCAATTCTTACCGAATTTTTTATTATAGCCTCTTTTTGGAATTGGAACAACCATTATGGATCCACCTTTACATCCAGAACATATGATTGGGCTTTTCTGGGCACATTTGTTTCAAAGGATTGCAAGTAAAAGTTTCTCTCTCCTTTACTGTTTTTCTAACTGTGTTTTTTGCAAATTCAGATTAGTACGGTAAAGTATTTAAGTTTTCTGTTATTCATTTTTTGCATTTAGGCTTTGCTTATAATCATGTTTATTAAGATATTATTTCTTGTTCTTGCTATATATTTGTTATTTGTCTTACATTTCTATATGGAAATATTGACATCTTTTAAGGACATGAATCTCTAGTATTTTGTCATGATGATAGCTATAAACCATCTAATGCTTAATATTTTTTAAATTTACTTAATAATCAATTTGTTCTTTTCTTTGTTTTGTTTATAAAAACAATTTTATAAGAACAATCTCATATGTGTTATCTAGTGATCATTATTTACTTTATTTATATGCTATTGCTAACCTTTGTGTAAAAGCAATTTCTTTCTTTTATAAGTAATTTCTTTATGATCATTATATGCTCTTGCTAATTAAATTCTTAAGTAAAATTATTTTTTTAATCTATGTGATATCATATTTTTTGGCTTGTCATAATTTATTTAATTGGGATATAGTTTCTTTTTCATGTATTGTAGAGATTGTATCTAGTTCCTATGCTATTTGTCTCTAACATTCCAATATGGAAGCATTGACATTTCCAGGGCATTTCGTCTCTTTCATATTTACATAGTGTTAACAAGAAATGAACCCATGATTAAGACCATTAGTGACTTGTCATTTCATAATTTTTTTATAAGTGATATCATGAGTTAATCATAATTTTCTATATGTTGATCATATTAAACATTTTGATTTATCTATATCTCATGTTTATTTTGATAATATTTTACTCAATATTTATATGGTTTTGAGTAACCTTTAAATATTGAACTATTCATCATGAGCACCTTGTTCTTGTTGCAATGGGATTTCTATTCTTATGATTGCATAGGTTATCTTATTCCTACTTGTCTCTAACGTTTCGATATGGAAGCATTGACATTTTCAGGGCATTCATCTCTTGCATATTAACCTCATACTAATAAAAAATGCACCTATGCTTCAGATTAGTTTCTTGATGACTAAATTTTCATATATTTAAGTGAAATATTTGGCTCACTATTTATATGTTGTGGATGACACTTAATGTGTAAAAATAACTTCAGTTTCCTTAATGAGCAAGTTAATCCTTTATTTGATCATATTATGTTTCCATTCATTTATATGATGTTTGCTAACCTTCGGTATATAAGCATTTTCATTTCTGTATGAGCAATTTTGTTCTATGATCTTTATATGCTTTAATCTTGAAAGTTCTTGTGTACATAAGTTCTCTATTTAGGCTTTCACCTTATTCCAGAAGTAATGAAGCACCATCTTCTACTGTTAAAGTCATGATGTTCATATGTATGATATCATTTTTGATGTATAGACCATTGGGGTCTTGTTTCTTTGATGTTTGAGGTCTTCTACATAAATTTATATTGCACCTTGATTGGAAGAATGTCTACTATCCACGTGTGTATTGGCCATCTGGGTTTTTTTGTACATTGTTGTGGTGTTCTTAGCCACATGTTCTGTTGTATCGGTTGTCAAAAGGTATATGCACACTGTTGTGGATGTTATATCAGAGTTCTTTAGCTATCATGTATGGTTGTGATGATTCTTGTGGCGATATGGGCATATTGCCATTGGATTACGTCACATTTTCTTGGAATTTTATTGTTGGGTCTTTCATCGTACAACCTGGTTCGTCTGCACTTTCATGATTTAGTGAGAAGCAGTTATTCATTGTCAAATTCCATCAGCCGAAGTGTTCTTCTTTTTTCAGCTTTGGTTCTTCGGGAAATTGTCATCAAGGGGGAGTAGTAATGACTCCTTCCTTCTTTAGTGTTAGTGTGGGCCCTTCTCCCAGCCATTATTAAGAGGGAGTGTTTGAATATATTGTATTCCTTGGAAGGTAATAATGTCTTTGTATTATGTCGTAAGCTGTCTACAATATTATGTAAAAGAGTAATACATTTAACCCATAGTTATATGGTAGTGTATTTACTTGTGTAGAGTATTTGTCCAAGGAATATAATATATTCCAACACTCCCCCTTAATAATGGCTGGGAGAAGGGCCCACACTAACACCAAGGAAGGAAGGAGTCATTACTCAAGGGGAAGTAGTAATGACTCCTTCCTTCCTTGGTGTTAGTGTGGGCCCTTCTCCCAACCATTATTAAGGGGGAGTGTTGGAATATATTATATTCCTTGGAAGGTAATAATGTCTTTGTATTATGTCAGAAGTTGTCTACAATCTTATGTAAAATAGTAATACATTTAACCCATATTTATATAGTGGTCTATTTACTTGTGTAGAGTATTTGTCCATGGAATTGTATTAAGAGATGTTATTTTGGAGAATTATATTATCCCACATGCAATATGTGAGAGTAATTCCTCCTCATCTCTTAGTATATAATAGGGTCAAGTGAGCCTCTACATATCATGTATTCTTGATGTAGTAGTGGTACTATTGTGACACTGTTGTTCATCATATATATTCTTTGGGGTATTTATGCTTTGCTCTCTTGTAATATTGGAGAAGACATTATGGAGATAATAGAAGACTACCTTCTTGTGGATGTAACCCATTAGGGTGAACCACGTATATCAATGTTCTCTTGTCCTTTTCTTTTCCTATTCTTTTGTTTTATGATATGTTGTTGGTTGCTTAGATAGGTTAACTAGTTTAGCTTGACTCTACTATTCTAACAAAACAACCATTCACTCCAGTTCTCTTCAGGGTGGGAATAGAAAGGATCAAGCTTCCAAACCTTCAGATATTTT
This sequence comes from Pseudotsuga menziesii, assembly GCA_001517045.1. Taxonomy (NCBI): domain Eukaryota; kingdom Viridiplantae; phylum Streptophyta; class Pinopsida; order Pinales; family Pinaceae; genus Pseudotsuga; species Pseudotsuga menziesii. The sequence continues at coordinate 11,456 of LPNX011018798.1, forward strand.
TTTCTTCACTAGAACTATCAAGTAATTCCAACCTTTGAACTCTCTCCCACTGCAATCTGCCCTTGGATTTTCCTCCAATTTTTCCATGTGACTGTAAATAATGAAATTCAACCTCTAGGCTTGTAAATCTAGGTCTTCTTATGAATTTTTGGGATGTGGATACTCTCAAATTCACCCTAGGGCTTGTATCTATGGATTCCCCATTGGATTTCACTCCTCATGAGAATTCATGGGCATTTTTAACACTTCAAAACATGGGTTCTTTCCAAATTCCGATTTTTACAAATTTCAATGTTGAGAATGCATAGAATGCTCGAAAATGGTCCATGGTTGTTCAAAAATGGAATGGGGAAGATGAAATACAATTTCCCATGAGTAAAATGAATTAAGGTTCAATTAAACTGATCACATACTTAGCCATACTAAATTATGGGTTGTGCCCATACTCCATTGAGTTCTTGAGCTCATTTCTTAGCTATAGTCTTACAACAGAATTAAATGTCAATGTAGTTAGTCAATATGGATTCTCAAGATGACATTTGGAAACATAGGGTTCAATCCCACAACCCCTCACCTCTTCCCAGTGTATACACATGGCTCCCTCGTTTTAGTTTCTTACATATCCATTTCTTGGTGGTTTTATTGTATTATAAATATTTGCATGATCTTACAATTTTCCATGGCTTACTAGCACATGGATAGAAAAATATAAATTACTGGAATTTAATACCCAAGTATTCACTAGCATGGAATTGGCCTTGAGATCCATGCTAGTAATCACACATCTCATATACATAATATTTACATATAAATCCAATAAATTATAGGGTCCAAAATGGTAGTATTACACTTGAGACCGGGTAGATCTCCTCTTAGTAGGAGGTTAATCTAGAGATATTTCTACCAGTTCTATTGGAACTTAGGGATCAAATGAATATAAGGACTCTTGTGGATTCTTCCTCTCAACATCTGAATGATGAGAACCAGAATATTGATCCTCCATCATGGGAGTCTCATTCTCCTCCATCTCTGAATCACATCGAAGTTCTTTAGAGAGCTTGAAGGTAGCCTCTTCGTGAAATGTTACATCTATACTGAATTCAATGTTCCTTTTTCTATGAACATAGCTTCTATAATATTTGGAGGATTGACTATATATAACAAATGTGCCTTTCTTTCTGGATGGATCCATGTTTGTCCTCTTCTCTTTTGGCACATGAATGTACATAGGAAAACCAAAAATATTCAAGTGTCCAATATCTTGTTTTTCACCAATGAAAACTTCTTTAGGAATATTTTATCCCAACACAGAATGTGGACATATGTTCCAAATATCAATAGTAGTGATGGAGGTTTTTGTGCATAAGGATGTGGGAAATATTGATCATGCATTGTGGATTTTTCAACCTCACAGGTTGTTCTTTTCTTTCTTTCAGCAACCCCATTCTGCTAGGAGTTGTAAGGTACAACCAATTGTCTTCTTATCCCTACCTCTCGGTAAAAAATCATTAAAGTCATGAGACTCAAACTCTCCTCTATTACCAAATCTCAAGGCACAAATGTTCTTTCCAGTATGATTCTCAACCAATGCTTTAAACTCTTGAAACTTGTTGAAAGTTTCATTCTTTTCCTTCACAAATATATCCAATACTTACGAAATAAGCCATCTATGTTAGTTTTTCAACATTTAAGCTAGCATTATGTTAAGATATTTTCACTGAGAGAATAACAAGCACAGCAATCACATAAGCACATCACAAGAGACAAGAGACACAAAGATTTTAGGAGGGGAAACCATAAATGGAGAAAACCCCTCAACTTCCTCTAAGATAGTATCACCACAAGATGTGATCCCAAAACAGTAAGATGACCTCCCAACACAACAGCAGCCTTCTGTCTTCTGTCAAGCCAAATATTTCCTTCTCCAAAGGTGCGCCACACTTGAGAGAGCAAGTGATGTAATTCACACGTGATAAATAGAGAGACTCTCACTCTCTATTTATATTCTTCCATTGACTTGAAGTGCACTCAACCATGTAGGATTAACTTATAATTAATTACTTGAGCCTACACCTTAATTAGTGTATAATAACCCAAGTGCCCCTAAACTGTGGGGACTTACCTAATGACTTGATATGACTTGTTTACATTATTAATCCTCCCGATCGGAACATCGGGGCATGACCACATGACTCAAATACATAATAGAAACATCCTGGAATAAACATCGGGTTACAATATATAAAATACATAGAAGAATACATTCCGAAGTTACATATACATCAACACTCCCTCTTAACTAGGAAGGTATTCTTTCAACACAATTTTCAGCACTGGTCTTCTTCTCTGCATCAACTGGATCATCTTTGTCTTCAAGTCATCTTCATCTTCAAGTCATCTTCGTCTTCAAGTCATCTTCATCTGGATCATCTCTCGATCTGGATCAACACAAATGGCATCACTGGATCTAGATCATCACTTGATATGGATCAACATCAAATGGCATCACTGGATCTAGATCATCACTCGATATGGATCAAAATCAATGGACTGGATCTGGATCATCACTCGATCTAGATCACCACTGTTGGATCTGGATCATCACTCGATCTGGATCTCTCGGAGTCATCATAACTGGATCTGGATCATCTCTCGATCTGGATCTCCGCTGGTCATCATCATGTGTATACTATCTCGTCATAGGAAGTTCTACAAAGCCAGCCCTTTTTCATGCTGGTTGTAGGCCTACTCTCATATAGGTCTTCACCCAGCACTTACATCTGACCTGCTCGTCAGAAAGGAACGCCCAGCACTCACATATGATCATGTAGTAAACTACAATCCCATCAGAAAGGCCCAGCACTCACATTCACCAGCATGATAGGACACACCTACTATCATCTGTGAAATGGCTCAGCACCTACAACCACCAGCATGATAGGACACACCTACTATCATCTATGGAAAGGCACAGCGCTCACATCCACCAGCATGGTAGGACACACCTACTATCATCTATGGAAAGGCACAGCGCTCACATCCACCAGCATGGTAGGACACACCTACTACCATCTGTGGAAAGGCTCAACACTTACAATCACCAGCATGGTAGGACATACCTACTACCATCTGTGAAAAGGCTCTGCACTTACAATCACTAGCATGGTAGGACACACCTACTACCATATGTGAAAAGGCACTGCACTTACAGTCACCAGCATGATAGGACACACCTACTATCATCTGTGACAAGGCTCAGCACTTACATCCATCTAGGCGGGAACACATCCTGCTCACAATGATGGAAGGGCATGCACTCATATCTGATCATGAGGGGAACACATCCCAACAATCATATCAGAATGGACCCCAGTCCTCCTCGACTGAGCTACCTGGTAACTGACCAGGTGCCTCCATTCTCCTAGAGAATGGCAGTTGCCCTTACATCTGTCCTACTCGACAGAATGGCCAGCACTCACATCTGACATGGAAGGAACTAAATCCTTTAGCCATGAACAGAATGGCTCTACCCTTACATCTGACCTACTCGTCAGAATGGCACAATCCCATCCAATGATGGAAGAATATCACCTATAATGAGGAGAGATTTATGCACTTATATCTGACATGGAAGGAACTAAATCCTTTATCCATGAACAGAATGGCACTGCCCTTACATCTAACCTGCTTGTCAGAATGGCACAATCCCATCCAATGATGGAAGACTCTCACCCACAATGAGGAGATATTTTTGCACTTATATCTGACATGGAAGGAACTAAATCCTTTAGCCATGAACAGAATGGCACTACCCTTACATCTGACCTGCTCGTCAGAATGGCACAATCCCATCCAATGATGGAAGACTCTCACCCACAATGAGGAGATATTTTTGCACTTATATCTGACATGGAAGGAACTAAATCCTTTAGCCATGAACAGAATGGCACTACCCTTACATCTGACCTGCTCGTCAGAATGGCACAATCCCATCCAATGATGGAAGACTCTCACCCACAATGAGGAGAGATTTCTGCACTTATATCTGACATGGAAGGAACTAAATCCTTTAGCCATGAAAAGAATGGCACAGCCCTTACATCTGACCTACTCATCAGAATGGATCTCAATCTCAGCACTCATATCAGTCATGGAAGGAACCAATCCTCTCACCATGACAGAATGGCTCAGCCCTTACATCTGACCTACTCGTCAAAATGGCTTTGGATCTCTAACACTCATATCTGACATGGAAGGAACTGAATCCTCTCACCATGACAGAATGGCTCAGCCCTTACATCTGACCTCCTCGTCAGAATGGCTTTGGGACACATCACTGTCTCTGGGAGGAAGCCTCGATCTGAAGAACACCAAGTCTCGCTCTGAAGTACTCAACCTTCAGCCTAGCCAATGGCTTCGTCAATACATCAGCTATCTGTTCCTTCGTCACAACATACAGGAGCTTCACTGCTCCTCTCTGCACCATATCCCTGATATAGTGATATTTGATCTCGATATGCTTCGACCTGTCATGGAACACTGGATTCTCTGACAACTTCACGCAACTCTGGTTGTCACAATGTATACAAGTAGCATCCCACTGGAGATCAAATATATCAGACAGTAGCTTCCGCATCCATACTACCTCACAACTAGCTGAACAAGCTGTGACATACTCTGCTTCAGCTGTACTCAGTGCCACACAGGATTGCTTCCTACTAAACCAAGAGATCATACCTGATCCCATACTGAAGCAACATCCCGAAGTACTCTTTCTGTCTATGGCACTGCCTTCCCAATCTGAATCAACATAACCCTCTAAGTTAATCTTCTGATTCGCATCGTACTTGAGTCCATAATCAATTGTACCCCTGCATGCTTTGCAACCATCAAGTGAACATGTCTCAATGTGTTCACAGCAAAGCAAATATCTGGTCTCAGGTACATCAAGGACCCAATCATCTGACGATACATCGTACCATCAACCGACTCTGATGAAGCATCACTCAATAGCTTCATGTTCGATTCCATAGGTGTGGTCATGCAGTCCATCATCCTGAACCTCTTCAGGATCTCTACTGCATACTTCCCTTGTCCAAGGAAGATTCCATCTGTACTCTGCCACACCTCCATACCTAGAACAATAGTGCATCAACACATAACAGGAGCATCACTGGTCTTCCACCTTCAACCTTGAAGCAAAGGTTGGAATCCACTTTACTCTTAGTAAAGCCTAGAGTCATCAGTAATCTATTCATCCTGTCATATCATGTCGAACCTCAGGATCTTCTGCAGTTACTCCCTCTGAAGTGAAGCATCGTACTCCCTCTGTCTTCTGCACTGAAAACATTTTGTACTGGAGTGACAAGTAGTATCCATCTAGGATCACTGGATACTAAGATCCTCTATCTTGAACTTCTTCAAAAGTTCATCTTTCACCCATCTGTGAGCTTGTCATATTATTTTTTGTCTTTGAACTGTCGTCACTTGTTCTTCAGAACAAGTCTTCATTCTTCTTTGCTTGTAAGCGATTATGTATGCGATCTTTCCTACAAGTCAAATGCATT
>LPNX011018798.1:17382-50667 GCA_001517045.1 Pseudotsuga menziesii
GTTGAGGTGGATAAGAAGTTCTTCAAGAGTTGAGTTCTTCATATTCCTCATTTCTTGAGGGATATTCTTTTCTTGATCTTCAATTGCTCCCATATTCTCTTCTCTTCTTATGATTCAAGCTTTTTCTTCTTCCCAAAGTTTGCTGAAAGTAATCACTTCCTTTTGGAACAAATTCCTTGAATGAATGAATTCCACGATCCTGGGAGGCCATTCAAGGTGGCCATCATCACTTCTGCATTCTTCACTTTTTCTTTTACCGCTTCAAGTTGTTCTTTGATTTGAGAGACTCTTATGACTGCATGGTCTCTGCATTCTGGATCTTCACATTCTTCAACCAGTTTCTTTAGGTCATAATCTGACTTTGTTCTTCCCTTCAAATAGCTTGAAATTCAGGAAGACCTTCAACAGCATTGCTTGCAATATGTAGTGCTCTGTAATGCACATGTGCAAGCCTTCTATGCCAAAGCTCATTTGGCTCTACATGGATCAAGGCTTGTTCTGGATGGCCCCTCAATTCATACAAGCCTCCTTCTTGTTCTCCAATCACTACCGTATCATCGATAGTCTTTCCTTTTGGTCACATGATGATTTGACCATCTATGAATGCAACCTGCATTCCAGAGTCTAGCTTGTATGAAGATTCCTCACTACCTTTTATTGGATATTGGTAGTCATCTACAAGTTTCACCTTGTGAGGTGATTCATGTTCTGATAGTCTTACAAAGGATTCCTTGAATCCCATCATATGTTTGGAAGCCCCACTGTCTATAAGCCAATCATCACTTCCATGAGTAATGTTACCTATGAGAGCTGATATTAGAACATATTCATCCTCGCTTGAAGAATCTCCTCTTTCATATATGGATCTCTTTCTGGATGGTTCATCATCCTCTGCAGCATGAACATGATGTCTTCTTTGGCCTCGTCTCCCTTTGAAACTGGAACCTCCATCCTCATGTAGGTGTCCAATCCATTTTCTTCAGAGAGATCATATACTTCCAGGTTTGGAAGTTGTCAACTTCCGCAAGCTTTTAACTAAGCTGATGTGATATATCATATTGAAATGAGAACCTCAAATGGAAATAGCAAAGGATTAGATCTTACCGATTTGAGGTGTCCGTCCTTGTCCCGGAGTTCGTTGATCTAGGGTTTGTCACAGAAACCCTAATTTTCAAAAATTGGAATCTTTCAGATCTGATTGGATGAACGGATAGATCTCTTCAAATGGAGCTTTCCAATGTACTCCTTTTCTGAAAACAGTGAAGGGAAACTCCCGGAACAGGAAGCCCTAATTTTCTGATTTCTTCTGCAGAAATTCCTGTTATTGTTTCTATGATATCTCCAAAATTACTGATCCTCTATGTCTGAAATTTCTCACTGTGGTAACCTCACATGTCCCTGATCCAACACCATAGGTTTAATCAGAATTGGTTTCACCATTTGGGATTTATGATCCTTTTCCCAAGGTGACCTGTTACTGGACTTTTCAGAACAGCGAAGTTGTACGGCATGCCACATGTCACTGGTTCATCTTCTGAGTCTGAAATTCAGACCACAGACATTAAAGTCCGTGCCCTTTCTAGAAAATCATTAGGAATTCCATTTGGACCTCTGTAGCCCAAGATATTGCAATTTTCCCCAGGTGTCCTGTTTATGGATGATTTCTGGAAGAGGCTAGAACCCTAACTTTGAGAGATCATATCTCCCAGAATATAGCGAATAATAGGCTGAAATTTGGACACAGTTTTCATCGGGATTTTATATTCGGCCCCTAAAAATTTTAGCTTCTGAAACTTCGCCAATCTTGGAATATAGCGACTGTACCAAAACTTATCAGTTTTAGTATTTAGGGTTTCTCCTAGCTAGGGGTCAAACTAGGGTTTGACTTTTCCGGAGATTTACCCAACCAAATTTCTTGATCCAGGTCTCTAAATTTCGGTTTTGATGAGGAGAAAAATCCTATGCTGGTGTCACCCAAAAATTCCTCTTTTGTAGAAAGCCCTAATTTCCACATCGAAACTGAAAATGCTTGAAATTGAATTCTGCATCGACAGAAAGATGCACCCTTTAATGGAGAGTCATCTTAGCATACTTTTGCTGAAAATATATGGATGAAGATCCACAAAATAGGAAGCCCTAGTTCCTGTAGCTGCACAATGTCTTCTTCTCAGGTTAGCTCTGATACCATGTTAGTTTTTCAACATTTAAGCTAGCATTATGTTAAGATCTTTTCACTGAGAGAATAACAAGCACAGCAATCACATAAGCACATCACAAGAGACAAGAGACACAAAGATTTTAGGAGGGGAAACCATAAATGGAGAAAAACCCTCAACTTCCTCTAAGATAGTATCACCACAAGATGTGATCCCAAAACAGTAAGATGACCTCCCAACACAACAACAGCCTTCTGTCTTCTGTCAAGCCAAATATTTCCTTCTCCAAAGGTGCGCCACACTTGAGAGAGCAAGTGATGTAATTCACAAGTGATAAATAGAGAGACTCTCACTCTCTATTTATATTCTTCCATTGACTTGAAGTGCACTCAACCATGTAGGCTTAACTTATAATTAACTACTTGAGCCTACACCTTAATTAGTGTATAATAACCCAAGTGCCCCTAAACTGTGGGGACTTACCTAATGACTTGATATGACTTGTTTACATTATTAATCCTCCCGATCGGAACATCGGGGCATGACCACATGACTCAAATACATAATAGAAACATCCCAGAATAAACATCGGGTTACAATATATAAAATACATAGAAGAATACATTCCGAAGTTACATATACATCAACAATCTATGACAAGAACATAGTAAAAATAACCACTCAAGGATGGAATTGACATTAGACCACATAGACATGAATTGATGAAGTATGGGATCTCTTTGGATCGATTGGTATTGTATGAAAATATCTTCTTGTTGGTTTTACCAAGAGCACAACCTCTAAAAAAAATGCTCATATTGAAACAAATGCATTCCTTTTACCATCTTCTACCGCAACCATGTAGTGCTTTGAAATGAATATGACCAAGCCTCCTATGCCACAATTCACATGGACTAGCTATGTCATGGATCATGGATTTATTTAACTTTCCAATAAATTTGTACATAACTCCCTCTCTAACTCCAATTACAATTGTATAATTCAAGTCTATATTCTTAGGACATAAGAGAACTTTATTGTACATAAAGATTAATATGAAAATTTTATCTTATAGAACTAAAACAGACGAGAGGTTTTTGTTCAAATCAAGAACATACATAATTTCATCAACAAGGAGTACAACTTCTAAATTTAAATGAAAAGAAGTGGATCCAACTCCTTGGATAAGATGGGTGGTATTATCTCCAAGATCCACCTTACTTGAGACCTTTTCCTTTAGATTTGTGATAGCACTCCTATATATAGTTATGTGTTGGTATGCACCACTATCCACCAGCCATGTCTCATCACTACTGGTAATGGATATGGATAGAGTTGATACAAGATAGTACTCCTTCCTTGTCTCTTAATAATTGGAATAATTATTTCTTGTAGGTTCATCTTCTATAGCAGTAGAATCATGAAACCTACCCTTGAAATTTCCTCTCTGCTTTGCATGGATGTCTCGTGCAATGTGACCCTTCTTATTGTAGTGTAATCATTTGAATTTATACTTATCAAATTTCTTTTTGTATTCTTTTTCCTTTTGATGAGGAAAATTCTTCTGAGAAAATGATTTCTTTACTCTCTTAATCCTTGACATAAGAGCAAGGTTATTTGTTGGGGGGCACATTTTTTTCTTTGAATTCACCCTTCTTCTTGTTGGAAATCATGACATAGTATTTCAAAGTTTGGTTTCACTTATGAACCATTTCAACATCCAATAATGTCTCCCATTAAGATGGAAGACTATTGAAAACAATCTATATGAGATCATCATCATCGACAGATACTCCAATACTCAAGAGTTGATCTCTTACTAGTGATATATTTGTGAAGGAATAAACAATTTCCACCTTCTCCATCTTCATATTATCAAGTTTGTTCATCAAGGCTCTCTTCTAACTAGGATTCTTATTTTCATAAATATTGGTCAAAATGTCTAAGAACTCCTTTACAATATTCAATGGAGTAATAACTCACATCAAATTGTCTTTCATAGAATCATAAATAATTCTCTTTTCTTTGTATTGATTCTTCTTGAAAGAAGTGTCCATAGCATTTGTAGTATGATCTTTTTTATAGTTGATTTTACCACAATTGGTAGATCATGTTTTTATGGCCTTCCATGTCCCTATGCAGACTCTTTGGACCCCCTTTTCTCAAAATAAACTTTGATGATCCAAGAATCCCTTAAAAAATCCCTATTTATTGGTATATACATGAGTCACATAATTACATACCGCGTGTACACGCAGCTTGTCCAACTATGACCCACATACATTGGGAAATGTGCCCAAAAATAAAATATTTTTGAGTTTTCCTCAATGAATCACGAATAAATTGACTATTGGCCTTCCATATGCTTGTAAATGCTCCGACTTGACCCTTCACTTCGTATTGAAGGGCTATATATTGAGCCTATTGGATGCATTAGAGGAAAAGAAATTATGAGAGCAAGGAAACTATAGTGGATTTGTTCCCCATTCATGTATGCTTGAGTCTACATCCCTTTGTCTTTTTGAGCAGTGATTGATTCTCTTCCCAATATTTCCATTGTCTTGTGACCTTGCTATTGATATGGAGGATTGAAGTGCTGGAGGCCCAGGTGTAGGAATCTGTCTCTCGATTTCGACGGCATGCTGACAAAGTTTGCCACTTGTATTTATGTTTATAATTCATATAAATATCAGTTTCTCGTCCATTGTATGTTTGTAACTATGAATATTCTTGTACATGGATGTAGTTGCTTTAATTTATACATATTGTATTGATATATGCTAGAGTAGTTCTAACACTTAATATCTATCATGCTTGTCTATTTCGTTGTTGTTGAGAATGGAATGTAGGTGCAAGTGTGGTTGAAAAGATCAATGGGGATCTACTACAACTGTTTAAAATAAGGTACTCCTTTTATCCCTTAGTGTTGTATTTGCTTATCTCTATTGCATATAGAAAATGGATTTATTTATGGTGTCATACTGTCTGTTGTGTTCTACCCCAAGCCATAGGAAGTTTTATCCGTAATAGAATTGGCGACTCCTCTAACACCCTGGTTTTGACCCCATGGTATTAAAATTGTACATGATGTATATATTGTATTGGAATCATGATGAGGAGCTCAAGGCTAAGGCCTTGCCATTGATTTGGTGTTTTGTGTATAGGTGATCAAGGTTGATACCTATGATTATGGTGTTAAGTTAATAACAATATATATTTTGATATATCATGTAATATGCGATTTAATAAAATACCACAACTAGCTATGCACTGCAACATGAAAGAGATGGAGGAATGATTTGACAAGGAATAGAGAGGGGAATTAGTCAAACTCTTGAGTCAATAGGGTGAGACTAGGTGTCAATGGGGGAACCCATAAACCCTCACCTAAATTTTTGTCCTCTATCCTCAATCATTCATTCCTTCCAGATATTGGTTGAGGCAGTTAATGCCTTGGGCAGAGCAAGGCATGGCAGTCTGATGGCATGAATGAGAAACTCTATAGCCTGGGAAGCCATGTTCTTGCTTCTGAAGAAAGAAAACACTGGATTGTGTGCACATCCTGTTCATCGTGGGCCACGCTGAATGTTTTGGGGATTATTCTTCCATCCTGTGGGGGATTGTTCATTAGGGGTGTTGTTGAGTCACGCAGAGCATTTCCTCATTCACGCAGGAGTTGTTTATGTAAGTATTTTCCTTTTCTGAGACCCTGTAGGTGGTGTTACAGTGTTATCCCATGTTACAACATGATATGCAAACTTGGTTAGCTGGGTTACATTGTGGAGCCCCGTGTTGATGTGTCTCCTTATGAGTTGTTTTGATGTGCATCCCTGTTTTGGTTTGAAAGTCTGAGGAGTGGAAGAGGCCCAGAATTGGATGATAAACCTAGTGAAGAGAGGAACCTCATAGACATATTAAGAGGGGCTGGAAAATCTTCTATGCACACCCTGAAGAGCATTGGAAGGGAAGGTATGGCCTGGGGGAACTATGTAGCAGTGAATGGAATACTTCCTTGTGGTGGGTGTGTATGTATTGTAGAATTCCAAGATGGATAAATATGGTGTAGATGTCCATAACTCTATCGTTCAACTCACTAGCTTAGCAATTCTACCTTCCCACTACCTTAGCAACCCGATAAACCCAATTGTTAGTTGGTTTGGCCGAGTCTTGGTATGCATTTGACTAGGTGTGAGTCATTGCTTTAGCAGCCTAAGAAACCAAACTGTTAGTTGGATTGGATATGTTTTGATGTGTTCTAGCTATGAGTGAGTCATTGCCTTAGAAGCCTAATAAACCCAATTGGAGGTTGGCTTGGCCATGTTTTGATGATTTTGGGCTAAGTATGATCCCGGTGTTCCGTATTTCATTATGGAAATCATGCCCAAATCAGGGTGGCAGTGGTGTTGAGATATTAATGAACACACTAGCATATGGTTAGGTGAAACGTTGAAACGACATAGCTAGTTGCAGTACAACATCATCTTCAAGCTAAGTATTCTTTGGTTATTCTTAATTCTACAATGTATTTTCTTATGAATGTATGAATGTGTTGAACTCTTGTTAGATGATTTAACTAGATTTTATCCCTGTATATTTTCCTTCATTTTACTTATGCATATTTTTTTGGTTTCCAATGAATTTTTCCTATGTTCATGGAGGCTAGAATCCTGTTATAGAGTCACAATGCATTTGAATTGGCATTTACGCCCCTTGGAATATGCATGGGGAAGGTGGAAGGTGGAAACTGGAAAAGAGAAGTGGAAATAGGGCAGAATGTTGGGTTCTTGCACCCCAGCATTCTCCTATGGAAGGTGGAAGCAGAAAAAGAAAAAAAAATTCTAAGGCAAAAGTTGGATTTTTGCATTCGAAAGTCGGAAAGTGGTAAACAGATGGGAAAGGTAGTCATTTTCACGCATTTCTGCATTCTGAGGTCGGAAAGAAGAAAGAGGAAGTGTGGAAGGAAAAAGATGGACAATTCACTCCATTAAAATTTGGGTTTCCGATTCCTAAGTTCTGAAAGCAGAAGGCGAAAGAGTGGTTAAATGTTTTTGTCGAATGTCACAGTTGTGATTCCCGAGTTTCGCAAGTGAAAGGCAGACGGACGAATGGCAGAAGGTGGAAGAGGGGTTAAATGTTTCTGTTGAATGTTAAGTTTTGATTCCAGAGTTTTGCAAGCGGAAGCAGGATGGGAAGAAGTCGAAAGGAGGAAGAGTGGTTAAATGTTTCCGCCGAATGTTAAGTTCTAATTCTATATTTTTGTAAGTGGAAGGAAGAAGGTGGAAGAATGGTTAGTATTTCCATTGCACACTATGTTTCCTATTCTCGAGTTCTACAAGCAGAAGGTGGAAGGCAGAGTGCAGAAAGGACAGGTTCAATGCAAAAAAGGTTATCCAGTTAGAGAATGGATCTGTCAAGGGAGGAATGACTGTTACAGTGGTTTCTATGCCTAAGAATGAATGTGAAAGGATGTTACATGAACCATGGCTATGTTGGAAGAAAGAAAAGAGAAGTTTTAAATTATTCCACATATCAGTTAGGTGTATGGGAATCGATTTTATGGACATCGTGGTATATCTTAGCAGTAAAAGAGTCGCGAGTATGCTACATTGTGGTATCAAATCTATGTGATTCATGGCCTATGAGCTATGTGAGATATGGGTATGTGACAGTGTGGTATTAGAGCTAATGGTTACAACATTGGTCCTGGATGGGCCAAGTGAATGTGTTAGCAAAACTTGCAGCTAGCAGTGCTTTTTAAACTCTAAATTTTTTATGTACCTAACAATGACGTTTATTAACACATTTTTGTTGAACCATAGTGTAGTTTGGAAAATGTTGGTTTTTGGCTTGGCCATGAGAACCTATAGCATGGATGATGCACAGGATCCCTATGGGAATAGGGAAGATTCTATGAGGGGAAACATTAGAGTTGGAAATTCTAAAATAGACTCCAATGGAAGAAGATGCCAAGAGACTCCCCTAGATATTGCAGCCACCATGAGAAGCCTAAGGGTGGAGATGCAAAGTTATAGAGAAGACAATGAGAGAATTATGAAAGCTCAAGAAGAGCAGAATCAGCTGAATGCAGCGATGCTACAGAGTTTGACAGACATCCAAAGGCAGGTGAACTCTGGGCATCGAGTAGTTAATCCGGAAGGAAGTAAGATTAGTGACAAAAGAAGAAAAAGGTCTTCTAGTGGGTCATCTGAATTTGAAGGATCCATTGGGGGTTCAAGCTCTTCTTCTCACAATAATAAGAGGAATATGCATTACAAGAACAAATCATGTGATGAATTCGAGAAGGATGAGCCTCCTACCTTTGGTGGTGAGGTAAAGAATGTTCAATAATCTGAAGCTTGTCTTCCTGGGATGAGAAAATATTTTCAAGTACAAGACTACTCTGGAAATATAAATGCTAGGGTATCCATATTCAACTTGATTGGAAGAGAATATATATGGTGGGAGCACCTGAGGAAAGTAAAGAATATCAATGAAAGAAAGATCGTCCGGAAGCAGTTCAAGAAGTTTTTCAAGAAGAAGTACCTCTTTGACAAGTACTATGATGATAAGATTAAATAATTCCATGAGCTGAGATTAGGACAACTGACCATGGAAGAATATGAAAATAATTTCTTGGAGATACTTAGGTATGTCAGGTACATCAGGGATGATAAAGTGAAAATCCAATGTTTTCTGAGTGGGTTACCTCATTCTTACAAAGACAGGATCAAGTTTGATGAGCCAAGAACTCTAGAAAAGGATATCAGGAAGGATAAGTATTTCTATGATCAGGATAAAGGAAAACCCAATTACCATAAGGCATGGAAGGAAAAGAGGAATGAGAATTTTGACCAAAGGAAGAAAGGTTTAAAACCCTCTCACTTCCTAAATCAGCAAAGGAATCCATCACAAGCTATGAATAAGCGAACCAAAGTGATGGGAGACAGGCCAAGAGATCAGAGAACCACTCCAATGTTGGGGATGTGGAGGAAACCACATGCTTAGGAACTGTTTGTCAAGTTTGCAATATTCAAGATGTAGAAACTCTGGTTCAAGTGGCAAGGACCATCCCTAGAATCTATGCAGTGTTGGAGGACCATCGGGAACACCATGAATCAACTGTGGTTGAAGTTGAAGGTAAGATTGCTAAGCAATTTGTTTCTATTTTTATTGACCTTGGATCTACTCACAGTTATATTACTCCTATACTTGTTGATATTTGTGCTTTTAAGAAAGTAAATCATAGCAAATCATGGTTAGTTCAACTAGCCACTGGAACCAAGAGAAAGTTAGTGAAGTTGTAGATAAATGTCCAATAGAGATGGATGGGCTATTCACTCGTGCAGACTTGAATTTTCTACCACTTGGTTCCTATGATATTCACATTGGAATGGATTTTTTGGAAGCTCATAGAGTTAAGCATAATTGTTATCATAATACTTTTGAATGCCTCAATGAAGAAGGAAACCTAAGAGTTGTAAGAGGAATTCCAAAGAATATTTATGTTAGGAATATTTCGACAATGCATCTAAAGAAGTTTTTTAGGAAAGGTTTCCAATTGTATGCAGCCCATGTTTTGGAGGCAGTAGAGAATGAAACTCCTAGGTTGGAGGAATTTCATGTATTGCAGGAGTTAAGGGATGTTTTTCCTGATGAATTTCTAGGTCTTCCTCCAAGGAGGGACATTGATTTTACAATTGACCTTGCACCTGGAGTAGCACTAGTGTCTGATTCACCCTACCAAATGAGCACACCTGAATTTCTAGATATGAAGATGCAGCTGCAAGATTGTTGGAAAATAAGTATATCAGGCCAAGTGTGTCCCCTTGGGGAGCACTGGTTCTATTTGTGAAAAATAAATATGGTATACTCAGGTTGTGTATTGATTATAGACAGTTGAATAAAGTCACTGTGAAGAATAAAAACCCTTTACCTTGAATTGATGACCTTTTTCATCAAATGAGAGGAGCAAAGGTATTTTCAAAGATTGACTTGAGGTCTGGTTACCATCAGGAATGATCAAGGATGAAGACATTCATAAGAAAACCTTCAGAACAAGGTATGGACACTATGAGTTTGCAGTGGTACCATTTGGTCTCACAAATGCACCAACTACATTCATGTGCCTTATGGATAGCGTTTTTAGAAGGTATCTGGACAAGTTTGTTCTTGTTTTCCTTGATGACATTCTTATTTATTCTAAGAACGAGGAAGAGCATGAATAACATCTGAGACTGAAATTGCAATTACTAAGGGATCATAAGTTGTATGCAAAGTTGAGAAAATGTGACTTCTATAAAGATATAATTCATTATTTGGGTCACATTATCTTGGAGCAGGAAATATCTATAGACCCCGAGAAGATTGAATCCATTATGAATTGGCCAACCCCAAGAAATGTGACAGAAGTGATGTATTTTATGGAGCTTGCAGGATATTACAGGAGATTCGTTGAAGGATTCTCCAAGTTTGCACATTTAATCACTTCTTTGCAAAAGAAGGGGATAAAGTTTGAATGGACACCAAGATGTGAAGAAAGCTTTGAGTAGTTGAAGAATCTTCTTCCAAGTGCACCAGTTTTGAAAATTGCATAACCAGAAAAATATTTTGTGGTATGTATTGATGCATGTAATCAAGGACTTGGAGGAGTTCTTATACAAGACAACCACGTGGTATGCTATGAGTCAATAAATTTGAAGGATCGTGAGAAAAACTATGCTACAAATGATTTAGAACTTGCATCCATAGTACATGCTCTCAAGATGTGGAGGAATTACTTAATGGGAAGAAAAATTGAGCTAAGAACAGACCATTGTGGTCTAAAGTATTTGTTTGATAAGCCAAATCTAAATGCTAGGAAAGCTATATGGCTGGATATTTTGTGTGAGTTTGATTTTGATATCAAACACATAAAAGGAAAAGAAAATAAAGTGGTTGATGGACTCAGCAGGAATATGCATGAAATGCATGTGGCATCTCTTAGTATTTTCCAATCAGATATGAGACAACAGATTGTTAATCATGATGCTGAGCATGAAATGTATGTGCAAATCAAGGACAAGTTGTAGCAACAAAGTCTTGAAGAGAGGCATGAGGGATATAAATTGGAAGAACGTGAACTTCTTACTTATAAGAACATAATTTACATTCCAAATGTAGAAGACTTGAGGAGAATTTTTATGGATGAGGTCCATCAAGCCCCATATTCTAGTCACCTAGCATATCAAAACACAATTGCTACAACCAAAAAGTAGTATTTTTTTCTAGGGATGAAAAAGGACATTACCGAGTACATTTATAAGTGCATGAAATGTCAGTAGATGAAGGCTGAGAATCAACACCCAACAGGGTTATTGCAGCCTTTTCCAGTTCTAGAATGGAAATGGGAAGTTATTTCCATGGATTTTATGATAGGATTTCCAATGACTTGGATGGATTTTTTCAGAGATCTGTGTTCTCCAGCTAGTCACCAATTTTTGCTGCCGCAACCATTTACCCAAAAAAATTTAGCATTTTTTAGGGCCCCCTCTTTGAAGTTTAGTTTTGCTTCTTAGGCCTGATTTGATCCAACATTTGTGTTTTGTTTTATCATTGGGAAAGTTCAAGAAATGAGTTTTATTCTAAGGTAGAAAAGGTCTTTTGGCCACTGCAGCGGGTGCTTATCAAAGTTTGATCCACTACAACAGATGCTCATCAATGTTTGATCATCTACAGTGAATGGTTGTTCAAGTTTGAGCCACTACCGAGGCATCCCTTTTATTATACTTTGCCAGAGCAGTTTTTCGTCCGTTGCAGCGGAGGTTTGTAGAAATCCACACCACAATGACGGGTGGGGTTTTCTTTGATTATCGTGGATGGTCCCATTTTGTTGGCCCGCAATGGTGGAGAGTTATCCACCTTGGAGCCACTACAGTGACTCCCCCTTCTTTTATTTTGCGCTGCGCTTGATTTTGTGGTTCTTCGCCGCTACGCCGAATGGGGTCGCATTTTGAAAGTTGAGCTCCTTGCCTTTTTTATTTATCCCTCTTCAGCAGGAGGTGTTATGGTTTCTTTTCTGCAACAACAGAGATGTTCTCTCTCCATCACTCAATCCTCACTAGCCAGCTATAGCATAGGAGGTCCTAACCTTGGAGCCGTTACGATAGTTGTCGCCCTTATTTCTTCCTGGTAGTGTTCTGACCACTGAGCCGCAAGAGGAGTGTGGGTATGTTGTTGATTTTGAAACTGTTGGTTGGGCTTGATTTAAAGTTGGTCGAGCCACCGGTGTTGGGGCTGTCTACAGTTTGACTTATCAGTAACCGCCCGATAAGATATGTTTGATGCCAACGATGTTTGAGTCTTGCACGTGTGGGTGCAAATGCTCTCACCTACCATCTTAATTGATTTTTAACCCATGAAATACTATTTATATACTGTTTGGGAGGGATTTTTACCACTTGTTTTTACAAAGGGTTTTTTACGCTGTTGGTCACGTCTTTTCTCGGTAGAGAGTTCATGCAATTGGTGGAAATCACCTATGGATCTCACGTGGCACATCCTCATTGAGCATCTCTGACTACGTGTCTGGTCTGTCATCTTCCAGGTAGGTTTTCCACTTACCATGTGCTTGTTTGGCATTTTAATTGTATTTTCTGAGCTGTCTGTTGTCAGTTTGGTAAGAAGGGGTGGGTATGTTTTCATTTTAGGTTAAAAGAGGATTTTCCCTGGCATGTTTTTGGTTTCATCGTTGCCTTTTAGGTTTTAAACTCACCCTGGATGCATTATCTGCTCTTAGAAACTCACGAGTCTCCTCACCAGTCTACTCAAAGGAAATTTTTACCTTCATACTAGTTAGATCATTATGAGTCTCCAGTATCCTGAGCTTTTCGCTGGCATGGAGCTCACGTGGTTCTTGTCATTGGGCTTAAATATAAGATGTGTTTTCTCCATCTCTAGCAAATATTTTAGCTTTTGGGTATGGTATAGTATTTCTTCAGTGCAAAGATTTTGAGCTTGGTTTTTTGGGTCTAGGGCATGCGGCGCCTACAAAATATAAGGTGTGAAGTTCTGTCTGTGGGAAGACTCGGGTTTCCCATGCCTATGGTTATTTGTCGTTTTATTTGCAAAATCTGAGAGCATCCTAGTTAGTCTCGTCATGTCTAGAGGTCTATATTACCAACGTTTTCCCTTTCTGCACTAAGTTTGTGTTCCCTTTTCTGATGGATGAGAATGGCGAGGTAAGAGAGTTGCTGGTTATGTTTTAGAAGTAGTGTGCCTGGAATTTCATGATATGTATAGTTTTGTTTAAAAATGTGAAATGTTGAAACAAATTTTATGTTATTTGTAGTCACAGCTCATGCCAGACAACATGACAAAGAAAGGGAAGAAACATGCCAAGATTGTAGAGTATGATTCAGATACAGAAGGATGCCCCACACAAAGGGTGGAATTGATCTATGAATATAACAAGTTAGTAACAATAGCATAATATGAATTTAAATGGGGCCAAATCTACCTCATGCTTGTCTAAAAAAGGGATCCAGAGGAAGGGTTGGAGTACCTATCCCTATACAACAATATCCTTAGGTCTGGAATCACCAAAGTGGCTACTAGGCCAGACATGTTTCCTTGTACAGAGGTCATCGGATGGATCCTGTCCAGAGTGGATCCAGTAGGAAAATTTATAAACAATGTGGAGGACAAAGGAATTGCATCCTTCATACTAGCGTTTATTGATAAATAATACAGCCTACCTACCTATGAAATTAGTATGACAACTGAATGGGTAAAATTTTAAAAATTTGATTACATTGGTACAACCAAGATGCTAGTAGCAGAGGGGAAGACATTCAAAAACAAGCAATCCAGGGAGTACAAGACTGCTCATTTGTGTACCCCGTATAGAATGGTAGTATTGATGTTGAATAGGATTTTCGGCCGGGATTATGGTAGAACCTACAAGTTTGGATGGATCCCATTGATCTACTATGTGGCCATGAAAGGAAAAATTTTCAACTGGGTTGATATAGTGTCCAATATTCTATCCAATACCATTACTGCATCCCAAGAATGCTTGCACCAAAAGAACACATGGGATCCTTTTTGATAGATTGCATACTTTGCTGCCACCCATTTGAAAGGATAAAATGAACATGGAAGGGAGGGAAAGCCCCCATCTATACAGCTTATTAGATACTGTGGGGACACAAGTACCACAATCACTATGACTTGATCTATGAATAATTCCTGATGCCTTTATACGAGCTAATTTTCTTAGAAGAGTACAAGTGCTTATCTGAGGGATCCCGAGAGTCGATCAAGGAATTCAGAGATTAATTCTTCTCTAAAGAAGGCACATACCTCAGGATGTATGGGGGCACTAAAGCACCTTCGTTGCTTCCCAGATATGCTATAGACTACACAGTTCATAAGGAAGCTGTAAGACAACTTTTCTTGGATGGATATGGAAGCCACTTATTTGATATTAAGAAAACCATGTTCCCACAACTATCGTTTTATGTAGGGAGTTATAAGTTCACTGGAGTCAATAATTCCCAAAAATTCATTAAAGAACTGTAAAGCTTTCATTTCAAAGAAAAACCATTTCATAGGAATGACTCACAGGGAAAAGTTGCAGCCCACCAAGCACTTCTTAAGGTAAATTTTGAATACAATGACCATGTGGACAAGGAGGAGGGGGTATATAGAAATGTCTGTAGCATGACAACTTTAAATAAATGACTAAGTAGGAAAACCACAATATCCAGAGTGAAAAGCAGTAGCAGCAGTCTCCCAAAGTCAAAGGATCTAGAAGAAGAAGCTGCAAGGAAAACAAAAGAAGAAACTGCATGCATATTGACAGAGGGAGCGGGGAATATTTTGGCTGAAGAAGCCCAAAGGGGGAAAAAAGAAGAAGAAGCTACCAGAAAAAGAAAGAGGAGGATATCCTAGAAAATATTACAGAACTAGAAAAGGAAATAGCTCAAGAGGCTCACAATCCAGGTCAGGAGATACAAGATCAAGAAAAGGACACATAAGAGCAAAGAAAGAAATATCAAGAGGATCTGGATGGTGAAAATCAGGGACAAATTCCTGCTCAGGACAATTCGAAGAATATCCCATCCACTTCCAGCAATATACTCACCAGAGGGCATCTCTCGATGGTTGAACTAGGGTTGGTACCATATACCCCATCTAAACAGCATGAAGTTGCATGCTTGGAAGACGTGTATTTCGATACCAAAAGGAAAGACACAGTGTGGAAAAATGAAAATACTTTAAAGATGGGAACTCAACCTGGGATCACCACAGTGTCTGAGAAGATGATCATGAGAAATGTAGAAGAGGATCCCAAGCAAATGGCCTCCATGGGTGTTGAAAATGCCAATGAAAATTCTCATAATATCAGCAGGGTTACTTAAACCATTGATTTGTATAAAGGAAATATGGAAGAGATGAAAGAATTTATGAGAAAGGAGGAAAATGTAGGCTGAGAGTCTAAAAGAAAATACAAGGGCACCCTTTGAGATTACAAAAAGCTCCAACAAGATTACCAAATACTGGGGGAAGAAAGGGATAATTTGAAGGAGTCAAACATTATTATCGACAGAGAAAAGTAGAAGTTAGAGAGCAAGGTAGTAGAAATGGAAATGCAGAAATCAGCAACTGATCAGTAGGAAGAGGAGCACAGAGTTTGAATCTCAGAACTTGAAGCACATAAGAGTTTCTTGGAAGTTATTTTAAAGGAATATAACATAAGGAAAATAGACATAACACCTCTAAGAGAGCATGCTCTCTTACTTAGAAGGAATATCGTGTTATAATAATCAACCCATAGTTTACTACCTTAGACATTAATTTAATTATTTTTGTCTTATTTGCCTAGTTCATGTGTCCCACCTTATGCAAGTTGTCAATTACCTATCCATAGTGGTCCAAATTTCCTAATTTGACCCATGCAGCGCTTGGGAAACATCAAGGAGTCAATTCTACTTTATTCCTGGTCTCCTAGGCGCCCTTCTATTTTTTCTGCTTTTTCAGTGTTTTAAGACAATAGGGAAAGTTTGACTAGGTGAGGTGAACTAGTTTTTTGTCCTCTTCATCCTCCACTCTTTTATCCTTGTAAAAGCATGTATTAGTTGTCATTCTATCACTCTTTATCTTGCCTAAGCCTTTTTGCTAATTTGTGAGCTCCATGACTGATTTGGGATCATCCTTTTGCACCTATGGGGGATTTGCTTATTTTTAGTAAGCCTACTTTATGCTAGATTCGAATTGATCCTCATGAATTCGAATCCCTGATGTATTTTATTTATTTAGAAACCTATTATGTTATAGGTTTGGCTATTGTACACTGATTTAATACAGTTTAGTGTTCAGCTCCAATTTCAGTCTCTTTTGTGAGTGATTTTACATGATCAATTGTTAATTTTTGTGAGTAAAATTAATCTATCACTGGGTTCAATATCCACATGGTATTAGAGCCATTTTATATCGATTTATCTCCTTCAAAATTGTTTTTCAGGTTCGACATCAGTGACTGGGAGCCTTCTACTGACAGCCGGGACATATTTTCAAAGCTATGGATCAATCACAGAAAACTATCTTGACTCCCTTCAATTTCTTTGAATGGAAAGAAGAGATGGATATACTATTGAGAGTGAAAGGCTTCTATAGGGTGACTATGGCAATAGAAGCAGAGCCCAATGTAGCTGCAGAGAATATTAGATGGCACAACAGGAGGGATGAGGCCTAAGGTCTCCTGTGTCTGAGTATTTCCAGAGACCTCCTTTTCCATCTTGATGGATTGACATCACCGAATGAATTATGGGAGAAGCTTTCTGATATTTTTGGAAAGACAGATGAGATGAGGGGACATCAAATCGAAAATGAGCTGATTTCTCTGGGTCCAAATAGCTTTGAATCCCTGCAGCTATATTTCTCCAAGTTCAAAGCACTTGTTTTGCAGCTGAAACAGTGTGGGATCAAAAAGAAGGATGATCAACTCATCCTGGCCATTCTCTTGAAGCTAGGCCCTAAATATTCAGTCTTTGTTTCGACCTTCTATGCCACAAAAATGATAGCTCGAACCTGGAAGATGCCTAGCCTTGCAGATTTCATGGAATCTCTCACACAAGAACAGGATAAGCTGGTGATGATAGGCACCATCAAACCATCCAAAGATCAAGCTCTGATTGGTGGAGATTCGAAGGTGGATTCAAAAAGAAAAAAGAAAGCTAAAAAGCCACCTGAGAAAAAGAGAGACAAGAAACAGTCTCTAGAGGAGCCACAAGGTTCCAAGAAGAACTACCAGAAGAAGAAAAACAAAGGTGAAATGAACAAGTGCACATACTGCAATAAGGGAAATCACACTAAAAGCTCTTGTATGAAGAAGCAAATAGACATGCTGACCGAACTCCTGGAGAAGAATGGCATCTCCATTCCAGAAAGCTCAAAGAAGAGAGAAGGAGGATCAAGTTCAGATGACAGAGAGAGAGTTCATGCATTGGTTGCTGGCACATCAAGCTCACCCAATTTTATCATTGATTCTGGAGCTTCAAGACACATGGTTTCGACCAAGGAGGCCTTCTCCTCACTTGACATGTTGAAAGGACCACCTATAGTACTGGGAGATGACTCTCTCACTGAATTTTGGGCAGAGGGAGGATTGATCTTGATCATGGTTAGTTCATCAATGTCTTGTATGTGCCTAGTCTTGCCTCCAACCTCTTGTCAGTGTACCAGATGACCCACACTGGGTCTCCTAAGAAAGTCATATTCTCCCCTGATGAAGTTGAGATCATATAGATCTCAAGTGGTAGAGTCATTGCAAAAGGAGTTGCAAATCATGCTTAAAAGGTATACATGTTCTCACACTTCCTACCTTACTCAAACCCCTCTGCTCTTCTGATTCATGCTAATGAAGCAAGCAAGCTTTGGCATGAAAGATTTGGCCACCTAAATTACAAGTATCTTTCTGATCTTAGTGAAAAAGAGACGGTCATAAGGTTTCCCAAGATAAAAGTTTCCAAAGGAGTCTACCAAGGTTGTATCCTAGGAAAACACCCAGAGCACAAATTTGAGAGAGCTAGTCATGAGAGAACCTCTGCACCCCTCAAGCTGATCCACAGTGATGTTTCTGGCCCATTCCCTCATATGTCCATGAGTCAGGCCAAATATGCATTGAATTTCATTGATGACTTTTCCAGGTATTGCTGGGTCCACTTCCTGAAACACAAGTCTGAAGTTTTTGGCCTATTCAAAGTCTTTAAGGCTTTGGTTGAGAACCAGTCTGGAAGGAAACTCAAGGCCCTCAGATCTGACAATGGTGGTGAGTATGTCAATTCTGAGTTTATTAATTATTGTGCAGATGCAACATTCTATCCCTTACACACCACAGCAAAATGGTGTTGCTGAGAGGAAGAACAGATCACTGAAGGAGATGGCAACATGCATGATGGAGGCCAAAAATTTTCCACCAAAGTACTGGGCTAAAGCTATCAACTGTGCAGCCTATATTTAGAATAGGGTGCCTCATAAACAGCTTTATGGTATGACTCCCTTCGAAGCATGGAGTGGGCACAAGACAGATGTGACCCATTTCAGGATTTTTGGCTCAAAGGCTTGGGCTAGAATTCCAACAGAGAAGAGGAAGGCTTTGCAGCCCCAAAGCCAAGAGTGTCTTTTTGTTAGATACTCTGAAGATTCAAAAGGGTACAAACTAATAAATTTGATCACAAACAAATCCTTCATCGAAAGGTGTGTGTAGTTTGAAGAAGAACCCCTTGCAGCAGTGGAAGTTGGAGAAGCCTCTTCTCTAGCTGAACCTCAGGAAGTTAGTAAAAAGTTTGTTGAACATGCTGATTCTGATTTGTCTGATGGAGATGAGTTTATTGCAGACCCTAACATCCCTACAAGGCCAAAATGGGCAGCCAAGACACTACATGCAGCAGGAGAGCTAGTTGGGGATCCCAATGACCCAAGGAGGACTATATCTCAGTTTGAGAGTGGTCTGTGCATGAAGGATCCTATGTTTTCTGAAAAATGCTATTTGATGGTGGAGTATAATCCTCAAACATATGAAGAAGCAACAAGAGATCCAATATGGCAAACAACCATGAAGGAGGATTTTAGCTCACTCCAGAAGAGAAACACATGGGAGCTAGTGGATCTTCTCCTAGGGAGAAAATTAGTCCAGTGTAAGTGGGTCTATAAGACAAAATTTGCTGCTGATGGTTCACCACTGAAGTACAAGGCTAGATTGGTAGCCAAGGGCTACTCATAGGTTCATGTCATATATTACAATGAGACCTTTGCCCCAGTGGCAAAGATGGATTCCATCAGGCTAGCCTTAGCCATTGTAGCCTCAAGGCAATGGGAGGTACATCACATGGATGTAAAATGTGCCTTCCTAAATGGAGATCTCACTAAAGAGATATATATGTATAAGCCTCAAGGTTTTTCTACTAACCCTTCTCTTGTGTGCAAGTTGAGAAAGTCATTGTATGGGCTAAAGCAAGCCCCCAGGGCTTGGTATGCCAAGATCGATAGCTTCTTGCTATCACTGAATTTTGTTCGGTGAAAATCAGATCCAAATTTATATTTGAAGTTATTTAATGGTTCATTAATGATCATTGTGTTATATGTTGATGACCTCCTTATTACAAGAAGCTCAAAGGATGAGATTGCTTCCTTAAAGGGTGCTATGAACCAAGCCTTCTCCATGACAGATTTGGGGCTCTTAAGTCAATTTTTGGGGCTCGAGATTGCTCAAACCAAAGATGGAATCAAGGTGCACCACTCCAAATATGCCTTGAACTTGCTGAACAAATTCAAAATGAAGGATTTCAAAGCAAACAAAACTCCTTTCCTTTCAGGAGTGAAGCTGCAAGAAGCTGATTCTTCACCTATGGTAAACAATACACTGTATAGGCAATTGATTGGATGTTTATTGTATCTGACGCACAGTAGAACTGATATTTCTTATGTAGTAAGTGTGGCTTCTAGATGCATGGATCAGCCTCATGATATCCATTGGAAAGAAGCCAAAAGGACCCTTAACTTTGTTCAGGGAACAAGGACACATGGGATCTTCTACAAAGCAAAATCTGATCTTGATTTGATTGGATTTACTGACAGTGATTGGGAAGGTGATAGCATAGATAGAAAGTCCACATCAGGATATGTGTTCATGCTTGTAGAAGGGCCAATCAGCTGGTCAAGCAAGAAACAGAGTGCCATTGCACTCTCATCTACAGAAGCAGAGTACATAGGAGTTTTTAATGCAGCAACTCAATGTTTATGGTTGCAGGGTTTACTTGGAGAGTGTGGTTTCAAATCAGAGTACTCAACTACCATCTATTGTGATAACCAGAGTACCATTTAAATCTGCAAAGATCCAGTTCAGAAGCAGAGAACCAAACACATTGAGATCCATATGCACTACATCAAAGAGCTTGTGCATGATGGCACCATTCACCTACTCTTCTGTTCATCTTCATAACAAGTAGTTGATATCTTCACCAAAGCATTTTGTGAGAAGACCTTCAGCAATATCAAATCACTGCTAGGGATTGTTGATCATGCTGTGAAGCATGAGTAAAGACAAGATTTCCAAATTTTGTTTTACATTCCATGTTTAAGGGAGGATTTTTCCAAGTTGGTTTTGCCTCTTTCCTTGTTTAAATGGACATGCAGTATTTAAAGGGTGAATAAGCCTTGTTTCTAGGCCCTATAATTTTCTGATATATTACTCATAATTTAGGCTTAAGGGGGGGTGTTAGAATAATCAACCCATAGTTTACTACCTTAGACATTAATTTAATTATTTTTGTCTTATTTTCCTAGTTCATGTGTCCCACCTTATGCAAGTTGTCAATTACCTATCCATGGTGGTCCAAATTGCCTAATTTGACCCATGTAGTGCTTGGGAAACCTCAAGGAATCAATTCTACTTTATGCCTGGTTTCCTAGGCGCCCTTCTGCTTTTTCTGCTTTATTGCCTGCTTTTTCAGTGTTTTAAGGCAATAGGGAAAGTTTGACCAGGTGAGGTGAACTAGTTTTTTGTCCTCTTCATCCTCCACTCTTTTCTCCTTGTAAAAGCATGTATTAGTTTTCATTCCATCACTCTTTATCTTGCCTAATCCTTTTTGCTAATTCATGAGCTCCATGACTGATTTGGGATCAACTTTTTGCACCTATGGGGGATTTTCTTATTTTTAGTAAGCCTGCTTTATGCTAGATTTGAATTGATCCTCATGCATTCAAATCCCTGATGTATTTTATTTATTTGGCAACCTATTATGTTATAGGGTTGGCTATTGTACACTGAGTTAATACAGCTTAGTGTTCAGCTCCAATTTCAGTCTCTTTTGTGAGTGATTTTGCATGATCAATTGTTAATTGTTGTGAGTAAAATTAATCTATTACTGGGTTCAATTTCCACAGATCGATCAAGTGGAGGTCAAGCTGGTGGAAGAAGCTGTTAGGGTTAAGAAAGATGAAGAGTGACTACAAGAAATATCAACAATGGCTACCACATTCAAGGAAAGATCCTAGGAAATTGCTAAGATCCTACAAGGCCAGCTAACATGGTCAGAAACAAATACAGAGCACCCAGAAAACATGCCTGAAAAATGTCTGAAATAGTTGCAGAGCAAATGTGATATTGTAAATTTCAGCAGTACAACTGCGGAGAGGTTGATAGAGGCAATGGAAAAGACAATAGAAAAATGTGCAAAATTCTTCAGGAATATGTCGATAACTCACAAGAAATGTTTGACTCCTTCAGTGCAAAGGATACAATAATTTCTAGAGCATGAAGTGCACTTAAAACAACTGAATGATAAGCTACAAGAGGATGAGTTAAATATTTAGTTGGTTAAAGGTTTATATACAAAAGTGGTAAAGAGTCTAGTGGCCCAAGCAGCGGTTAGTAACTGTCTACTAGAAGATATGCTGAGAGTGACTCCTACAGGAGTAGCAGACATAAAGGGACAGCTGGTTGAACATGAGGTCACAGTCATATTTTTAAAACCCATAGAGTTCGAGACAATTCCCTTAGATGCTTTTTCCTGGAAACAAATCGTAGACAGTTTGACTTGGTCCACTTAAGTAGTTTGTCTTATTCACACATGGACATATTTGTAATATTTTGTATTTAATTTTTAAGTGCTAAAGAAAATTTTTAGGTAACTGAAAGTTAAGGAAGCCCAAAGGGCAGGGAGACCAAAGGTCATTTTGTAATGTATAAATATAGATAGATCAAATGAGAAAAGGACTTTTCACTAACACAGTTACTAAATCTTGTTGTAAGAAGAACTATTTCCTTTTATAATAAAGAAGATGGAATTTTGCTGGAGAGAGTATTGCATAAGCCTCAAAGCATGTTGTGTAAAGCTTAATGAGGAACTATTTCTTTTTTAGCGTGACATACAATCTGTGAGATCACTCCTAACCCTCTAAACTATTTCTTTGTTATGACTGATTTTATGTTATGTGATGAATCTTATGCAATAAAGAATGGTGAATGTTTTAGCATCACTGAGCTATCTCCATGTTAACTTTCTGTTGTATGTATTTATCCTGGATTGATCAGTTATCTGTAGAGTTATTTATGCAAATAATATAGTACATCATTCATCTTATTTAATCTCAATCTTGCTCCCTCGGAATAGGATAGAATAGATTTCCATTAGTTGTTATGTTTCTATTACATGCATTTAATGTAGGAACTTTCATTTCATACATAAAAGGTAAAACACATAAACAGTGGATTGTGCTGCAACCGATAAAATAGATTTAAGAATACATTTTAACTCTATGGTAGCCGGACCGCAAACCAAACGAATTCCCCATACCAAACAATAAATGATCAATTTGGGAACGGTTATTGGGGATAATCCCTACTGTTGGTACCTGGGATTTTTCCAGGCATCAATAGGACCAAACCACAAATTTTTTTTCTGAGCCTTAGCAAAAGGAAGGAAAAACTCAAATAGCATTTGGAGTTTGAATGGATCATATGGAAAATTCCTCTCTTTCTTCGAAGGGATAACTCAAATGGGGGATAATTGTTTTCAAAACTTGTTCAAATAGGATGTGAGAGTCTCAATTGTAGAGATAATGAGAATGGCTCTCTTTTTCCCCAGTTTCGTGAACAAAGAAGAAAATAACTCGATTATGGAAGAGGTCTCAAAATAAGAGTTACAAGAGGTCCTACACAATTTTCAAAAGAATAAGACCCCAAGGTCAGATGGATGGTAGATTGATATTAGAGGAAATTTGAGGTCTAAAATGGGCCTCCTAAGGAAAATGATAAAATAATAGTTAAAATAATAAAATAATAGTTAAAATAATAAAATAATAGTTATTAATTTTGGAGGAAGAATGAAAAAAACTACTTTTTTGTTTGTATTTTTGTGGTATTTTCGATATATCTCCCTGTATTTTTACTCAAATTATGAGTGGGAGAGCTCATTGGATGTGGAATTAATTCCACATCCAATGTGTACCCACACTGCATACTTTTGACAGACCCCACTACCCCAAAAACAAGAAATGCCTGAAAAAACATGACGATGACATCATCATCATGTATTTTTAGGTATTTCTTATTTTTGGGGTATTCAAAAGTATGCAGTATGGGTAGTTGTTCGATGCAGAATTAAATTCAGCATCCAACGATCTCTCCCACCAAACATTTGAGTAAAAACACAGGGAGATATGTCGAAAATACGAACAAAAAAAGAGTTTTCTTTTATGACAAATATGTCAATTCAACCATTATGGTTGACTCATTTTATTGCAATTCTATTGGTTCCTGAATTCCAATTCACAAAATTTATTGTTGGTGCGTTTTCTTATAAGGTCCATTTTAGACCCCAAATTTCCTCTAATGATTTTTCTTGGGACTTTATGAGGTGTTGGGATATGTATACTGAAGGTGATTGAAGAATCTTGTTTGGAAATACATATGCATGCCCCACTAAATGCAAATTTCATGATCTCATTCTAAAGTTAGACAATCCTTTCTCCATGGAGTATTTTTGTCCATTATAAATTTGTAATTGTATATACAATATTGTGGCTAAGATTATTTCCAAAAGATTGAAGAATATTCTCTCTATCATGGTGTCTAAACAACAATTTGGTTTCCTTGAAGGTTGATAGATTCATGAAGGAATAGGAGTAGCATAGGAAGTATTGCATAACATTAAAACAAATAATATAAAAGGGGCTATTTTTAAAATTGATTTGTCAAAACAATATGAAAGGGTAAGTTGGACTCATCTCTGGATATTATTGGCTCGCCTTGATTTCAAAGTTCTCTTCATAAATTGTTTTTTGTGTTTGATTTTGATGGTTTTCTTTGTGGTCCTCATTAATGGGGAAACCTCTCTTTTTTTCATGGGGGAAGAGGCTTGTGACAAGCATGACCATTATCCCCCCTACTTTTTTCTACTTGTTGCAGAAGGGATAAGTACATAATTGGAGGTCGATAGAATTCAAGGTGAGTTTCAAGGGATTTTGTTTTCTCCTACTTTGAGGTTACTCATCTTCTTTTCATAGATGATATATTGATTTTCGGTAATGAGTTAAGAGGTGATGCAGAAAAACTTGTGGAAACCATGGGGGTATTTGGAAGGGCTATAGGCTTGAAGAGAAATGTTAGTAATTCATCACTTTCCTTGGGGAATATGGAGGATGATTATCTAATGTATTAGAGAATACTCTTTCCATATGATGTTTGAGAATTTAACAAGGGGATAAAATATTTGTTGAATATTGTGTAACTTCAAAAGATATGATTATTTTATTATTGATGTTTATTATGTATTATTATTGTACTCCCTTATGGGATATTATTATTGTAATAAATCATGTAATGTAACTTGAAAGAATCAATGTAAACCCTGTAATTTGGGTTGTCCTAGAAGAATATAGAAGGAACATATTCTATTGTACCAATGTGAAGTCATCCCTAGAAGATTAGGAAGTTAGACCCATAGGGGAAAGGTCACTCTATTTATTAGTATAAATAGGGGAGGAACTCCCCTCATTTGGACATATCACTTACCCAGGAAAGTTTTCTAGTGAGAGAAGAAGAAGAACAAGTTCACTTGGGAGAAGAGTAGTTGCTTGGAGAATACATCTTATTCTTGGGATCTTTCTATGGAATATCACTTAGCTCTTGGATTGTACTAGAAGACGATGCACTTACTGATGAATCTACATTGAATTAATTTGTTGGGTTTTTCTCCCATAAAGAGTTTCCCATAGGAAATTATTTGTGTGTTATTTTCCTATTGTAATTTCCTTTATTTTAGTGAGTCTATTGTATATTGTTATTGTATTATGCTGAAAATTGTGTAAAGATCTAATATAACAATTGTTAAAGTATTACATTCTAACATGGCATCAGATCCATCCTTAAAGAAGTCTTTTTGTAGTTGTAACTAACGAAAGCTGGAAACTAGGGTTTCTTATTCTGAGCACTTCCCTCCACATATCATCTTGAAAAGGAGGTAAAAACAACTCACTCTTGGAGGGTGCATATTCTTGTGGAGGAAGATTCTAGATCCGAGAATTTTCAATTTTTTCCCTAAACATTACTATCGAGAAAGCTAGGGCATCATATTTTTGGAAGTTATATCCACAGACGCAGAAGAAGAACACCATTTGTCAACTCACCTTGAGGATGCAAATCTCTCTCTCTCAAATCATATTTACAAGATTTCAAAATTGGAAAATGAGGGTTTCTCCTACAAACCCTTGAATCAACTAGAAGGAGTTTTCTAGAACATATTGGAGCAAGAACTTGGTTGGATCATTATCATTGGTAAGAACTATAATATTTACTTCCATTTTAAGTTCTCTCTTTATCAATATGACAAACAATACAAATATTGAGGACAAGATTGAAGGAGCTGAGAACTTTCAAGCATGGAAGTATGTCAAAGAGGAAGTTACAGATCGATAGGGATATGAAGACAAAGATAGACACAAGAAGAATGTGGTCAATTCCAAGAGGATCATTGTTGAATCCATCAAGGATCACTTGATCCCATATGTTTCCTCATTGAAGACTCCCGAGGAGATGTTTGATGCGTTTACCATCTTGTATTAAGAACATTAATAGGAAGAAGACCTTGAGAACTCAACTCGATGATGTGAATATGCAAAGACGTGATAGTATTAATTCTTACTTCACAAAGGTCTCCAAAATAAAAGAATAACTAGAACTTATTAGAGACAATGTTGAAGAATCAAAAGTGGTGATTTCTACATTTAATGGTCTCCCAAGGTCATGGGAATCATTCATTCAAGGTATTTTTGCTAAACAAAAGCTCACCAATTTCAATAGACTATGGGAATAATGCACACAAGAAGAATCTATATTAATAGAAAGATAAGAGAAGATGGGTGAAGATGACAATCAAGACCTAGCATATCATGCCAAGAAGGGAAAGACCAAGAAAGAATAACACTCTCACAAGAAGTCTATGAGATTCCAAAAGAAGGACTACTCAAATTTCAAATATTACACTTGTGATGAGAAGGGACATATTGCAAGAGATTTCCCCAAAGGAAAAGGGCATGTGAAGAAAGGAAAGAAGAAGAGGTATCATGATCACACTATAGAAGATGATGAACTAGTTAAGAAAAGAACCAGAGAAGAATCCTCCAATGATGAAGAATATGTCTTGATTTTAGAAATCACAGGTACGGTCACTCATGGAAGCAATGTTTGGCTTGTTGATAGTGGTGCTTCTAAGCACATGACAGGTTTCAAGCACTCTTTCACCCACATGACAGAAGAAGATTCACCTCAAAAGGTGAAACTTGGAGATGATTACCAATATGCCATAGGAGGGGTAGGAGAATCCATTAGACTAAATTTCAACATAAAACGGGCCTTGAAAAAATCCTTTTTCATAATGAGTAAGCCAATCAAAATCCTTTATATTTGAAAAGAGGTGTAGGTGTGACTAGGCATTTTAATATTACATGGTGATTTCTAGTTATTAATTTAAGTATAGGTGGATTTTTTTAATAATAAAATTTACCTACCCTAAACATGAATGTTGGCCAAGTGACCCAAATTTATATTAAATATTAAAAATAAAATTCGAAAGATATAGTATTTTTATAAAATAAATTTGGTCAACAAATTTTATTAAACCTTGTGCTCATAAATTAATTTAAATATAAAATAGATAAATACAGTCTTTTTAGAAAAAAAATGGGTTAACTATTTTTATTAAATATTTTCATAGTAAATTTGGGTCTTTTTAAATAGGGTTGTTTTCAACACTTTAGTTGTCATAGCTTTACATATCCCTGACCAATATCATCTCTCGCAAGAACAAAAACATCTAAAACAAGCCCTAAAAAATAACATCTAATCATCCAACCAAATTAACAAATCCTTTCACAAAGTAGAACACCATTTTCTCAAATGTCCTCATATAACCCCAAATTCCCAAGCTTATCTCCCCTTCGTCCATGGCACCATAGAAAAAATGCCTAAAATTATGAGGGAAAATAACATTAAAACTATCTTCAAACCCCTCAAAACCATTAAACAAACTTTCACTTCTCTTAAGGATAGAACTAACCCTCTTCTACACCAAGGTTTCTATGAAATTCCCTTTTCTTGTGGCACTTCTTATATAGGTCAAACCAGTTTCTCTTTTAAAACAAGAATAAAATAACACATAGCCGACACCGAGCATAATTGAACCTCAAAATCAGCAATACGCGAACACCTCCAAAACTAAACATCTCATCCAACTCGATAAAGCATGAATTTTAGCTAGAGGCTCCCACTATACTACTCCGTTAATCAAAGAATCCCTAGAAATTGAAAAGAACCCTAACAACATTAACAAAGAAGAAGGGCCAAAACATAGTCAATCTTGTGGTCCCATTATCCATAAAATTTCTGAAATAGTCTCTAATCATGCCTAAAATTCGTAACCCCTTTTTCTTTTCACTTAACACTATTTTCATAACTTTTTTTTGGCCTTTATTTCTCTTTCTCCCTTCTTAATTAACCAAAATCCACCATTTTCCTTTATTTTTTATTTTTGTTTTTGTTTTTAAAATTAACCTTCACCTAACCCACACCATTTACCTTAGCATTTCATTATTTTCTTATACCCTTCTCCCATTTTACTGAAAGAATGAACACAAAACAAAAATACTGATTGAAAAGGAAGAATGCCAAACTCACATCATATTATTCACACAAAGAGTACTGTTACATAGTACTTTGAAATGTGCCACCTCAGTGAGATATATTCTCTAGATCCTAACACCTTGCATGGTGACTAGGCTAAGACATCTTCTCCATATCTTTCAGAGATTATCTAGGATAAATGACTATTATCCTAAATAATAATTACAATAATGGTGACATTTAAACTATGTGATTGCTAATGTAAACCATAAGTCTAACATTCCCCCTCTCAATCACAAGTTTATGTATCTGTATCAACTAAGCAATAAACACTAAAGCCAAAGTTGATATGATGGATCTTTGAGAAGCCTTCCTTTGTGCTTCAATGAAAAATATGCTTGTAAAACTATCAATCTAAAATCAACTGAAATCCTAGAGTGGACAACTTCCATGTCTGAACAATCCTTGTCTGCTTGACAATTTCATCATTTTCCAAGTTTAGCTAGAAGAGGATGGCATCTTCTGCTAATTGGTGAAGATCACCATGCTACAATAAATGAAGTGCTCTCTAAAATGAGCCATCAACATTGCTATGCATCGATTAATATCTCAATGCATCATGATTCTACCATCCATAGACTGTTGTTTTCATTAGTCTTCCATCTACAGACTATTTTGAGTTTTCCATCTACAAACTATAGTTCTTCATCTACAAACTATAGTTCTTCAGAAGATATGGGTATTCATGTGGGTTACCCTGAACCAATTCATCATTGTACCATATCTACTCCCCCTTTAAAAATAAAGAGTATTTTGTAAATGTACCCCCCCCCCTTAAGATGCAAGAGAATACCATTTATATTTCAACTCAAAGTGGGCATGTGAAAACATCACATGTTATCTCATCCCATGAGGGCCATGCTCAAAATATATGCCATAAGGGTACCGCTGGAGTTATATTCTATCAGGTACAAAAAATACTATGTGCTACAAGATGAGTTTTTAATCGAGATTACACTCTTCGGTAATAATGATGTAATTTCTTGGTTGTTGATGTGCATTTCCAAGGATTGATCCACCCATAGTGAATCTTTAATCTTGTAGGTGTGTTTCTCTTGGAACATTTTTCTGAAGCATGATTGCATTTTCCACAATGTTGACAAGGATGGAGATCAAAACATTTATCTTCCATATGACCAACTCGATAACAATGTTGTCATCTAGGAATTTATTCCATGTGATTTTCATAAAAAAAATTATTAGCTTATTCATTGATGAATCATGCACTCACAAACTGAATTGGTTTGGAGTAATCTGGAATATGAAAAGTGACATCGTTTTCATATCCAAGTCCTTTTCTTTGTCTATTGTATCTAATTTCTTCCCAAGGTCTCATGATGGGCTTGGAAAGATCATTCTGAAGCTGTTCCTTTGACATTATTTTATTTTTTGCATATTGTTGAATCTTTGAAATGTTTTCTTCATTGAACTCAAAAGAAAACGCATGAACTGTAGGTTCATGAATACCTTCATCTTCATCTTCATTTTTCTATGAAGTTGGCTCATTGAATTGTGTCTACACTGAATGTTGATTATAATCACCATTTTCATCATCAAATAGAGGGTTGTGATTCACAATGACTTGTTCAGATTGCTTCATTGATTCCTAATTTTTGAGATTGCATACTTCATCATTCAATAGTTGGGATTGTGTTTGAAGAAGTTGAATTCTTGCTTGTGACACTTGTAAACAAGTTACCACTGATTGAAGAGTTGATTTGTTGAGTATGACTATGTTATCTGCAGTAGTGATTATTAGAGTGTTCAGTAACTCTAACAATTCTATACTTCACTCCATTTGAAAAACACTTGAACTTCACACTCGCTTGATCTTTCTCGCTTGGATTGATTTGTTTTCACACTCTCTTGTACTTGACACTTTCACACTTGCATATATGTCACACTCTCTTGAGATTTTATGACAATTTTAGGGTGTCAGGCACAACCGATCATGCACCCCAAAATGTGTTTTTACAATGATTGATGGATAGAGAATGAAGGGTTTCGGGTTCAACAAAAAATGCACCCAAATACAAATTTCAACTTGACTTTATTTCAAAAATACAAGTAAACTTACAAAAGGACTATTGCAAGTATACTGTTCAACTAATGTTTTTATTTCAAAGTTGATTTGATCTTCGAATTTGAATACTAGTTGCTCCTTAGATTGATGTATCCATTCAATTGTGTAACATAATTCCCTTGTGGATGAGTGTTTATGTTGTGGAAACTTAAATTACATGTGTCAAAACTAGACACATATTACTATCTTCAAGCATGTGTAAGTAGCATGCAACAAACATAACACAATCACCATCACACGGGAGCACTATGTGTACATTGGATCCCCTTATTCAAATTTCGGGTGGATCAAGAACACATTCAGCACCCAAAAAAATGATTTTTTATTTATTCATCTCATAAATTAATTTATTCATCTTTCTTATATTTTTTCAAATTCAAACTCATTTTATATTTTTAACCTAATACTTTCTACTTTCTCACCACCCTTATTGACGGCTACAATTTTGTACTGCACATTATATATTATTAAGTAATTTAATAAATTAATTTATTCCTTACCTTATTCATTTCATTAATTAATTTATTCCTCTTTATCCTATAATTTTCCAAATTCAAACTCTAATTAACTAATTTATTCCTCTGTATCCTATATTTTTCAAATTCAAACTCTAATTAATTAAATTTTTTTTTTTTATCCTATATTTTTTCAAATTCAAACTCATTTTATATTTTTAACCTAATATCTTTGAATTGATCACCAACCTCATTAACAGCTACAATTATTTCTCCACATTATAAATATTTTTCTTTCCTTTGCATCTAGACATACATTTTTTGTGTCAGGATGATGGTTTCTTCATAAGTTTCTAGCTATTTCTGTTTCCCTAAATATGAGCAGGTTCCTACTCGAAAATTCGGTTTTAAATTCTTCATGTAGTAAAAAATCCAAAATATCATGGAATATTAAAAAGGGCCTCCTAAGGAAAACTTAAGAAATTAATAAAATAATGCCATGTAGACAATATTTTAATATATAATTTCTATTATTTTACTTTTATCTAAGTTCCACAATTTATGTCACTTTTATAAAAAAAGACTCAATTTATCTATTTTATATTTAAGTTAACTTATGAGCACAAGATTTAATAAAATTTGCTCATCTAATTTTTTTAAAATACCTTATTTATCTACTTTATATTTAAATTAATTTACTAACAAAATATTTAATAAAATTTGTTAACCCAAATTGTTTTTAGAATTGTTCTAGAGAACAAGACACCAAAAGAAGTGTTCTCAAAAGAGAAACTAGAAGTCATCCATCTTAGAATATTTGTTTATCCAGTATACATACATGTTCCCAAGGAGAATATAACAAAGGGAATATTTGTGATACATCGAAGGTATATAGACTCTATATATTGGGATTCAAGAACATCGAGACTAGCAAATATGTTACCTTTGATGAAGATACAACTTTCAACAGATCAAGGTAGATCCACTTCAATGAATAATATGAAGAACAACCTAAATATCTCATAGTTAGAGATATAGTTATGGAAGAGATGATTCTAGAAAAAACATGATGACCATGATATGACCAAACCACAAAGACTTGTAAATCCACCCCGAGAGGTGAACACTCATAAGAGGAGACCAACCTAGGAATGAAAGATCATTAAATATGCGAAGAAGTATGGTTCCCTAGTTGGGAATTCTAGATAAAATAATAGACCTCAACCATACTCCAACTATGTAACATTGTTTTTCGATATCATTGACGCAGGGCCTTCCAGCTCCGAAGAAGAAACCGAGAAGAAAGAATGGAAGGATGTTATGATCTAACAATATCAGTAGATCATGAAGGATGATTTTTGGGATGTGATTTGGAGGCCTAAAAGGAAGTTAGTAGTGTCTTCCAAGTGGATCTAGAAGATAAAGCATGCAATAGACAGTAGTGTCAAGAAATACAAGGCAAGATTTTTGGCTCATGGATTTTTCGTAAGAGAAGGCATAGATTATGTGGAAACATTTGATCCTATGGATAAATACACTTTGATTATAGCTATACTTGCAATAGATGCAGAAATGAAGTGGAAGGTACACCAGATGGACATGAAGACAACCTTCCTGAATGGTGCAGTATAAGAGGAAGTATATGTGGAGCAACCACTAGGATTTGAAGCACATGACAAAGAGAAACATGTGTGAAAATTGAAGAGGGCCTTGTATGGTATGAAACAAGAACCTAGGACATGGTAGGGAAGGATAGATGGATTTATAACGAGCTTGGGATTTACCTAGACTAAAGTAGATTCCATCCTTTACTTCAAGGTTAAAAATGGGAAACTAGTGATAATAATATTGTGTGTAGATGACTTATTCTTGAAAGCCGATGAGAAGTTGAGTTGATAAATAAAGAAGAATATTGCCTTGGATTTTGAGATGAAAGAATTAGGTATGATCTACTGTTTCTTAGTTCTATAGGTGTGGTATAATCTAGATGATAATTTCCTTACTCAAGGAAAATACGCAGTAGAGATATTGAAGAGATTCAGAATGATGTATTGTAAGGCCATTGCTACACCGTTGGCATCGAACTTGAAGGTGTTGTGTGATACTACTTCAGAAATAGTTGATGCCACAGTATACATGAAAGTGATTTCCTTGTTAATGTACTTGGCGAACACAAGGACGGAGATATTCTTTATGATGAACACATTGAATCAATACATGGTAGAGATGAGCATTAGAGGAAATTTCAACTCAAAATGGGCCTTTTATCTTTTATTCAAATTCCATGTCAACATGTGTTAGCCAATGAAATTGCTTTAAATTTGAAATACCGTATAGGTCTTAAACACTTTTTTAATATAAATTTGGGGA